>CM068827.1:74969243-75569243 GCA_028554795.2 Sinohyriopsis cumingii | reverse complement strand
GGAGTGTCACATTCTGACCATCACAACTGGACATGGCACTAAAGGGAATCAAAGTGATAGAGTTTGCAGGTCTTGCTCCAGCACCATTCTGTGGAATGATTTTATCTGACTTTGGAGCTAAGGTCATCCGGGTAGACAAGGTAACTTAGCATTATCCTTAATTTTACATGATGTCATACGTCTTAATCATTGATAAATTGCCATGCATTCATTTGAATATGATATATTTTATGCCACAATCATCATTACACATGACTGAATCTGTTTTACCTGTCTTTTTGAAGAGGGATATATATTAATTTCATCCTGGTTGTCAAATATATGTACATATGTGGGTACCTATTTTCATCTGTTCATTACTTTTCTTGTAAATGCAAAAATGTTTTTACCTTTCATAATACAGTGACTGACACAGTATGTGATGTTTTCCTATTGTGTGTTTATCTGCAGTGAGGATTCCAAATTTCTCTGCAAGAGCAGGGGGCTATGGGGCAGGGATAAAAGTCATGCTGCTGCCAGGAACTTTCTCTTTTTTCTCAGTTGATAACGTGTTTGAGTTTCATTTGGTTACAGTTTTTAAATTTCTTAAGAATTATACATGACTGCAGTACATGAGCTGATAATTCAGGTGACCCCAGGGATGAGGGACAGGGGTCAACAGAGGTAAAAACGGTACACAACTAAGACATGTCATCATGGGTGTCAAGTCAAAGGTTTTTGTTAGAATATTTGTGCATCAGTTTGATTTTAATCCTATCACAGCACCCTGTTAACAAATTGTCATTAACTCAAGTTGTTGTGGGCAATTAATTGATGGCTTTCTGTGTCTTCTTAAATGCAGACAACTTTGCTATTCCTAATACAGCTTTCAGACTCATTGACTTCCCAATGGAATGGTTTTTTTTTGCGATAAATATTACACATTAAAAAGTGCAACAGTTCCACATTTTCTCTTGCCCTCATTCGCTTAGAACCTCTGAACAGGTTTACACATTCAGTAATACATCACTGCTCTTTTTGCTGTTGATTAAGTTTTATTTCATTGTTTGTATTGCTACAGTTCCTAAGCAAACAACAACCGCTTCATACCAAAGACTTAAAAAATGGTACTAACAGCTGCCTCGCTTGGCGTTCAGCATTAAGAGGTTAGTGTTAAGAATGGTCGACCTGGTGTCAGGATAATGTAACTGGGTGGGACATCATGCTACATGTCTGTGGCATGATGCCTCAGTGCTAGACATCACTGTAAACTACCACAATGCAGACATCGTAGCGATATGACTGAAAAATTGTTAAAGATACATTAAAATCCAAATCATATCACATCACATCCTAAGCAAACTCCAAATTTATCATGTATGTTAATGTTCAAAATCCTTTTTGGTTCCAGGGGCCCTGGGATTTGGATCAAACAGCCATTCATATCAGGGCTGGACAGATTTAATATTTTCATGCTTACTATTTAGACCAAAAAAAATAACATTTTCTTGCCCAGCAAAATTTCTCTTCATATATAATCTTGTGGGAATTTTTAACATATAAAACATAATTATCCTTATATTTCTATAGTTTTGTATGCCTATGGCAGATTTTAGATTGCATATATAATGTAAATATTTATAGGTTTGTTTGGAGGCACTAAAACTTCACATGATTTCCATAATGAACATTATAAAAAAGCAATTGTTAAGGCATAATAAACAGGCAAATTAATAATTTTACTGTATTTCCAATAGCATGAATAAGTTAGTAGTAGATTTTGTTCCATTGGGTATTTAATTTGTTGTTATGTTAATATCTTTACAGCTGCTTTTGGTTGTTGTTTATTCATTTAACGGTTTGCGATGATGTTTTCATTCTGTTTTCAGCTATAAATTTGGATAGAAAGAACATATTTTCTTTCAGCCTAAATGCTGTGTAAAGTAGTTTGATACTGAAATTTGTATGAAAAAAATTGCTAAAAGATGTACGTATCTGTCTTGAAACTGAGGAAGAAGTGAAATAAATATGAAATAATTCCTTTTTCTTCATGTGTCATATTTGTTTCAATGTCAGTGTTGTATTCAGGTTGTATTGAATGTTCATCATGTGCTTTTATCTGTTGTATTTAGGTCAAACTGTCTCAATTCCTAGGCAGAGGTTAAAGAATCATTAGCACTAAGCACTTGTTTACCCTATTGGAAATTGGGCTCTAGCCTTGACCTATGTTGAGGTTAAACAAACTCTTTTTTCATTAGGGTAACAATTGTTAGCAATAAACAATTTTTTCAACAGAAAAAGGATAACCTTAAAGGAACCACAGTGAAGGTTTTCTAATTTTTATATGCATTATACTTTCATTAATAAAGGTTTTGTTCTTTTGTGGTACATGAGGAAATTTCCTTTTAAAAGTATTTAGAATTTCTGTAAATCTGTACTTGTGTTTTAATTTTGCTTATGGAAGGTATCTTATTTTAGCAGGAACTAAATGGCTTCAACTATAACTGCTATTGTACACAGCTGACACACTGCTGGCTGGTGTTAAAATCTCGTGATCTTTTTTGACAGACTCAGCATGTCCCAGATGTTGACCGACTGTCTAGGGGAAAATATTCTGTTGCACTAGACCTAAAACAGAAGGAGGGTGTGAATGTATTCAAGAGGATGTGCTTCAATGCAGATGTCCTTATTGAGCCATTTAGAGCAGGTAAGCACTGAGAGATATGCCACATCAGAACATCTTTTCATTTCTGCAGCAATTAGGATTTCTATAATTCCTTTAGAATAGTTCCTGATAAATGTTTTTTTAAATATAAATGTTTACTTTATTCGTCACTTTTTGAAATTGTCATGAAGAGGGCACTACAATTCTTACTTGAATGGTCAGTTCTTCTTCATCCATAATCTTAACTTTTAGGAGAATGTCATTTTGTCCATCATCCATTGTCTGTCATGTCTGTTGTCCATCCATCCAGCAGCAAAAGTTTGTTATTGCTAATCGTCCTAATCCATGTGGAGGATTGCCATGAAACTTTACACACACAGTCATCCCAAGGTATAGTTGGTGCTAAGTGAAATGAATGTTGCTCAGACATTCATTATAGCTACTACAGTAGCCCTGCTTAGACATTCAGTATAGCTACTACAGTAGCCCTGCTTAGACATTCAGTATAGCTACTACAGTAGCCCTGCTTAGACATTCAGTATGGCTACTACAGTACAGTAGCCCTGCTTAGACATTCAGTATAGCTACTACAGTAGCCCTGTTTAGACATTTCAGTATGGCTACTACAGTAGCCCCGCTTAGACATTTCAGTATGGCTACTACAGTAGCCCTGCTCAGACATTCAGTATAGCTACTACAGTAGCCCTGCTCAGACATTCAGTATGGCTACTACAGTAGCCCTGCTTAGACATTCAGTATAGCTACTACAGTAGCCCTGCTTAGACATTCAGTATAGCTACTACAGTAGCCCTGCTCAGACATTCAGTATAGCTACTACAGTAGCCCTGCTTAGACATTCAGTATAGCTACTACAGTAGCCCTGCTCAGACATTTGGTATAGCTACTACAGTAGCCCTGCTTAGACATTCAGTATAGCTACTACAGTAGCCCTGTTTAGACATTCAGTATGGCTACTACAGTACAGTAGCCCTGCAGTCTGATTTCTAATATGGCCACCATGGCAGTCATCTTGAAAATCTTGTCACTATTTCTCATGAACAGAAAGTTACATGGACATGGAGTTTTCACCAGGAGACTTCTTATAATATCTTGTTGGTCCTAAATAAAAATGTTGTTGCCTGGACATCCAGTATGGCCACAAGAGTGACCATCTCGAAAATATTATTCCTATTCCATCTGAATGGTCATATCATCATGGGGTTTTCACTAAAAGAAAATGGTTCCAGCCTGACATCCAGTATGACCACCGCAGCAGCCATTTTTTAAAATATTGTTATTGCTACACTATCTGATAGGAAAGTTTTATGAGCATGATGTTTTCGCTAAGAGACTTCTTATGGTGTTAGGCTTGCCTTTGAAAAAAATTGTACTGATCTGACAGTGGCCATCTTTAAAATCTTAATGTTACTCTTTCTAGATTTAAAGTCATGTTGACATATGGTTTTCTCTGGAAGACTTCTTAATGCTACTAAATGAAAATGGTGCCAGTATGACCTCAGATATGGCCACCATACTGTCGCTTCTCCTAAATGGAAAGTCATATCCAGGTGGGTTTTTGCCAGAAGACTTCTTACAGTGTCTAGTTGGTCCTGAGCGAAATTATTGCCAAACAGACATCCAATATGACCACTAGGGTGGCTATCTTGAAAATCTTGTTATTGTTACTTACTCCTCCAGAATTTTTATTCATATCATCATAGGGTTTTCACCAAATAACTTTATATAATATCCTCTCAGACATCCATTATATCTATATCTGGCACACTGAACATATGGAAGATTTTTTTTCAGCACATGATAGGCTTTGCATGGCAGCCAGTATTAATGGTGGAGGAAGAACCCGGGAAAATCCTGGGAAGAACCACCGACCCACAAGAAGCTACTGGGAAGCTTTCTCACATACCCACATTGGCCGAATCCTAGACTTGAACCCACATAGACAGAGATGAGATGGCAGTGATCCGAAATGGAGAGCGCTTTAGACCACTCAGCCACTCGGGGCCCCTCTCTAATGGTGTCTAGTTTGCGCAAAATAAACATGATGTTGATATTACATCCAATATGGCTGCTACAATGGCTAATTTGAAAATGTTGTCACTCAGGAATATCAGAGATGACTCAAAACTCTTAAATTAAATGAAGGAATGGTCTTATCTTGAATTCCTATAAACAGCAGAGCATAAGTCATGGCTTTCAGTGTATACCATAAATAAAATAGAATATATTTTAAGACAGTTTTTGTTTGCAGTTTTTCATTTTGGCAGAACACCTGAATTTCATATGATAACAAAAGAAATTCACATTATAGAATGCAATAATCTCTATTGTGTAGAATGTTCCTTCATGAGAGAATTGTCATGGTCAGCATAAATATGCATTGAACTTGGTATCTTGAACCCACTGAACATGCACAAGAAACTGACAGCAAATATCCTCCAATTATTATTTGGTCACTATAGCTTACGCTGTCATTCAGTTCATTTGTAGTGATGTCTTCTACAATTTTTTTTTACTATTTTATGAAATTCAGTGTGTCCAGGGCAAACTGACTAGAAAGCTGAACTTGCCCTTGAGGGATTTGAGCTTACCCCAAAAATATCACATCACAGTATCACAACAAAAGTAAATATTTTTGATAAAATCAAATATAGTATGTTTTTAGGACATTATATTTTTTGTGCAAATACTGAACTTTTGTTTCCTTCTCATTTGTTTGCATCTTGAAGCCATATTTCAATATTAAAAGTTATCAAAAAATATATATATAAACAGTACATGTAAATGTAATCATTGCTTCATAACATTTTCTCAATTATCTATGCTTCCACTTCAAGTTCAATCAATCATTGCAAATTTAAGTTTGCATCCAGTAAGGAAACAGGTAAAACTGAGTTCTTTACTGAAATATTTTGTAATATCAATGAACTCGCACTTTGCTATTCTCTGGAAAGAGTTGTGTCCATCACATGTTTGCTCACACTTCCGTGTCAGCCAGTTTTCCTCTTGAAATCAGTGACATGCATCTAAACAATCTTTGACAAGCTGACTTGTGGGGATGATTTGGGAACACTTATATTTATACATTTCATTTTTTGCCACACAATAAGTTTGTACCATGTTTCAGAGATATTCATATGAACAATAGATAATAAACAATGCTTGTTGGTGCTAGATTTTCATGGGACTATATGCTAGAGATGAGTGTCTTGTATTTCCAAAGGCAGATATCAGTGGAATCGTACAGGCTATATTATTAACAATTGTTGCTTAGTCAGAGTGATGTTGGCAGCAAGCTTCAAAACAATCTCTGACAAGCTGATTATTTAAGTCAACAATCCATTCCAATAAGGAGCTCACAAATTGCCCATGGGAAGGTTAGGACTTGAAAAACTGGTGAATCCTTGTGTACATACATATATTACACATATATTACAATTAAAACATAGTTGTTAAGTTAAAATATTAATATTTATTTCCTATTTGTCAAATTTTGCTTTAAATAGTAAATATTCACATTATCATATCTGCATGAGGAAATGCAAACTTTGACATTACATCATTTGAAATAAGAATCATTAGATTAAATAAACTGGGGGCATTTATGTAATTGAAACATGCACTGCATAGAAACACAAAATAATCGTGTTTATATATGTACTGTGGTGAAATCGCAGATTATACAACTTACAGAATATAAAGCATTATGATCTGAATATGACGTTTTCTCTCTCTCTCTCTCTCTGTTTGGAACATGCCTATGGTCAAGTACTATGCAAATCTGAACTTGTCTGGGCTGAATTTGAGCTTGTCTCAGGAGTCAGGCAAGTTGATTTGTAAACCAGTTATATACATAATGGGTAATACTGTTTTTCATTTTTAGGTACAATGGAGAAATTGGGCCTAGGTCCAGATGTGCTGATGTCTGAGAATCCCCGTCTAATATATGCCAGATTGACTGGCTTTGGGCAGAAAGGATCCTATGCTAAGAAGGCTGGACATGATATTAATTATCTTGCACTTTCAGGTTGGTTGCAGACATGATAGGAAACCAATTTCATGTAATATTTTTGACAGTGGAGAAACAATGTTTTGATACAAGTTAACATCATATAAATTGTCATCATCAAAAGACAAAATAACATAAAGACATTGCCCCCACCCCAAAAGTATAACTCAGACACCTAAAATCATTAAGCTTGGTTTATGTATTTGAAATATGTCAGAGTATAGAAGATTAAATTCTGGATCTCTTATGGCAGAGTCATTGTGATATTTATCCAACAGTGATTAATGAGAGGCAGACATATTTACTGCTTGGCTACGTAATCATCTAAAAATAACTTCAAATTTCATGGTTATAATGTTATCTGTGTCTATTGTCAGCCAGTGAAAAATTATATTTTTTTCACTTCAGTGAAATATCAAGATTATTTCTCTCAGAAAATTCAGTAATTCACAGTATATCTTAAAATAACTAGTGAAACGTATCCACTACATCTACTAATACAGCACTCCTTTGTTGTAGTGCCCTTCATTTCAACAATTCTAGATATAATGTGATAATGCCATATATACCATTAAATTTAAAAAAAATTAGTACGGTTTCCATCTTTAGCAGCTTAAAAATTCAATTTGGACGTTAGCATTCATCTCTAGTTGAAGCCTTTACAGATGAACTATGATTGTGAGCTATTGTATTCATTTAGAGTCTATAGGACTACTGAATATTGACAGTGGCACAAATGCCAGGTATGCAAGCTGAGCTCTGCATCTATATCACACCTATCACATTAGTATTTTTTAGCACATAGTAATTAATCCTACCTTAGATATGATACAGAGCTTGAGTAAATAGATCAATGGCCAATCTGTTATATGTGACTCGATTTGTAATCATCATATATACTGGGCAAAATTGCATCAGAATCTCTCGAACAGTTAAATAGTGCTAGATAAGTAAATGTTAATGGACATATGGATATACATTATCAGAATATAATATGACTGATTGAAGATCTTTGGATTTGTAAAAACAAAAAGGGTTATTACCATATGTATTTAATGACGATGTTGTTCTATCTTAATGTCATTGTTTGTTGGATCTTTAAATTTAAAGTGAGCATGAAAATCCATGAAAATTTGGGCAGAAAGTAAAGATGAAATCACAGATTTCAACAGATATTAGACAAAACACTACATGCTAGACTGCTTCTCAGATGTAATAAACAACACCACTGCACAGACTGTTTGACTATAGAGTCAGTCTCATTTTGAAACATCATTTCTGTCATTTTATTGATTAATTTTACATGAAAAGATTAATAAATTTATTGTGACAGTATTGTATCTGTTTGATTCAGCATTAGAGATTTTATTTTATCCATAAGTTTAGAAAATTCTTTGGAAAGCAAGATTTAATTGAGACAACACAATGTATGCAAGTTTCTAGCAGATTTGACCTTGTGGAAGCAGTGGCATTATCTGAGACTGCTCAGGAGGCCTAGTGGTTAGAGCATCTGCCTCAGCTGTGGGAGGTCATGTGTTTAAACTCTGGCCAAGTCATGCGAAAGACTTATAAAAATGGTACTGACAGCTGTCTCACTAGGTGCTCAGCATTAAGTGGTTTATGTTAGGACTGGTCAGCCTGGTGTCAGGATAATGTTACTTGGTGGGTCATCATGCTGCATGTCTGTGGCATGATGCCTCAGTGCTAGACATCGCTATAAACTGCTGCACTGTAGACATCATAACAATATGACTGCAGAATTGTTAAAGCCACATTAAAAATCCAAATCACATACACACACATGAAATGCATTATCTGAGCTGTAATGGGAGTTAACCTGCTGTGAAGAGTGTGATCATGATCTATGAACAATATAGAATGGTTCTAGAATGCATGTATTTTCAAAACCTTCCTTAAATCAGTATTATGCTAATTTATTTTGACAGGTGTCTTGTCCAGGCTGGGCAGAGCTAATGAAAGGCCATATGCTCCAATTAATCTTCTTGCTGATTTTGCAAGTGGTGGTTTACTTTGTGCATTTGGGATAGTTACAGCACTGCTTGAACGCGTACAATCTGGAAAGGGACAAGTTATTGATGCCAGCATGGTGGAAGGGTCTGCTTATGTTGGTAAAGTATTGAAATTTCAAGAATGGTAAACTTAATATACAGTTCTTTCATTTTTCCAGTTCCAGTTTTTAATGTTAGAACACTAAGACAATCCTGGCTGAAGAACTTTGTGTTTTATATGGGGAATAATTTTATGATTTTTTTGGTCTGTTTTGGATAATGAGATTTGACTTGAAAGCATTGGTGATGACATAAAAAAAGTGCTTGAAAAACAATATTAGTCACTGATTATAGATCACTAGTCTATGCACTTCGCAGCCATAGAGATTGCATTTGGGACAGAAAAGATATGGAGTGAGTTTTTTACATTCTAAATGTGATAAGCATTACATCACTTTAAGTATCAGTCATTTATTTAAATAAGCAAAAAAAAAGTTTTACCTGACATAAAAACTTTATAACATTCAAAATGTTATTGTATAATTTTGCTATTTAATATGCACTAGCTAAAAAAGATGAGAACTTAAAGTAAACTCTTTGCCAGCTTATGGTTGAAGGGTAATTCAAAATTTGTTATATACAGTCAAGGTATAAAAAGTATACCAGGTGCTTGCCATGTCCAGTACTCATGACATTTCTAAAGCATATCCAATTCCCATACTGTATAACTTTGAAAGCCAAAGTTTTGCAGGATTAAAATTTGTGTTCAAGTTTTTGGTTGGTTCAAGTTCTAGAGGGTTAAAGTCAAGGGAAAGCACCATGCCACAATTCAGCAGGTCATTCTTGTGATCTGAAGTTTTGAGAGATTGCTGCTTGAGTTAGTGAAGTTTTCTTGTTCTTTGTTTTGCATACTATATTTAATAAGCATTACCAGAAAATTCATAAACTCTGTTTAGTCAGGAAGAATTATGCCAAAGCTCAGTTAAACAATACAAATGTTTCATTTTGAAAGATTGAATTTTCCTTTCAACTTGGGATTTTAATATTCAATTATAAAAAAGGATATTTCCTGTGTTTGTGCAAATACATAGTCTTGGCTGGCTCAGACTGTATTTGCTTAGAGAATTTGCAGATATAATTCTGGAGTCAAAACAGTCATAACTATATCAGCTTGCATTTTGTTTAATCAGCCGAGTACATTTTAACCTCATTCCATGAGAAAGTGGTGACATCATGTGAAAATTTACATGGCATCAAAAGATGCATTAGATTGTATACATCAGAATTATTCTTACAACACTCTTCTTAACTGATATCAATTTTACTTTTCTTTATTTTAAAGGTGTAAATTGTCATGTTTCGTTATCTTTATTAATTTAAAAACCTTCATAAACATTTGCAGAGCCATCTAGCACCACAAAGTTTGTGGTCCCTCGTTTTTGTTTTACTTTATTTTGTCCTCATACCCTGTTGTTTCTATCCATTGCATAACAATACAAGTCAAAGCAGGCCAGGTGACCCACGTGAAACAATACTGTAAAATTTAGATAAAAAGTATATGCGCTTAATATGTTCAATTAGTGATGATTATATGCATTTATTTTATATCAGTGATTATAGATAGTGAAATATATCACAAAAATATACTATGCAAGATGTAGGTATTGTTGGTCTTTTTATCAGATGTAACAGCATATAATTCAGATCTGGCTGATAAAAGATCAAAATAGATACCTAGCAGCAAGAGACATTTAGGAAACTGTTAATAAATAAATAGTGCAGCTAACTTAATTAGGAATAGAACAGATGTCATCAGATTAGATTTTACATTGAGGACATTGTTTTTCTTTCACACACATACATGTGCTTGCTTATTATCACTACAGAAATACAAAACAAATCCAAAGTTTACATCCCATGTTGTTTCAATTTCACACACATCTATACTTATTTTTTCTACATAAATATGGAAAGAAGCATAATCCAGGCCATCCATTCTGGGCTTTTCTTCTTTCATTCACATGTATGTCCTTATTATTGCTACATAAATAAAGGAAGCGTAATCCAGGCTTTACAGTATATTCTTACATACAAATACATGTGCAGCATGAATGAGATGTATGAATGAGGTCATTATCTATGTATCAGCATTGGATTTCTTGATGCCCTGTTGTGTTGTTATATCTCTTTTCTTAGCCACACACCCCAAAAATAACTCCTCATTCCATATTGTGTGCATATTGGCTGAAAAGATGTATATCAGTTGCACTCTCCAGTCGCACGTAAGAAAAATTTTCTAAGTAGTTAATAAGAAGTGTTCTCTTGTCCTAATACATTATATTCAGTTGGCGATAGAAATAGCAATGCATGCAGAGTGAATTCTCAAGGTGTCTGCTGTACAGTAACTGATGTATATTCATAGAATATGGTTCAGAATTTGTTTAATTGCACATATCTTAATAGTTAATTCCACAGAAATGGCATATAATTCCTCATTAATGACACAATCTTAACAATGTGCAGAAGTGGTTATTTCTCAATAGATCTTTGACATTTCCTCACTTGCAAGGCACTCATTTACATCAGGCAGTATTTTGTCAGCTGATTGGGGAGGATGTGTTAATGCGAAAATGGATTAAGTTAACCCATTGTACCATACTGTCACATTCACTAGGATAATTTTAAATTGCATCTGAAAATTTCTATAGGTTTTGTTTTCATTTTTATGTAAGAATAGCAATCATATATGTTTTTCTTCTATCATCTGTTGCTGAACCCTTCAAATGTCATGAAACCTTTGCCATTTTGGTACTGGCTTCAGGATTCAGCAAATTTTAACATCAGAAAGAAACGTGTATGACTCCTATATTCTTTCTTTCACTGCATGTACTTCTTAATGCTTGCAACAATAGCCATTATATTTGTGTGGGAGAACTTTGTATGTTTGATATGCATCTTTAAAATATTAAATTATACATGTATGATATGCATTTATATAACTGTGTCCTGCAAAGAACAAAATTTGCATGCATTATCCTTTCAGCAAATTGGTTATGGAGAACGAGGGATCTGTATATATGGGGGAAGCCACGTGGTGATAATGTACTGGATGGAGGTTCAGCATTCTATGATACATATAAAACAGCTGATGGCAAATACATCTCTGTAGGAGCTTTAGAACCACAGTTCTTTCAGGATTTAATTAAAGGTATGATATATTTCCTACATGTGAAGTAACAAAAAGAACAATGTCAGTACATTGTGAATAAAAATAACTTGTAAAGAAGTTGAAAGACAGACTCTGATTTTTGATACTGCTTACATTCAGAGAAAAACGGGTCCAAAAGTCACATAAAGCAGCTTTGAAATTGATTGGTACCTATGATACATGTATTAGCAACAATTCCATGCAAGTCAGAGTTCTTAGTCTGTTTCTGACATTAAAAGTCCTTAATCATCAGTCTTTGGAAATGGACCCCCTTTTTAAATAACATTCTTGTTCAGATGCAAACCAGGCCATAAATATCAGTTGCCATTTTAATTTAATTCTGTCTAATTGTGCTTACTGTTTTGAGCTACTGACTCCTGGTGTCGACTAAAGCACAGTGGTGACAGCTGATGAACATGCTTATCAGGAATCATAGCTTAAATGTTTTGGAAATTATGCAACCAGTTTGGAATGGACAAAATATTCATTAATAGTAGTGGACTT
This sequence comes from Sinohyriopsis cumingii, assembly GCA_028554795.2. Classification (NCBI taxonomy): domain Eukaryota; kingdom Metazoa; phylum Mollusca; class Bivalvia; order Unionida; family Unionidae; genus Sinohyriopsis; species Sinohyriopsis cumingii. The sequence goes on along the minus strand of CM068827.1, from coordinate 75,556,851 downwards.
TTGAGTGATCATATTGAAAAATGTTTTGGAAATTAGGCAACCAGTCTGGAATGGATAAAACATTAATCAATAGCAGTGAACTTATGTGTGATCATATTGAAACATTGGAAATTATGCAACCAGTCTGGAATGGACAAAACATTCATTAACACAGTAGTGGACCTGTGTGATCATATTGAAACATTTGGAAATTATGCAACCAGTCTGGAATGGACAAAACATTCATTAACACAGTAGTGGACCTGTGTGATCATATTGAAACATTTAGAAATTATGCAACCAGTCTGGAATGGACAAAACATTCATTAACACAGTAGTGGATCTGTGTGATCAAATTGAAACATTTGGAAATTATGCAACCAGTCTGGAATGGACAAAACATTCATTAACACAGTAGTGGACCTGTGTGATCATATTGAAACATTTGGAAATTATGCAACCAGTCTGGAATGGACAAAACATTCATCAACACAGTAGTGGACCTGTGTGATCATATTGAAACATTTGGAAATTATGCAACCAGTCTGGAATGGACAAAACATTCATTAACACAGTAGTGGACCTGTGTGATCATATTGAAACATTTAGAAATTATGCAACCAGTCTGGAATGGACAAAACATTCATTAACACAGTAGTGGACCTGTGTGATCATATTGAAACATTTGGAAATTATGCAACCAGCCTGGAATGGACAAAACATTCATTAACACAGTAGTGGACCTGTGTGATCATATTGAAACATTTGGAAATTATGCAACCAGTCTGGAATGGACAAAACATTCATTAACACAGTAGTGGACCTGTGTGATCAAATTGAAAAATGTTTTGGAAATTAGGAAACCTAACTGGAATGAATAAAATGTTCAATAAAAGTAGTGAACTTCTTTGTGATCATACTTCATCTTCCTATGAGCACTTACATACCACGTACACAGGCAGGGCTGTTCCATTTAGATTACCTGTGCACAGTCAGGGCTGTTTCATTTAAACACACATGATACCTAGGGAAGGCATTTTTTCCCAAAATAAATGCATGTGTACTCTGATTACTCAGAGTTCATATGATCATAATAAAAAATTCTAAATTCCATCTATGGGTGACTATTCCATGTCGAAAGGCCTTCCCATTATTTCAATGTTTGACTACTCCATGTCGAAAGGCCTTCCCATTATCTCAATGTTTGACTACTCCATGTTGAAAGGCCTTCCCATTATTTCAGTGTTTGACTACTCCATGTTGAAATCCCTTCCCATTATCTCAATGCTTGACTACTCCATGTTGAAAGGCCTTCCCATTATCTCAATGTTTGACTACTCCATGTTGAAAGGCCTTCCCGTTATCTCAATATTTCACTGGAACAACTGTCAGCAACAGTGATGGTCCATTGAGAATTAATATTAATCCATTCCTCCAATTCCACAACCTTGAATACCTTCAAAATTGTTGTTCAAAATAATAACCATAAACATTATTTTTCCACATGAATTATTAGCATCTTTTTTTTCTCTTCATCTTTGCTGCCATTTTTCACCTATTAACAGTCTTATTGTCTGGTTTCTTTTATCTACAGCAGTACTTCTTAACCTTTTTTGACCCTGCTTCCACCCTACAAAAAATCCTGGCAACTCTCCACAATGTCCTTGTGACTGATTTGGTTCCTGACATGTGGGTTGTGAACCACTGATCTACAGTCTGTATTATACACTAAAAACTACATTCTGGGTACCAATTGAATATTTTTGGGAACTTTGCCCATATTATTCAGAATGCAGAATTTTCACAAAAAATTTGTAATAATTCTGCAGTATTCAGAATGGCTGGCACCTCAGCAAGTATTAAGTTTCCCATGTAAACAAATGTGTGTATCCATTGGCAGTCTGGTTGAGAAATTTCACTGATTTTAAATGCAGTAATACATTACCGGCAATTATTGTGTTCAGGGCTGAGCAAATCCCATAGCCCGACGTCCCGGACTAGTAATTTTTGAAGTCGGACAAGTACAATTTTCCAAGTCGCTAGTCCAGGACGAGTGCTTTTAAAAAAAGTCAGGCTAGTCCTTATTTTCATGATTTAATCGCTATATCTACCTTTATTTGGCCAATCATGCCCTCTGGGTGTACTGAATACTTGATTCTACCCCTCTTCGTGTATACATTTACATCCTGTTACCGCTTGACTGCATATTGGGCTAAGCGACCAAATTATCGGCAAATCAAAACATGTCAAACAAAAGAAAGCTAGAATGATCAATTAGCAGTGTTGTAAGCAGTTTTGTTGCAATGAGTTTACTCAATCTAGATCATAACGAGCGGCTCACTATGATTTTAATCCAGCGAGTCAGTGTAATTAAATTAATGAAAGGTACTTTACCGACATCAGTGTTGGTTTCCTTTATGAACTGATTAAATGACAGTAATGAATCTTTAATTTATAATTGATTATACTGATGATTAACTTCCACGTGCAATATTGTGTTTGAAGCGAAACAATTATGCTAATTAATGAGCTGTTTCAGTTCATATTTAAAAGAGAAAATTGATCTTATTATCACTTTAGAAGTAGTTGTCAAGCAAGCTGATAGTTACTCTGTGGATAAAATGAGTTTGCTAAATTATTTTTGCAAGGAAGGTAATATAGGCGATTCGGCGAAGGTAAATTTGTTTGAAAATGGAGGGATAAAACCACAGGCACTTGATTCTGGGGGTAAACTAATGTGTACACTCACTAGGTGCTATATAGTGAGTGTACACATTAGTTTACCCCAGAATCAAGTGCCTGTGGATAAAACGTAAGATGGATACTGAGTGTGCGGTAGTTATTTCTGAGTGTGAGTGAGGATTTAGTTCACTGAACTTAATCAAGACTTCTTTAAAGAATTCCTTAAACCAAAAGAACTTACAAATGCTAATGAACATTTCTGCAAATGGACCGGAGCTTGAGGACTTTAACCCAGACACAGCTATCAACTGCAGGCTTAATGCTGGTACAGGTGGCAGACATAAACATGGACATGTTTTCAAATCCATCAGCTAAAACATATATATACGAGTCTGAAGAAGCCAAATGTATAACAACCAATGTTTTTGAAAAATTAAATTCTTTTCAGAAATAATTATGTTGTATATTATTTTTTTTTTCTTTCTTTCTATGGATTAAGTACATATGTCTCATCAAATCTCGGCAAGTGATTACCATTTTGGGACCAGTGAAAAGTAAGGTGGGACTAGTGAAGAGAAAGGTGAGACTAGTGAATTTTCTGAAACCACTTGTCCTGGACTAGTTATTAAAAAAAAAATTGCTCAGCCCTGGTGTTGCTGTCATTGCAGTAATACATTACTGGCAATTACTGTGTTGCTGTCATTGCAGTAATACATTACTGGCAATTATTGTGTTGCTGTCATTTCTTTGTGCTAGTCCCAGTCCAAAGAGATTATTCCATCCTCCAATTAATAGTAAACAGTTAATAATAATAATAATAATAACGATACCTTAATCAGCCTCAGACATTTGGAATATCATCCTTCTTTTCCTTCGACCTAATGCAATTCTCATGTTTCTCCTGGGAGTTCAACATTCATCATCTTTTGTTATTTCTAATCTCAACCATGTTCTTTTTGCGTTATCTTTTTTTTTCTTTCTCTCCAGTCCTTGCATAAGTTTTGTTGTATCTATGCCCTGTTGTAAGAGTTTGAAGGTTTGTGTACATCATTAGCAAACGCAGTGCTTCATTTTTTTTCTTCCATTTATTGATTTTTATCAAAAACTGGTGTTAGGGCAAGCATTATTTGCTCAGTTCTTATTCTGGTTAATTGTTTATTTCTTGTATTTCCTTTCAGCATTCATTATGCTTTAAGATGTGGCTAAACATAGTCATAAAAAGCTGCTTAGCATGAACAGCATGAGTATACATGGATGGTGGCCTTATTTTTTGCCTGACAGGGTATGGGACATATTGGAAAGTCACCATATCGTAAGGTCTCAAAGAAGGGTTCTTCTTCTTCATCACGGAAAGACCCATTCTGTTCCCTGAAGAGGGTGTATGGCACTTTATATCCATTTAGACTGTTAATAGCTCTTTTGGGGGATTTGGAAATAGCCCGCGTTCCCAAAGGATGGATTACTGACACACAGATAGAAGTTGTCTGAACATCATGATGATGGGAAGTAACCAGCACCCAGTAGGAAGTCCATCCTTTCCAGCAGGAAATTTTGTTCATTGGAGTCAGTTTCACCTAACAGAGACTCCTCAGTAAAGTCTACAGCATCTGACTGGCCGTTATTTGGCACTGGTCATTTGGTACAAGACACCAGTTAGTGTGTCAAGTGATAATCTCCTAGGTTTTGTCACCAGGCACTGAAAAATGCATCAAGTGACAGTAACTGAAGGTCAGTCACTGGGTAGCTGGCACTGGTCACTGGGTAGAATGTCAAATAACAGTCATAGAAGGTCTTTCAGCAGTTATCCAATGCCAAGCACTCAGCACCAGGTAATGTTCCAAGTGACAGTGTTTGTCTCTTGGTGTGGTACACCAGGCACTCTGGGTAGCAGGTAATGTATCAAGTGTGAGTCATGAAAGTTTGTGACCAGTTTTTGGGCACTTGGAAATGTTACAGGTGACAGCCACTGAATGTCTGTCACCAAACAACAAAAACCAGGTGCCAGATAGTAGGCACAAGTTGACTCCTGGTTCTGTCTCTCTTCACCTAGTGTCAGGCATGACCACTGGTCCTGGAAAAGGTATTGGTTTGATAATGCCCGTTTCTTTATGTTTATGTTAGTTCCTATGTGAAACTGCGTCAAGAATTTTGATGACTCATAGGGAAAGGGATGGGGTCAACACCTCTCCTTTCTTGAAGTTCCCATGCAGTGTCTATGGAGCTTGGGGACTCCCACCACATTCGAGGCCAGTTAGCTGTCTTTTTTTCCCTACCATAACACCATGGATGACTCTGCCTTGACTCCATTGGTTGGCAAAACCGGCAGGGTATAGGTCGTCCCCTTGTCCCTAGCCTTGTTACTGAAAGAACATGAGAGGCAACCACCACACTCATTGCAACCCACATGTATAATAAATTGTCAGTCCCTTTCTCCAGAGGGAGAGGAACAATGGGTTAGTCTCTACCTACCCACCCCCACCCTCATGGGTGGAGTTGGAATGATGAGTCCTCAATCATATGCTGTTCCAAGAGTGATGACAGGACTACAAACCATCACTTTTGGTTGACACAGATGAATTCTCAGAAGAACCAGTCACATCTAGCTCTTCTTCTCTTTGAGAGTCATCATCCTCATCTCACCCAATGGGTTAAGTGATGGAGGAACAATGAAGTGTGAACCTAGGACAAAGCAGTAAATGGGGTTACTGCAGCCTTCTCCCAGATCTATGTCTAAAACCGTTGAGATCATCAAAGACCAGGATCCATTTAAGTTTGGAGCAGATTCCAGGGCACATCGAAAATTGGACCTGTTGTTGCTCCATCACTCCACAAAATGAGGGAGGTTACTCACAAGTTGCCTCAGGGCCAAAAGGCAGCCAGAAAGCAGAAGACGTGGTCTGTCCCCTCTTCTCTGCTCAGGCCTTTGGTTTCAAACTCCAGCTACTGGGTCCTTTTAGTCACTTGTCTTCTTAACACCCCTTCCCCCCACCCTTCTCAGTTGGGGATTTCATTTAGAAGGGACCTGGCCTGTTTCTTTGTCTAGTGTTTTGAGGCTATGGAGCTGAAAGCTTGAACACTAGCTACGATAATCTTACATGCAGAACTTCTTCAGCTGTCTCCTTTCTAATATTTTGAAAGAGGAATCATTGTCTCTGGTTACACTGCAAAGATTGTCAGAGGCCATTTCCAAGACATCGAGATATGCACTCTTGATGTCTGTAGTGCTCTCTGCAGATATTCTTTGCTTCTTTTGACCAGGGACTAGCACTGGGCAAAGATATAGCAATGCAGATATAGCAGGTAGGTATTACATAATTAAAATTAGTTTTACCCCCTCAAAAACTTCATTTTAGGCATTTGTTGTATCTAGTTTGTGTTTCTTTTTTCTTTCTTGTTGATTTACTTCTTCAGTAAAACAAATTTGATTAGAAACTCCATTAACTCATCTTTATTATAATTTCTCCTGCAGGTCTAGGATTTAAACCAAAAGAGATATCTCAGCTTAGTAACCCAGAGGAAATGCGTAAGAAATTCCAGGATATATTTCTTACCAAGACAAGAGATGAATGGGTTAAAGTTTATAAAGATTTGGATGCATGTGTTGCTCCTGTGCTAGAAATGGATGAAGCTGCTACACATGAGCACAATCAAATCAATAACACATTTGTAAGAAATGAGAAGAATGAACTAGAGCCTGGCCCAGCTCCTAAATTGTCAAGGACACCTGCTGACCCCATCATGGAAGACCAACCAGTTATTGGACAGAACACAACAGCTGTGTTATTGGAATCTGGGTTTACACAGAGTGAAATTAAGGCATTAATTGACAAAGGTGTTGTGATTCAGGGAAAAATTCAGTCCAAAATGTAGTTGGATATGATGAAAGATGGTTTTCTTAGCTTTTCAGATTTACTTCCCAGAAAATCATTGTTTAGTATCATTGTGTCCGAATTTAGTTAATTCTTTTTTGCAGGTAGTATTGATTCATGGTTTATTATTATGCAAGGCATTTTATTAAATATGCTCAGGAAACATACATTGATATTTCATTATTATGTGATTACTCTGTATAGACCTTTCCTGTAGACAGTGCTTACATAGTTATTTCCTCCTTGCCAATAGGTGTCATCAATTGTGTTCGCCATTAAGGTGCTGATTAAGCCTGGTGTTTCAGTATGCAGACTATGTAAGTTAGACTAATTATGATAACAGATCCATTCACCTTACACACTCATTTCAAATTACTAAATCATGAAACTGACACAAGCAATATGATGTGTCATGTAAAAGCAGATTTATAATGCATAAATCGATAAATTATATACGTATGTTCATTATGACTTATTGTAATAAGTTGGTCAACAAAAAGTTTCAGTTTGCTGTGTGCATCTAAAAGCATTTAATTAATTTAAATATTTATGGTGTCATTCTGTTGAATAGATATCTCTAAAACACAATATAAAAATTGTGATAGAAAAATCAATAAAATATTACATTAATCTATCATGTATTTACTGGATTTCTCTAATATCTGCATTATACCAATATAGTTTTATCAGCTTCAAACTTTCTTTCATTCATTTTTGCCTTGGTGATCATAATTATACAGTCGTATTGAAGCACTGCTTAATATTCTGATTGACACAAATATTATTCACTGAAATAACAATAAAATAATCAAGTATGACACATTGCAGTGGTTTTGACAATAATTTGGCAGTTTGGTTTACTTCTTAGAGAAGGCGTGTTTTACAAGAAGGTGTGATGTTGACACATTGTGGTGGTTTTGACAATACTTTGGGAGTTTGGTTATTTGTTAGGGAAGGTGTATCACACAGGAAGGGGTGAAGTTGATAAGAATCTGACAATTGGCTGCATGGTTTGTTTCTTTAATTACTAAGTAAATAAAGTTACAGGATATGCATGTTAGAAGCTGATGTCTGGTCTCTCTTTATCAAATTATATTGTACGCAGGAAGAGGTGGTTTTGACAAGAATTTAGCAGGTAAAAAGGTATTAGTCTATACATACTATATTTAATAGGACGAACATGGTCCTAATTCATGTAGTAAAAAGACTTACATGATTGTCATATTGTGACTTGTTGATCTGTCTTTTTCAGAACCGTCATAAAATTTGTCCTTTAATTTTTAATCCTACACCCCTTTCATAACTGGAAATCAGAATTATGACTTTTTTGTCCTACAATCAGGTATCTAAGTCACTATCTCCTCTCTCCCATTCATTGCACCAAGATGTTTGTGGGGCTGTAATTTAATCCAGGGGGTATTTTTAAAGTACTTTAAAGTGTTCTCATGTCAGGTCAGCTAAAACTACATCATTCCCAGGTTTAAGGTACTATGTGCACTTTAAGGACTGGACCCAATCTGGTTCACTAAAATGGGAATAAATGGGAAGAAGACGTAAACTGTATTGACCAGGAATATATATTTTATCAACTTTCTGATCATATCAATTTTTTGTATTTTGGAATTATTTTATGTTTAACTGTAAAACATCATTTATCTACTCACATAAGCTATCCTGTTGACATGACTGCTTGAGAAAATCGCTAGGATTCAGAATCAAAAGATAGGAAATAATTGTCTCTCAGATTAACCGCAGAGATAAATCAGTACCTTAATGGTAGATGAAACACATAAAAATATGGCCACACCCATGGAAACAAAAATAGAAAGGTCTATACTCGTTTATAAGTGGAGAATCCAGCTGCAAACAACCTACACCCTGATCTGCCATCACATAATGTGTCTGGCACAGCAGATCAGAGTCTGCGTTGTACTGATTATGGCCAACAAACTCTAGAGACTCAGATTTGCTAGCGCATTATGTGACGGCAGATCTGGCTCTATGCAGCGTGCAGTTAGAGTCAAAATACTAATAAGTATACGTGGTTAATTGGTGTTGTGACAGTTTTATTCATGTATTAGGTCCTTTTACACCACGGTATCATAAAGACACGTTGTGTCAAAATAGCTTGCAATTTTCTAAACAGCCAGGAAAAATTCTGTAAAACCACATATTTTATTATCCAGTATTATTTTATTACTTTGCAACCACAGGATTTTCCAGAAATTAAACAAGTCAAAGAGGAGAATCGGGTGGATTTCGTGGTTTATTCAGTCATTTTAAACTAGGAGATACAAAGATTATGTTTGGTACACAGGTTTAAAATTGGTATATGAGGAAATGAGTGTCATTATGAGATTTTTCATTACATGTTTACTGTAGAACATGGAAGGTACACCTAAAGCCAATACACTGAGGGGATACAAAGTGAGGTACTACCATATTAACACTGTCTATAAGCTTTCATGCATTTCATATTCTGAGAAATATATAGTGAAACCCTTTTAAAATGAGGAAATATTGTTTTGGTAATTTTTTTTTATCATTGTCAAATTCTTTGGAATCAATTTCTGGTACAACTTTAAGATCTAGAGGTGAACTAAAGTGGGTGGCAGGATTACATAGAGTCAGTGTGGACAAGAGTTTCTATGGCTTATATGCATGAAAACCAATAAAATTTTGTAGTTATCTAACAGACTGAAATAATGTTGAAATTTGAAAATTTGAGAACATGATAAAAGGTATGTGAAAATTTGCTCAGTGTATGAATTATTGAGTGTGAATCATCAATGCCATTAACATTTCCCATATATTGTGTTATACACTGCAGTAGCGCTGTGATGCCATCAATGTCAATCATGAAGGTACTAATATGTTTATTCAGTTGTATGCTTTATATTATAGACTTTACATTGTATATTGTGATATTGTAGGTTACTTTCAACAGATTAACTTTGCATTGTAAATGTGACTGGCTTGAGCTGGTATTAAAAGAGTGGACTGAATGCATTTCATGTGAGACCTACTTGAAGTGGCTAATCTAAGACTATTGATGTATGGACTTTGCCTAAAATAATCGTAATGGCTTTCACTCAGATGTTATTCAAAACTAGTGGAATCCATCCACTAACAAAATCTGGTTTCTTGGGATGGACAAAATGATAATAACTTCTTAAGCATATTCTTTTAATCCTAAAGAAAAAAACATAATCTGTGATTTTTTAGTAACTTATTTTATTAAGTTTGATATTGATATTGATTTTTGATATTTGATATTTCTTAGGGCAACATCACTCAAGTCTGAATTTATTCTCTGCATGATAATTTTTACAGTGGGTGCTGGAGACTACTAATTTACTTCATAGATGCAAGTTATATAATCATTAATTAAATTCTGGATTGTATTTGTTATTCAGTTGACTGTTGGTTAATCTGATTCATTTTGGGCTGTTAGAAGTATAGCTGTTCAGTTGCAAATACTGTAAATAGTTTTCAGCAAAATTGCCATTATCTTCAATATTACAGTGAGCAATCCAGTATGGCTGAAAAGGTGGCCTTCTAGTTAATGTTTTTTTTTATTGCTGATACTATTGGTTAGTAGATCTTGTGATTATGTGATTGGTAAAAATGATGGAACAGACTACTTGTTGTTATAGTATCATTTAATCATAGCTATAGGTTGTAACTGCCTAATAAATACCATGTCCATTCTTTGACTGGTTAAGTCTGTTCCAGGTATAGATTTATGTAAACTTGACTTGACAAACTTTACTGCAACCAGTAATGAGGTTTTTATGGTATTAACTTAACCTGTACATTTTAAATAGGCAGAGAGAGAGAGAGATGAATACATTTTTGTAGTCTTATTGAATTTTATATTTTATATTTGTCTAATAAGATATCTGGAACATAGTCTAAGATCAGCAAGTAGTACTTGTTGGGTCTAAAGATATATATATCACTATAACCATGAATTATTTAATTATTTACTTTTCTATATAAGGTAATATCAAACCAGCGATAATCATGAAATTGTTTTTGATATATACTTTATGTTATAGAGCAATCTTATTTTTGGTATTTAGTAAATCAATTGAAAATAAAAATTCTGGTTACTTTCTGGTGCTCCAAGAATGAACCCTAATACATTTTTTATTGAGTTGTTTGAAAATGGTTTACTCTTTGATAAAAATGTGTCACATCAAATACTCAGATGTAGTTCAAATAATATTCTATTTTAAAAAATAGGTCACTGTTACCCATTCTAAGATGCATAAATGTTACAGATGTGTGTTTTTAGTACACATGCAGCCACACAGGTTCACCTTTTAAAATTGGCTGTAGAACAAACACCATGCACTAAATATCAGTAATATTATTATTATTGTTATCATCAAGAGTGTTTTATGTGCACTGTATAACAAAATCATAATTACAGGTACATTTTATTCTCCCCCAAATTTATGTTCCACACAAGATTACTGTATTCTGCTTATTTTCGTCCATCCTACATGTTTAAAACAAATTACCAGTGGCTTAAAAATATATACTGATCCTAGTTTGTTCAGCCTAAAAAGCAATATCTGGATTAATGATTGGCTCACCTCATCAAGATTAAAAGACCAATGGTTTATGTGAGAAACCTGTGATGAACAGAAGAAAAAAAAGCCATATATGGATATTTGTTGTATCCCATGAACAAAAAACTTCAGCTACTTTTACCGACATGATTGGAATACTGATTGACTCCTGACCCTAATAAAATGAGATCTCAAATATTAATTTTTTTCTCAAGAGATAGCTTTAATTCACTCACAAATGGATGAAGACTTTACCTGTGACTCTGGCATACAAGGTGACATCCATTTCTGATGTGGTAACAGTTACTTTTCCCACCTTCCAGCCAAGTAATTGCTTTAACCCTCTACCCAAATGACAAAAACTGCCTCACATTTGAATCTGACGTATTGATGCCTTTTTACATTGTCAGTATGATTGGAGTTATGATTACAGGAGAGATAAGAAATGTTTGTACATCAATTCACATGATATGTTGTCACCATGGAGAGGATCCAAACATGGGCCATTTTCCTGGTCCATCATTTGAGTGAAATCCCAGGGACTGATGTTGAATTCAACTGTCAGTGCCCTGAACTGGTAAATGGTGTCTTTGTAGGTGACTTGTGGGAATTTTCTGGAAGTGTGTGAATGGCAACATGAAGATACACATCTTTTAAGTCCACACTGATTGCGTAGTCTCCCTTCTTTACAACATTTAGAACCCGTCGTGTTGTTTCCATTGTGAACCACAAGGTGTAAATGGATTGTTTGAGTATGCTTAGGTCAATGACAGGGCAAAGAGTGCCATGTTTGTAACTGAGGGAACCCTGGACAAAGGCTTTGTTGAATGTCAGATCCACACCAAGTTTTATTTAGAATAATCAACATATAAGAAAAAGTATTTTAGTGAAAACACCAATCCTACCATTCATCCAGGACTAGAAGCAAAAACTGAACTTTCAAGATGCTCCCCATTTTGCAATGTATGGTGTCAGTTTGGCACTGTTTTCATTTATAGCCATCGACACATCACATTATTTTTTTTTTTTTAAGACTCACTGTCAATGTGAGCATCTATTCAGGAGGACTAAAGAGATTTTTAAGATGGCCACAATGATGGCAATGTTGGATGTAAGATTGACACCATTTTCATATAGGACCAACAAGTGTTAAAAAGAATTCTCTTTGTTAAAACCCTGTGGCAACAGGATTCTCTCTTTGGGAAGAGTTGCTACAATAAGATTTTCAAGGTGGTCCCAAAAATCAGGCATGGGAGATGAAATTATATAAAACCTTTGTGTTTTCTTCATGTGAAACTCCTTTTATTTCAGATCTTTTTTTGGGTCAGTTAGATCAATTTCTTTAGAGCTTTTTTATCAGCAAATATTTTAATGTCTTGGAGGGGTGGTGCTAAATATCTGTTTTGCACATGGCGCTGTATTGCCTTGAGCCGGCCATGATGGCATGAAAAGTGTTTTAATATGTTCATCTGTTCTGGAAAAGTGGCACCAACAAGATTTTCATGACGGCTATGTAGTGGCCTTAATAGATATCCAAGGTACACTATTTTCATACGGGACCAACGTGACCTAAAGATGAACCTGTGTGCCAAGTTTCATGACTTCATTCCAAGTAACTTGCGAGAAGCAGTGATAAAAACTACCAATGGATGACAGGCAAACAGGCAGGTAATAGACAAAGCATGCGGGACCATTGCTCAAAATCTGGTCTTTGACCAGCAGAATTAATTCTAATTAGTTCTGACATATGTAGGCAAAAAGCAAATGTGATAAATCTGTGCTCAGAAATATTGCTATTTCAACCATCACATTCTTTCTATTATAAATGCTGATTATGCGATGGAGTAAAAGCAAGAACCACGTTCTCATGTTGCATGAGATCTGCCCAGAATCTGAATTATGGAAAATTCCACTAATGTTTACAGGCGCTTATGTACTGCAGAGATTCTTACCCTAGTTGACTTTATGAGCTATTTTGAGTTTGTTGTTGGTGATGCACACAGTGTGCTGGTGTTAATAGTATAGAGAGGCAAGTGGCAGCAGAGCCCGTTCTAAAAAGCATTTTTTAGGGCTGTTTACTGGAAACACACACTGGCTTCAAAATCTAGTTACATTTTACTGATGTGGCTTTAAATGTATTAGCAAGCCATATTTGAGGGCTACAATCGCTGGTCTTTATTCACAAATTAAACTCCAATTGTTTATTTGCACAAGCACCATGTGATATTAAGGGCAGGATTAATTACTGCTTGTCTAAAGATATAGATGAACTAGTGTTGAAGAGTTGAAGTGTTCAACTAATATAATTTGTGTAATCCCATGGCATTTTTGTGTTATGTATTGAATCATGCTATAATAAAGGGTACAATAACAAGAGACCTGTAACAGGGTCCATAACATTACTGTGTTATTCATGGAGTCATGTTATAATAAAAGGCTGTATAGTAAAATGGAACTGGTCCAAGAACTTAATGTCATAAACTTGTAATAAGGTTATAATATAGGGCACTACACTAAAAGAGAACTTGAACAGGATCCATGGCACCATTTCAAATGAGAACTGTAACAGACCTGCCAACACTGACGAGTCTGTCTCAGTAAGGCAGTTGATTTTTTCCCATATGTTTGACCAGTTTTCAGTAATGTGTAACAAAATACCATAAACTGTTATTGTGAAGCTGGAAAACATAACTAAAAGTTCGGTATTTGGAATGTGCAGCGAAGATAAACATTATGTTCAACTGAAAAGTTTGTAAAGTACGCTTAGACTTTATTTACCACTAGTACAGTTGCAAAATTTTTAGTTCCAAACCCTATGGAGCTCAATGGCTTGTTGCTATCTCTCAACTTGATGTAATTCTTAGAAATTCTTTTTTCCATTTCACATGACGATGGCAATCATATTTCCTGCCATGAGTCATACTCAAATTGGCATATGATGTCCAATAAACATAATTGTGTCCCTTCCAGCTTTTATTCACAAGAATCTGAATATTCCTTTTTATTTTTCTGTGTTAATTATTAACACTTTTCAAGAGGCTTATTTCGCCTTTTGTTTTAAACATGCATCGCTTGCTGGACGCCATTGTAAAAAAAAAATCTATGATCAACAGTTTGCATATGTAGACACTTTGCATGAACAAATATGTGCAGTTTAAAGTGTCTGATGTGCTGCTGTAAAGTTAGTCTGGTTCCCTGACCAATTTCACTACTTCTAATATGAAACCCAGATCCAAATCAAACACGGATGAACAAACTTTCCAGAATGTTCGGCAATGATCATTTTTCCATATCTTTTGCTTGTATGCCGTAAGTCTGTATTTTAAGGGTAATTTTCATAAGACTTATGGCAAAATTGTAAGAGTTGGCAGGTCTGCTTTAATACGGTCCATGGCATTACTGTTATATCTGGAATTGTGTTATAATAAAGGCCATTGTAACAAAGAAGAATTGTAAAAGTTCATGGCATATATGTACTAATATTATAATGAAGGTCACAAAGGAGAGTTGTAATCGAGTACATGGCTTAACTGTGTTGTATATGAAATTATAACGAATGTCACTATAACAAAAGAAAAGGGTGCATGTCATCACAATGTCATATCCAGAATCATGTTATAATAAAGGGGACTGTAACAAGAGAGAGCCGTATTTCCATTCAGGATCACCACATTTCCAATATTAAAGCTATAAAATAAACAATTTCTCAAAGATATCCATATTTTCAAGGGTCATATATAGACCAAGAACACAGGAAAACTTTTTTTAATTGATTTATATAGAGATAGTTACTCAATCTTGTCACAGAGATTCATAATTATGTTTCAATAATAAAATCATGCAATATCATACAGTATTTCCAAGATCTCTCAACTATACCAAACTGACAATTGCATTTTTGGGGGGTTACAATTGTGTTAGTCATATATCTGTGATGCATCTTCATGAACACACTGCACATTATCTGGCTGCTGCTCAATGCAAGTTCTGCCTCCAAGATGGTATAGCCCTGTGGGGAAAAAAAAAGATATCACTGATTTGATCTGTAGATAAAAATGTGTTGACTCTGATGCTAATTAAACCATAATCAAATAAGAATCATCTAAACATGACATATTCCTCCCAACTTATGTAAAAACTTATTACCCCCCAACTGTCCCAGTGGCCTAAGTAGTTAGAGCATCCTACTTCGATGCGGGAAGTCATGGGTTCAAGCATGGTCAAGTCATACCAAAGATTTGACTTGTACAAATGGTAAAGTGAACCCTGCTATAACACGATAATTGGGGTCCAAAAAATTGGACTGTGTTAATAGTGGGATTGCATTAATGAGGGGTTTTACAGTATTTAAATTTTTTCAGAGAACAATGCATTGGCACATATACATGTATTCATGTCTAACGTATATCATGAATAGGGTATCAACACCATTTACTATCATGCTGTCGTGGCATGCAATTCATCCATAATGCCTGTAATTCCATTGAAAAATTGCACATAGATTTAAAATATTCAATAATTCTGTCACAGATCATTGTGTCTGAATTCAACGTCTAATATATAACATGAACAGTATTAAAACCATTTACTTACCGTCTGATATCGTACTGTCATGGCATGCAGTTAATCCATGATACATGTAATTCTATTGCAAAAACTGCATCTATATTTAAACTATTCAGTAAGTTTATCACAGATCATTACGTGTCTGAATTCAATGGGGGAAAATAAAGCAAAATTAGGTTAAGAAAGATGAAGCACATGTACGCTTCATTATGTTCCAGGGTCAATGAATAGTGTCTGTACAAATTTAATACAGCTAAAATGTTCTCATATGCATTTCTGTATACCTTTGTCCATTGTAAATTCCTAATAATTAACACTTGTATGCCTATTCATCTGAACGACTACAGCAAGAATAATTAACAAACAACACATGCTTTCAGCGTGCATATAACTTTTACTTCAGATTTTGTGAATATCAAAAGAAACATGTGAAAAATACTTTTATAAAGATTTTTAAGCTGTACAATTTCATACCCTTTCAATTTCCAGCTCATAAAGTGGACATTATTTACTGGTCAACTGATAGTGTCTAATAACACCGCCAAGCCCAGCAAACATGTTGGTGGCTTTCGTTTTTTGATGTTTATTAAATTATGAGAATCTTTTATCAACCATTGCATTGTCTGCTGCTTGGTTGTGCATGCAGTTAAAGAGGAAACATGTTGGCTATTGTTTGAGCAATGACTGTATACAGAATTCATTGAAGACAACCACAAAGATGACTTACTGGCTTTACTCATGGATCAGTAACAAGTAACATTTCTGTTAATGTTTATTTTGGCATAACACTTGAAGAACCTGGTGAAATTGTTAAATGTCAAAAGCTAAATCATGATCAAATTATATTCAAATTCATATGTGAACTCTTCCCCCTAATGATAATAAACATTTTACACACTATTTCTCATATTTCAAAAAAAAAATTTTCTGGGTACGAGCGTGTGTGTTTGTGATTTGGATTTTTAACGTAGCTTTAACAATTTTTTTAGTCATATCACTACAATGTCTGCAGTGTGGCAGTTTATAGTGATGTCTAGCACTGGGGCATCATGCCGCAGACATGTGGAATCATGTCCCACCCAGTCACATTATCCTGACACCGGGCCGACCAGTCCTAACACTAACCTCTTAATTCTAGTGCCAAGCGAGGCAGCTGTTAATATCATTTTTGTAAGTCATTGGTATGACTCAGCTAGGGATAGAACCCCTGACCTCCCACATCCGAGGCAGATGCTCTAACCACTAGGTCACCAGAGTGGTACGAGAAAAATACACGTACAAATATTTAAAATTTGAGGAACCATGTCATGATCATATTGTATTCGAATTCATACATGATCTCTTCCCCAAAATGATAATACATTTTTTTATACACTATTTCATGTACTTTTTTTAAAACAATATTCTTCCGGGTACGAGAAAAATATATGTACATGTATTTAAAATTTCAGGAACCACACCAAGAACATATTATATTTGAATTCATACACAATCTCTTCCACAAAATGATAATACATTTTTTATACACTATTTCACGTACTCTGAAGAAGAAAAAAATTCATGTGCAAAGAATATATGAAATTTTGGGAGCCATGCCACGACCATGTTATATCCGAATTCACGTTATCGTGGGGCGCATTATAGTGGGGTCGCACTGTACTAGCAGCTGCCTCGCTAAGTGTTCAGCATTAAGAGTCTAGTGTTAGGACTGGCTGGCCTGGTGTGAGGATAATGTGGCTGGGTGGGACATGATGCTACATGTTGACAGCATGATGCCCCAATGCTTGATGTCACTATATACTGCCACACTGCAGACATTGCAGCGATTTGACTAAAATTGTTAAATCTATTTTAAAAATCTAATTCACAACACACACAGACACACACACCATCCACTTAATCTAGTATGGGTAATATAGCTATCACTATGCTCATGTATCTGTCCTGCCTGTCTGTAAACATTTTTATTTGTGAAGAATAACACTAAGTATATCTATAAATTTTGTATTATAATACCCGAGTGCTGTACCATAGGGTACTTTCAGTAAGAGTTTTAAAAAGCAGAGGACCAGTGTGATTTTAATGTCATTTCTGCTTGGCCCTTGCTGATGAAATGTCTGAACTATTTCCCTTGCAAGAAAAACTACTGCCCTCCCCTGATGAACTATTTATCATGCAAGAAAGACTAGTGCCCTCCCCTGATTTACTATTGGGTTTGCACGAAAGACTAGTGCCCTCCCCTGCTTAACTATTGGGCTTGCAAGAAAGACATCTGCCCTCCCCTGATGAACTAATGAGTGTGCATGAAAGACTACTGCTCTCCCCAGATGAACTATTAATCTTGCAAGAAAGACTACTGGCCTCCCCTGATTTACTATTGGGCTTGCATGAAAGACTACTGCTCTCCCCTGATGAACTATTAATCTTGCAAGAAAGAATACTGGCCTCCCCAGATTTGCTACTGGACTTGCATAAAAGACTATTGATCTCCCCTGCCAAACTATTGGGCTTGCATGACAGACTACTGCTCTCCACTGATGAACTATTTATCGTGCAAGAAAGTCTGCTGACCTCTCCCGATTTACTATTGGACTTGCATGAAAGACTACTACTGTCCTCCCCTGATGAACTATTTTATTCTAGTTTGAAATTTTAATATTGTAATGTTTTGCTTACTTACTTAAGTGTAAACCTCCTTTAGTATTCAAATTCTCAACCGGAAGTTGACTTTCACCGCCATTCACCGTGAGTAATAAATAACAAAACACGCTGTGTTAGTTATTGGAAGTTTATTAATAAGTGAAACGACATTGTAATATTAATTCATAATTTTGACAAATCAAACAAAATATTATAGCACAATTTATAATAGACAATTTGAAGCACAACAGGAAAACAAATTATCTCCGTCACTTAAGTAAGTAAGCAAAACATTACAATATAAAAATTTCAAACTAGAATAAAATAACGTCTTTTGAATGTTTTTATGTACTAAAAACTAAAAAATGAATGAACTAAGAAAGAATGTATCAAAGCTAAAAAATACCAGTCTGTCCTAGTGTACAAGTACATGATCATTGTCCCCCGCAAAATTTCCAGTTTCTGCTTAAAAAAAACCCCAGCATATTGACCGTATCTGGTGACAGCGATGCATGTTTCCTGTTTACAATGAGTCCTGCCCTCGAAAAAGCACTTTCAAATGGAACTGACATTTCAGGAATACAGAAATATTTTCGCACAAGGGCAGCCAGCCTGGGATATCGTGTTGTATTATCTCGCCAATACTGATGAATGTCACCATTAACATGAAGTGGCATCTCCAACAGATATGTTGCCAATTTGTCTACTGATGTTGTTGACAAATTTGTTTTGTGAATGGGTACTCATCATTAATTTTCAATGCCTCGGTTTTTCACTATGGTCGGTTACCCGGGTACCCACTGACAGCCCTACTGTTAATGCTTCCTTTACAGTCATATTCAATAATATCAATCATTTAAATAATTGAATAATATTTAACATCATTCAATAAAATTAAACAATATTTTATTGAGGAACGGTTTTTGTATTTTATGATTAAGTACCTTTTTCTCAACGTATTTCAGAAACAGTTTTCAGTTGACGTATAAGTTCGATATTCTATTTTTGTCTGTGATGGACCATTTTGGAACAGTTTTAGAAACTAAACTTTATATACAGAGCTTTAGAACCCCTAAAATAATAAAAATGCAAATCTGAAACTGAGTGAATAGCTCATGGTAAAGCAGTATCTATGAGAAGTAAATGGAAAAGATGACTACTTTTCATGTCCTTTTCAATAGTGTTTAGACACCCTGTAACCATGACAATGGACAGGTGAACACAAAACTGATGTCAGAAATAAATGTTAACCACCTCATATGTACAGTATACAAAATATAAGGACATTTGGAGAGGGGGCATAAAATGGCCCTTATTCAATATAGTCCTTTGGTAACAATTTTTTTTTATGTACTGAGTTACCATGTTTTGAAGACACCTACAAAGTGGAGGACAAAGTTCTTTCTCATGGCCACTGGCTATGAACCTGACATCAAGGATAGAAAATCATTCAACTTGTCTCAGCCAATGTCAAGATGAAAATATACCCATCAGCTAAGTTTGGCTAAAAATATAATTATTATTGTTTTGAATAAAAAAACATCATTATATTGGAACGACTCATGGTAATCATAGATATACCCATGAACTAAAACTCTATTCATACTTATTTACACTATTGTGTTCACAAGCCAGTACAGCTAAAAATCTGAGCCAAGATCTTTAAACTTAAATCAATCTCAGACTGCTGTCAACTTATTCTGTGGTAACATTATTCTTCTTTATTACACCCTTTAGCAACAGCAATATTTGTGTATGTGTATGACCAATGAACTGAATATGGGACACTCTGTAGTTGTCAATCTATGCCATATACCTGTATGCCACATGACATATAACTGAATCTGGGACACTCTGTAGTTGTCAATCTATGCCACATACCTGTACCAGATAACAATGACTTTGAATTGGACACTAATGAGGACAACATTAACATTGATTTTATTTCAGTGTATCAATTATATTTCTAATTAATGCTTTTTATGCATTATTTTTCATATCAGTTTTATTTGCTTTTTCCTAATTCTTTTCAAAGTCTTTTTTAAGCTGGGTAATAAGTATGGAACAATTATATTTTGATAACAAACTTTAATCTTTGCATTAAAAACATTTATTGTAGATTGCTAATTTTCATAGTTTGGATGAAATGCTACAAATGTGAAAGAAAACTATTGTCATTACCAAATGGTAGGAGTGTGGAAAGAATGCTCCTTTTCAACACTGCTGAGTGACGACACCTCTTGCACTACATTCAAAGACGGAATATAGTGACTATGATCCTCTACTAACATGTCAAACATCAGTGACTATATCAAGTTTAACAGTCATATACTCTTGGCCATCAAATGCTGCTGTTAACCTTCTGTGTTGTCACTGTATTTATACAAGTCTGTTCCATGATACTAACCTGTGAGGCATATGAAGTACCTGGCCCGTTCCACTGGGGCCTATATCTTTAGTGCGTTCTTTCCAACCAGCAGTGGGTTGTAACAATCTGTTGGGATCTCTGTCGACTTCTATCTCAACCTATCATGCAAACAAACAGTTACTATTATCATTAGACTCTTGTGCTGTTGCAAGGAACATATTTCCTATATCTACAATGTTGCGAACACTCACCCACCCCTCAATATTGTTGATGGAAAATACAACATCCCGTCATCATCACCTTCCTGTTACAATCACCTCTCAGCATGGTTGATTTTCCCTTTCCATCTAAATATTTTACTTCTCTCAACTGCCACCTTCCTTATGCAGTAAAAACTGACCCATAACAAAGGTGAACAGTTTAGTGAGACTTATCACTGTTTCATATAACTGAATGGATTTTCTATTTTTTACAGCTTTACAATCTGTCATCTTGTAAGGCTACATGTTTACACATTCATCTTCCTAATGTGCTTTTTTGTTACAGTTTATTTCCTTTACAGTTCTGGTACTTGACTTTTAATTGGTACTGTATGGACAGAATCATGCTGATGTACCATTAATACTTAAGCAATGGTACATACATACATACATACATACATACATACATACATACTGGAAGCCAATTTATTAAGTAAAAAATGTTTGTTAAATGATATTTACTTAATAATACCTAAGGAGCATGACTCTACCTTGCAAATCCTATCCTCTCATGTTAAGTTTTAGCTTTAAAAAAGATAAAAGTTGTCTGCCCACATACATACAAGAGTGATCTCCCCATGGAAGAAGAAGAAGAATTGGCTCAAAATCCCATCTATACTTAGTTACTACTAGAGCAGGATGCATGCTCTACTAGTGGGATGTAACTGCTGGGAAGTTTGAGAGTGTATCCATATTTTACTAAAAAAAGGCGGTTTCTTCTTAACATTACAGAACCGTAATATCCTGAGAGAATAAGTACAGGGTGTGGGGAGTTGCATCCTCTTACCCTGGAGCAGGTCCACTTCTGATCCCCTAAGACATGTGAGGCATGTTCAACCAATGAGACATAACTAGTCTCGGGCAGTAACTCCATAAGCCTCAATGAAGCTGACTGGGAAAATTATTTATATTACTAATCCAGCAGAAGTGAGCAATATCTACTGATAAGCTGCCAAATAACTTGGGGATGGAAGCCTATTGTGTTGCTGCTATAGGTTTCACCAAATCAGACTAGGTCCTTTGGGATGAAAGATCTTGGAGGTAAAACCTGAAAAGTTGTCTCTGACCTCCATCCCATATCTTGTATAATATCGATCAGGAAAACAGCTGAATTTGTTTGCTGCTGGTGGCAACTGCCCTAACCTCATGAGCCAAAATATGCAGCAATTTGATTTGATCTTGGGTTAATTCGCTATGCTGAGAGAAGGGCCAATTTTATCCAGGATGAAACAACCTAAGCTGAGATACCTTCCTTTCCCACTTTCAAAGGTAATAATCAACAAAGTCTCCTTCTTTGCACTGGCTCAGTTTATTTAGGTACCACTTTAAAGCCCGCCCCCAGGTCCTGTAGATGGTCTTGAGGTAAAGGGTCCAACACTGAAAGAGATTTCACCATAAGAAACTGATTGCCCATGAGAAGAAGGCTGTTACTGGCAATGAAAGCATGGGTTATGAGTGAAATCAAACCATCCCAAGGAAACTATTTGTCAACCAACAAGGCACATATTTTGATGATCCTGCCTGCTGTAGCCAGGGTGATTAGGAAGCATGTTTTCTAAAACAGCTGAATCAGCAACTTCCTCCAGGGTGTGGGTCACATAAGTGATTTCTAAATACATTATGATGTTAATTAACAGATAAAACCAGGTCATGGGCCATATAGAGCCTAACCCTGCACTAGAAAGCAGTTCAAATACAGTGATCCCCCTCTTATACAGCCACCCCTTCAGTACCAGGAAAGTGGCCTTATATTACGGGTGGGCTTTCCAGAGGGGAACTAAATTTTTCTGTGAGAAGTATATGTAATGTACATAGTAAGAAAGTTACATACTTCAAAGCTTTTAGTATCTTCTTTTAAAAGTAAATTAGTAAAAGGTTCTTTTTGTTTTAAGAATAGACTTATTTCCAGTTCTAGGAATGGGATTCCAAAATCTTTATTGTTGGAATCATGCCTGAAAATTTTAACAAGGTTTAAGTGAAAAATTGACTTCAAAAAGGTGAACTGAGGGAGGTGAGATTAATATTGATCAGAATGCTTAACTCTTTGTTCGCAGTGCAAACTACAAAGAACTACCAAGCAAACAAAGATTTATCACAATATGGTTTTGCTACCTATAGATATCTATAGGAGAACTGGTGAAGAAAATTTCTTTTTCTGTTATGCTCACCACATTCTGACATTTCAGCAGTGTTGACACATTGTGACACTAGACCGGTCATCATAACTTCTACTTTTAAAAAAATGGATATCAATATGGTACGGACTATGAAGTAATGAATCTACTTAATCAATCCAATCATCTCATCAGTTGGCCGAACTATACATGCATATTAAGAGCATGTCTTTAAATGACTCATGCAGCAATTCTGTCTCGATTGAAGAGTTCTTCAACCTCCACAATTTATGGCAAGAACTGAATAAATTTAGCTCCCAATGTTAAGTAAGGACTCAGTTATGTATTTAATTGTGTGATTAAGTGGTGGCTGAAAATTCCCCATTACACCCCCCTCCAGCTTTCAACAATCTCCGCAAAATTCAAGTGCTTATCCCAGTCTGGAACAAACGTATTCTTTCTTCCGACATTTCCCCAATTTTCTGGTAGCGCAGAAAACCCATGAAATATGACCATAGCTGGTACCAGAAATAAGTCCTGATGGGTCATCCTGGATCTGTTTGACAATGGTCAGTGATGCACTGTACTGATATGGATCCATAAGGTACCCAGCCTACTAGGACTGATAACAGCCATGGACTGTTCATGTCCATAAATCACTCTAGGTCCATAAAAGCAATGGCTACAATGGCATTAAATCTGCCTTAGAGTGAAATGGAACTGTTGTAGCACTACACTATCTGTCTCTTCCTTTTGTGCTTCTGTTGGTCTATAATAGGAATTGGGCACTAAGGCACTAAATTGGCCATTGAGCTCAATGACACTGCTGTACAACTATAATGGATGTCTCTTCCCTGTGATTGCCTGTGTTATGATGCAGAGATGAGATACATGATATTAGATCATCCCAATAACAAGTCCTTACCTGCATCAGGTGAGGCTGTGTCTGAGCTGGTATTGAATGCTGTCAGTCTGCTTTGAATGCCATAGTAAATAGAAATCTGCTGTGATTCCTACTGAGTTTTGGTCCTACAAACATTGGTTGAGGTTCACGATACCTGAAGTTATATGGTACTGATGACCCATAACTAGTTGCTACCTGCATCAGATGAGACTGTGTCTGAGCTATTGCTGTCGCTCATCCTCGAAAAATAATAGTATCATACCAATGCACGACGCAGAATCAGTGCAGTATTACTAATGGTGTTAAACCTCTTCTAATGGTAACCTATTTGTCTTCCTTTTAACTGTGTGCTATGCCTGGCAAAGACTGGCAAAATTTTCCCGTCCATAAATCCAGCGGAAGTCGCGAAGCCAAGTTTTGTGAAGTTGTTGGACAACCTGGAAAAGTGACGTGTTGTGACATTGCTAAAGGTCCCACCAGATCAAGCTAAGCTCTTTGAAATGAAGGATCTCTGACGTCAAAACTGGAGAATGTGGATTCAGATCTCCATCCCATGGCATGGATAATATCAGAGTACAGTTCCAGTCAAAGGCAACGCTGTTCATAATTTCTCTAACCTTGTGAGCCAAAACACATACAAATTTCTTGATATGCAGATCAAATAACCCCCTTAATCCAGGACGAATGGGTCTGTGTGTTTTACATTTTCCTGTCCCTGTTTGAGAGATAAAAGCAGGCATGATCTCCCTCAACGTCATTTAAAGATACCACTACACTTCAAGAATTGTTAATTTCAGAAGCTATGCCACGATCGTATTACATTCAAATTCATATGCAAACTTTTCCCCAAAATGATAATAAATGTTTTAAAACTATTTCTCGTACTTAAGAAATCTTTTCTCCCGGTACGAGAAAAATACACGTACATGTATTTAAAATTTCAGAAACAACGCCACGATTGTATTATATTCGAATTCATATGTAATTTCTTCCCCAAAATGATAATAAATTTTTATACACTATTTCACATACTTTGAACAAAAAATATTTTTTCATGTGCGAATAAATATATGAAATTTTGGAAGCCACACCACGAACACATTATTTATGAATTCACGTTATCGTGGGGCACGTTATGGCGGGGTCACTGTATATATATATATATATATATATAAAAATAATGATAATAATAATGAGGACTTTGTATAGTGCCTAATCTTTAGAAGCTCTAAGCGCTTTACAACATTAGACAACACCTATAAGATAAAAAACATATAATGATATGATTACAAAAACAAACACCATGAAATTAGAAAACATTAAAAAACATGCTGAGAATATTTAAGGTAGGAAACATTATTAGGACTTTAAGTTTGTTCTTGCAGTCAAAATAAGTGAGTTTTGAGAGCCCTCTTGAATGTGATCACTGTGTCTTTGTGTCTAAGTTCAGTGGGCAATTCTTTCCACGTTGCTGGGCCCTGGTATGCAAAAGAACATTGTTCACTGACTTCGTTTTCATACTTGGAATAATGAGTATACGATTGTCAGAAGAAGAGCGTAAGTATCTTGCTGGTGTGTACACATGGGTGAGGTCGGATAGGTATGATGGACTAGAGTTCGACAGTGAAACGTAGCACAGAAAACAAATTTTGTGTTTGATTCTGGATCGACTGGATAGCCAGTGTAGGGTACAGAGCAGCAGGAAGGTGTGCTCTGATCGTGGTACTCTAAGTATGATCCGAGCAGCTGTGTTTTGAACTTTTTGAAGTTTCTGGATCAGATATTGAGATATATACACACACAGTGGTCCCCCTTATGTATGGCCCCACCAACCAGTGGCCACCCACAATTTATGTCCAGAATCCCTTGGCACAGATGAGTTTGTGTTCAAAAGAACCCCTCAAGAAATGCCACCCCTCTAACGTGATCAGTGACCAACATATGTAAAATTTACCCCTCACAAGTGGTCATATTTTATTATAAATATATGTCCAGAACCAATATTTAATTATGATATGGTAAGTAATCCGATTATCTTTCCTGATGTTGGTTTCCGGATGTCAGATTTTCGTTACTGAAAGAAGTGTTGGCTGAAGTACATGTACCACTAAGGTTATTATTATTATATCATCAACACCAATGTTTGCACGAAATGGGGTCAGCAATGTATTGATAGAGCTTTGGGTTTGACACAGCAGATTTTTTTAAAACTGACAATTATGACCGGATGTAATTGTCAAGATCATAACATGGTCAGATAGAAATGGAGTCAGCAATGTTTTGATAGAGCTTTGGGCTTCACACAGCAGATGGATTTATTTATTTATTTTAAATTGATAATTACGACTAACATAATTGTAAAGATCATAGCATGGTCAGATAGGCTAAAAATAGATTTTGCAGATTAACACATGATACATACAGAAACAATCAACTTTGAACAAAACAGGGTACCAGGCAAAGACTGAAAAATCACGTGACAGTACATGTATCACTTCCTTTATAATAAGATTTTTCGTGTACAAAAGTTTTGTCTGCAAAATTAAATTGCAGTACTGTACAATTAGCAACAATGGAGTAAATCTTTACAAAACTTTAACATATCACATAAACAAAAAAATAATACTTTAGAAGAAAAAGTAAAAGTTATTCAACTTGACGACAATGGGAAGAGTTCACTTGTCGAAAGATTTCATGTTGGGAAGACTCAAATAAACAAGATCGTAAAAGATGTGGAGAATATTTTCTAGCAGTGGGAAAATGGAGTAAATGGAAAGAGAATAATTTTATATGCGAAACAATATAAGTACCAAGATTTAAATAACGTTTTTCAGTGGTTTTGTAATGCGTATGCCAAGACTATCTCACTCACATTTCACGCCCAAGAATAAGAACTATTAATTTATGTTACTTGAAATAACTCTGTTTTTAAGACAAGAAGAACATTTTAATAATTAATGCTACTTTTAAATGAAGATATTAACTGCTTAAAGTTATATGTAGCTTTCCTACTATATATACATATACATCTCACAAATATAGTCCCCCTCTGGAAAGGTCATCCATCTTATAAGGCCACTTTTCTGGTGCAGAAGAGGTGGCCGTATAAGAGAGGGACCACTGTATATACTATGTTGAAAGTGCTGATACTGTTCTGACTTGGATATAATTAACATTTTATTGTGAATCTATTCTACAATATACCCCTCTATTGCTATCTGCATTGGTGAGTTCGAACAAGTAATGCGTATGATTGCTTGTCCTTACAACATCTGCTGTATGGACAATGGCTTCAATAGCACATCAACAGACTTTCATTTCCGTAAAGAAAGCCTTATTTCCCTACTGGCAGCCTTGCTGATTTACCTCTTCTGTAGAATCTTGGCCTGTATCTGGTTTCAACTGGAATAACCAAAGCTCTAAGCATATTTAATTAGCGTGTAAATAACACTGCATAGCCACATGGTTGTTGTGAAGATGTATATCATAATTAAAGCAAGAATTAATTGTTGATTTAGAGGTGTTAATTGATAACAGAATATAGTAGTGTCATAATACACGAGAATTATCACAATCATCAGGTAACTGAAAATACAGTCTTATTTCTCTTTGCAAAAGCCAGAAATAAAAACCGCCCTGAATAAATATGGTCTTGTACACTGATACAGTTTTGTTTCTTCTCTCTCTCTCTCTCACACACACATGTTTGCGCAAATTAACTAAAACGTGTTTTCAATTTATTTATTTTTATTGCAATTTGATGAGGTCATTGTTGCTGTAATCACATAAGTTGCACATAATTTCTTGATAATGTTGACTAGTATCGTTTTGTACAATTTACCAATAAATAATACCCATAACTAATACATGTTCAAACCATCTTAGTGATTTTACCAACATTACACAACGTAACAGCTACATATGCTCTAAATGCAGATGAGCTTGTGCACTGAGACATTATCCACTCTCTCTCTTGTCACTAATAACAAAAAAAAATCTTTTTGAGTATTTTTATTGTAATTGGATTCTTGAGTTGAGAGCAGAAATTATAAGGTTATTTTGTACATCTGTTCCGTTAGGTTGTTGAGTAGTGTGTGTTCTGTAAAACTTGTTCGGGTATAATCCCTTTATTTTTCATACACGGTCAGTATCACAAAATGATAATTATTTATCTTACATATAATTTTTTGTACACTGGAATTAATTATTTTTTTGTGTACGAAAAATGACATGAATACGGTAGAGAGAGTATACTTTCATTGTGAAGCAAGAACTCATCCAACTTGTAAATTTGTTGATTCTGGCTTTTGTGAGGTCTCTCGTGGTGAAAGCATGCTTCTTGGCATGAGCAGAAGTTGCAATAGATATGGGGTTTTGCCACCAATCCATATATCAAGGGGAGATCACTTTTGCCCGACCGCCACCTAGGTGGGCAGACAACTTAGCTCTTTTCAGCTAAAATTTTATCTGGGAGGGCTGGATTTGCAAGGTAGTAGTAGTGCTCCTAAGGTATTATGATTGGGTAAAGTATTTAAAGAAGAAATACACCAACTTAATTTGCTTCATGGCATATACCTAAAATGGTAAATTCTTGATTTGTATCGATCAAAGAAATACATGAGACTTTAGATGAGTATGCTGCATTATGTGTCAGCAGTTTTAAATCTACTGCACTACCTGACTCTTCAATCTCTCAAGTCTTTTTTCCTTTTCTTTTTCTTCCTCTTGTTTTGCTTTCTCTTTAGCTAATTTTTCTTGTAAAGCCTTTTCATCCTGAAATATATAATTATGCATAAATCAAACCATTATGGAACCACAAATACACCAAAGTAATGCAAAAATTGATTCTTTTTTCTTTCAGTTGACAAGCAGAATATTTTTTATCAATCCACAGCTATAACACAGGTAATTTGGCAGGCTTAACCTGTTCATGTGCACTATTTAAATTTCAAAGATCAATTGATCTTTTTCTTCCCAAAATATACCAATTAAACTTGTACTGAAAGCATTGCAAAAAAGAAAAGAGAAAAAAAAAGAGAAAATAATAAATAGTAATGAACATAAATGACTGGAAAAGTATGAGCATGTTTTTAGTTTTTTCTTATGGTTGAGAAAGAAGTCATAAATTTTAGGCACCTTTGTGAGCAATTTGATACACATATGGTGACACCCATTCATCATTTTTTCTTTCATTTCATTTTGCTTTCTTTCTTGGTACCTTTACTATTTTTAAAACATTGTAACACAGACACACACACACACACATATATATATATAAATTCTTTTTCTTAAACTTTCTTCCTTTCCTCTCCTGATATATCTTTCTATTTTTATAAAGTATGTAGATAAAAGCATTTGCTCCAAATTATCTTCAACTTTCTCGTATTTCTTTCTCATATTCTCTTACATCCCTGTACTCACCTTGAAATATGCAGAAAGTTACACAGGGACAAACACAGACCAGTCTTATTTATTCAACAGGCTTGAAGGAAACTTTGAAGATAAAGGCAAACTTGACTGTACTATATATTTTTTTTATTCCCTTATAGAGTCAAGTACATAGACATTTCTTAGGCAGTTTACAGTATAGGTGAGTAGTCAATCTGCAACTGAAATACACTCCCCTCACAGACACTTGGTGCTATTTCCTAAGTTCACCTCTGTAAATGGTTGCTAACTAGTACTTAATACAACACTTTCTCAAATGCTGTTCTGCAGGATATTTCCTCTCAAGTACGAAAATAACTTATTCATTCTTATAAGTCATATATGCTTGACTATTATGAGATTAATAGGCCACTCACAAGTTACTTATACTTTCCATACACCATGAAGAAAGTGAAGCATCAGTATGTGTGATTACTGTATGCTAATTTTTTTCACCGTTAACTTTACATTATCAGAAATGTTGGGCCACATTTACAGATCAGTGCATATTTTGAAGTTCTTGAAAGTCAATAGTAAATTATTAATAATGAGTGCCCTATTGGGCCCCATTTACAGATCTGTACACATTTTGAAGATTGCTTAGTTGTATCAAAAGCAATAAATTTTGTGTGTACAAAGTGAAGCAAGTGAACTAACAACTTTTAATCTGATAGGGCTGGATTTGCAAGGTGGTAGTAGTTCTCCTAAAGCATTATGATTGTGTAATATTTTTAGAAGAAATATGTGATTCTGTTGTTAGCAAATCATCTTAACCAAATCCTCGTTGTTTCGTTTCTTTTCAAAACAGGCTTTAGTTACAGAACTGCATGACAAGATTCAGCTTATATTTTGTAACCAAGACTTTAGTTATATTTTGGATAAATTCAACTCACCAGGTCAATCTACCTACCCTTTCTCTAAACCTGACAATCTCCCTCGCAGATATCTGCCTTTGTCTTTCAAGCTCCTCCCTCTCCCATTCTTCTTGTTGTCGTTTCAAAAACTCCTCTTCCCTTTGTTTCTCTTTTTTATATTCATCTACTTTAGCTTTCAACTCTATCTGTAAGAAGTCAAGAATTTACCCAGTTTATCACAAGTTGGGATCAGTTTAATTTATGGCCTTACACATGTCCAAACCGTACTTTGCATAACAAAAGAAACTGGCTTAAAACCTTTTTCCTACTGAAGACATCCAAAAGTGTATTGGTATGCTAAAATCAGAGTCTGTATGTTTGTTTTTAAAAAGTATTACTGTGAAAGTTACAACTTACAGACATCATTCTCACAAACGATGAACAAATGGAATTAATGAATAAGTAACATGTAAAAGGTGCTTGAAAGAATTGCATAAAAACTTCTTATTAAATTTCCATTACTTTTCATCCATTATATTAATGGGAGCCATATCTTTGTCTCTGATTCTATTTTAAGCTCTGCAATCACTTAATCTAATTTGATTATTCAGTAATCCATTATATTTCAGTCACAGAAATTCTGTTTATTTTAAAATGTGCACTTACTAAAAATTTTAAAAGAATGTTACATGTATTTGTATGTAAAACAAAAACATTCAATTTCATTTATGAAATAGCCTCGTGTGATCACTCTTTGATGCTGACAGTGACTAAAAGATATTGAAGATCAAGAACAAAAAATGGCAGTCATATGAATGAACTTTCCTTTGAAAATAAAACTGATCAGGGAATGGACAATTTTCCTGAGTTTTTGAAACTTAGTTCAGTAGGAGTGTATTTTGTCCGTGTTGTGCTCACCTGCTGCTGTTTCCATTCATCTTCTTTTTTAGCTTTCATTAACTGTTCTCTAAGTCTCTTCTCCTCTGCTTGAGCTTTCTCCAGTTCCTTTTGAAACTGTGGAATTTGATGATGGGAATAAATAATAAATGCTAACATCATTATTTAATGTTTGAAGAAATTTTTAAGTTTTCTCTAACATCATTACAATTTTTGAAGGATTAATGATCCTTTTCAAGTATAATTTTGGGAGAATTACATGCCATAGTGAAGCAAATGATGACAGATAGAGTTACATGAAAACATCTATTATCCAAGTCAAGACATGCTGTCAGTGAAACTGAGTTATTAATGAGTGTTAATAATGACAATTAAATTAGTTTATCTAATGCATCAGGTCCATAACCCATTTCATTGGTTTGACTGTATTATATAACTTTAGGTACCATACCAGAAAAGTTCTTTTTTTCCAATATTCTGACTGCTCCAAATGGACTCTTGAGGACTCTTTTGAGGACCCTTTTAAACAGACATACTGCATTTACATGCACTGTAATTGGACTCCATTTGATGATTTTAAATTCTAAATGTTTAATCCTGATCCAGAGTTACATGGGTCACAATCAATTTATTTTTTGTATCAACATTTTTGGCATGAGTGTATTGGCTACAAAGAGAGTTAAACAAGTACACCACTCTCTCAATAACTCGTGCCCTGATAACTTGCAAAACTGCTTATAACGCAGGGTCAGGTGTGGATCCCATTTTTTAAAACCAGAATATACCCCAAAAATTGATCCCTATTTCTTGAACTTGATGAAAATCATGATCAAAATTGGTAACTGAAACTTTGATATATCACTTGTTTTATGGTAAAAAATGGTAGACAGGTCCTGGAAATTTAAATCAACTTTTTGAAATTATCAACTTTTAATAAGAAGTCATATAATTGATTTCATTTTCTTTCCAAACAACATTCTAAGTACACCATAATTAAAGATATTCAAGGAAATTTCGATCATGAAAATATCACTTATGCCTAGTGTAGGCAGTACATTAATATTTAAAAGCCAATTAAATAATTTGTATTAAGCGAAATTTGTGTTTTAATTCTATATTTTAGTTCCTATTAAGTGCAATCATCATAAATGCAATGTGTATTTACACAAAAAATATGTCACTCTACTGTAACAGCTATATTCGCAAGCATTTCTTTGAGAACCTAATTAAATATTGACCGTGTTTTGATAACTGACTTGCAGAAGTATTTGTTGTATTGTTGCGCTGAATTAAAAACTGGCCTCCATTGTATTATCACGTTAATTATGTCTTTTGAATCAAATAAAGGAGGTGGAATAAAAGAAACGTTAAAAGGCATCCAAATCCTACATACTTAAAATCTAGCAGCATTGGTCGTATGTCAGGTGAACTCACTTCAGTTGATCAATCAAACACTGTTATATATGTCATTGTGTATGTAACATAAACTACATTAAATTAACCGACTCATTCATAATTGTGATCAAAGATAGCCAACCCTTGAAAATTTAGCCATGAGTAACTCGCAATTTGTTTTGACAACTCACTAGCCAAAGAATGCCAACAACAGGTGGGATAGGGTGGGGACGAGGAGGACGATGACAACTGTCAACTTCAAACATATAATAGGTTCAGGTAAATAAAAAAGACTGACATTACATATTTGTCTTTGTTTTAATAATAATAATCAATACTTTGGTTGTATGACTTCTTTTTTTAACATAATAATTGTAGTATTTTATAAAAACATTTTACCTAACCTATAAATCTGCCATTGCAAGCTTGCACTTTTGTCAACCCACGTGACATTTGCCTGGAGCCATTAAGTACCATTTGTCGATGGCTTGACTGGATTATAAATCTCGGCTGGTGGTCTGTTAACAACCAGCTGTAACAGATCACGCAGGGTGGAAGTGTCATAAGCCAATCATTGTTTTGTTTTAATTCTGTTTACAAAACAGAACCATCACTCACATGATGCAGCTGAGACAGCAACACAAGCTGTGGCTTCTAAAAACTTTTAACTATTTCAAAATTTTTTAAAATAGCTATAGTAAATATCACTGTAAATACTAATTAATAATCCAAACACAGGTTACCCAGCAAAGTGGGGGACGAATAAAAGACACTGTGAACACAAAATTGAAAAGAATGAACTTAAAACAAAGCATGCAGAAACTAACACACAGCATGTGATACCCATATTATGTCTGAGTGGGACAGGGTGCTTGCTGCTGACGCAATCAACTCTTCTGAATCCAAACTGATCTGAATATTGCCGAGTTACTTCCGTACAGATGCACAGTTGATAATACGCCTAGAGGTGGGTATGTATGCGCCAAATATGCTTCTATACATGCCTTTCATCCATGCATGGCATGCATTCAAAATGTATAAGTACATTATTATTGTTATTCTAATTCTATGTTCTCAGCAATCCTGACTTGCATCTAAACTGAAAACTCTAGTCCAATTGATTGCCAGTCAATAAATTGTTTTTTTTTTAAAAAGTAGATAGAAAATCACAATTTAAAAAAAAAAAAGCCATATGATAGCCTATTTGTTATATTCTGAGCTTGCAAATGACATTTTTCCACTAGCAAATTGTGAGCTTGCGAGTGGGATTTTTGAAGGTTGAAGATAGCAAGGCAACTAAATGAAACAAATAATTCGTAAAATAAAGAGCTTGGTTCAGAGTGGATGATAAGGAGTTTCAATATTACTTCCAATGAAATCATGACATCAATACTGCACTAATTGAACAATATGCAAATCGAGTTTCGATGTAGACGAATGTCTCGCAAAATAAATGTCTCTACTTTTTATGTAAAAAAATGAATCTTGTTTGGTGGTGTATCAACAGTTAATCTAGTTCCCTACTACTTGGCAGTATACTATTAAATACAATTCCGGGAACCAGACTAATCAACAAAACAAAAAGCAGTGATGTAATACACAGACGTTTTCGTGTACACATGATAGTTGTTGAAACCAGTTGGAACGACTTTCACATGTTGGATGTTTTGAAAATAAATGTTATTAATACAGAATAATGAACAACTTCATTTGAAAGAGGATTTAGTCATTAAACAGCCCAGTTCCTTAGCACACCTGCCACCCCTGGGTTTTCTCTAAACC
Organism: Sinohyriopsis cumingii; assembly: GCA_028554795.2. NCBI lineage: Eukaryota > Metazoa > Mollusca > Bivalvia > Unionida > Unionidae > Sinohyriopsis > Sinohyriopsis cumingii. The sequence continues at coordinate 75,522,534 of CM068827.1, read as the reverse complement.
TAACATATTTTTTTCAATTTTAGGAGGTCCATCAGTAACTTGCGCCCTCTCTTATAGTGCGGTCTATGTTTGTGGACTCTGTTGTACGTGAGTTATCAAGGGAGAGGTGTATTTCATTGCTTCCCCATTTGTTCCTTGAAAACTAAAAGTTAAAGGCCATCCCGTTATTCTTACTTAATCCAAGTTGACAGCAGGTGCCACACATATTGTAATCCAGACTGACAGCATGTCCCACATACAAGGTAATTCAAGTTGACAGCATGTCCCACACACAATGTAATTCATGTTAGCAGAATGGCTGACATACAATTTACTGCCTATAATAATATTTTGATGTATTTAGTAAAAATTCAGCATGTTCCACTTATTTTTAGCAATGATCACTGGCAATACACCTAAAAGGAATTATCTTGTTATGGATGAACATTTCCCAAATAAACATATTTGCCCTGAAGAATTGCCATGTTCTGTCTCAAACAAATCAACAGCTCCTTGGACATGTAACTTTAAGAAGGGGGGTAACATGTAAGATTTGGACAAGCCTAAAAGGATTGGGCTCTCCTATTTCTTGAACACTCTGAAGATGTGAGATTTTGTGCAAATTTTAACATGCTAGATAATAAAAAAAATTGTGATTTACAGTGCTTACCCTCCAAGAATTGAGTTTAGATTTTCTCTCTCTTCTTTCCTCTTCAATAATCTCTTGAAGCTTTTGTGGTGTGGTATCTTGATCCCCTGGTTCTTCCGTTGCATTAGCAAGTATGTCTTCCTTCTCCGCCTGGGTTTAATAATAAGATTTCCATGTCATAGTGTTTTGACGACTCATTGTTTGTGAACCAACACAGTATTTTTTTTTCTTTCAAATTACATATATTAAGGTCAATGAAATCACACTGTGAAAGGAGAGTCATTAATTGCAATGAACTCTGTTACAATATCCTAAAGAAAATGTTTATCAAAAGATACATAGAAATGAACCAGAAATATTAATCCGTCACCAAATGTTTTGTAATTGCATACAATAGAATTAGAAGGATTTAAAATTTTAAGTGGTTTCAGAGATAAAAATATTTTTCTTAATATACTCAGAAAAGCTGCTGATAGAATTTCCCATTACATTAGGTCCGTGAAGCTGAGATGTAGTTCATTAGTTGCTGCTTACTGCATGTACTCACTTATAAACTGAGTTCAACTGCAAACAGCACAAACCCATCGTGCTATGGCAAATTAGGATCTTTGTTGTTTGCAGTTTGACTCGACTTAAAAGCAAATATGTATGGTATGTTTTGAAATGTTTTGTGTAGCCTTTTAGTTGGTCAACTTATTTGCTTTCTTTACCAGACTTGCCAATCCTATTGCATATCTGTAATTTGATTTTTCTTGCTACTATTTCAACTGATAGTAGAACTAAGCCACGTAATTCAACTAAGTCCAAATTACATCCACAATTCTGTGCATTATGCAAGCTTTGTGTAATGACTGGTACCCTGATTTTTGTCACAAGTATAACAAAACTTTTTCTGTAGCTGTACATTGAACATCTTTAAATACCATTCATAATGATGTTTATTTGCTTCATGGGCAGCAAAAGATGCATAATTTTGTCTTGCACTGTTAACTGTTTTCTTTTTGTTGGAAAATGGTACATATGCCCCAGAAAGAAACTACTCAGTACTGTGCATTTCCATTATATCTTCCCATTGTCATCACATCATCTATACAAAGCATTATATTTTAACTCATAATGCTCCCTAAATATCTCATTAATATTTTCATTATTTCTATTTTCAGATTACCAATAATGGCAGACAGAGACATGGGTGGATATACTGTAATTATGTGCAATGTTGCTTCATTACCCTGGCTATCAGGTGTCACACATGTTTAGTAGGAAAATGATGATACTGACATGTACCAATATTTATTGTTTTTGCATTAAACTGAAATTATATTTAACACAATTTCTGAAAACTAGATACATAGTACAATCAGGTATAAAATGTGCAACTTTTCCCATTATATGTTTAAAAACATGTGTGGTTGGTATATATATCATATATTTCGGAACACAAGTTTTCAATAGTGTCTGTAGGTTTAAAAACTTTCATTCCAAATCATTTGTGAGCAAAAAAACATCTTTTAATTTACAACTGTGCCTAAATCGATCCAATCTATTAAGTAACTCTTCACTTTGGTAAATGTAAATTTGATTTATGTGAAATATGACTTCTTCTGTTCTACCTCCAGATGCCTGATCAGACAAAAATTGATTTCCAAACAGAAGAGTAGCCATTAACAAGAACATTGAAACTACATCAAAACAATGGCAAAAATTTGTGTCTAAGTTCTTGAAATATAACAAACACAATCAAGATATTCTAAGGTGACATTATTTCCTATAGAAACTCTTCTTTAATAAATTACCTCTCTCTTTTCCCGCCATTTCTTGATGGCATCTTTCTTGGTGTCATTAAGAAAAAGGTACTCCTGGTACCATTCCTCATGTTGCTGAATCTCCTCCTCTGTTCGTGTTGGAATGGCTGGCAACAAGTGTTTGATAAATACTGCCTTACCCTGGTGAACAGATTATGAGACATGTTTAATGAACATTTGCTTGCACTGATGAATGCATGCAGATATCAGAAAAAAAAACGTTTTTGATCAACACTGCAATTCTGTATCAAATTATTTCTATTATGGTTTGTTCTGAGAAGGTGACATTAATTCTTCATAACTTTCTCTGTTTTAGTAATGTATCATTTTAACTAGAAAAGTGGATTTCAGATGAATAGTTTGAGTGCCCTCAAAACCTGCAACTGGAAAATCAAGTACCCAAAGAACACTGGCTTATACAGTTAATGCGACCGGTATGAAGTTTAATTTTTTGAATAAACTAACCACATTAATGTACATACACAGACTCTGTGTGTGTGAGTGTGTGCGTGTGTGTGTGTGTGTTTTGGATTTTTAACATAACTTTAAAAAATTTCATTCATATTGAAACAATGTCTGCAGTGTGTCAGTTTATAGTGATGTCTAGCACTGGGACATCATGCCGCAGAATTGTAGCATTATGTCCCACCCAGTCAAATTATCCTAAAACCAGGCCGACCAGTCCTAATACTAACCTCTTAATGCTGAGTGCCTAGTGAGGCAGATGTTAGTACCATTTTTGTAAATCTTTGGTATGACTCAGCAGGGGTTCAAACCCACAACCTCTCGCATCTGTACAGACCTTACATTGTCCAAAATTTTTAATAGAACATAAAATGTCTGCCCGTCAAGAAAAATAAATAATTCAAGCTGGAACTCAAACTAAGGTGACTGAATATATGGTGATCAGACCATGACGTTGATATCATTATTGCATGAACTGACAGTGCTGCCAATGGGTCACACTAGAAATAGTTGACACTCTCAAAAACTCATGACTGTACAGTTTTCTGAACAAAGCAATCAATGCCTCTGACTCATGTTTATCAATTTCTTGCCATCCCCGTTTTACTGAATGAGATATTTTCATTTGATATCCTCATTATGGACATAGTTTGATCTGCAGACCTACTGTAGCATTACAATAACTGTATTCTGTGAAAAAATTCCTGAATCAGTCTAAGTGGTTTGGCTCATTTGCATATTTGGGGGAATCCTTTTCATATCTAGATTTGCAGTGTTGATATTATTTCAAGCATTTTTGAAAGAAAAAAAAGAGCTATTCTTTTGAAAATTTTCATAAATGAGATAATATGAATAAACTCATATCATCTCAGTGATACATTCTATATTCAAAGACAATCTGTATGTTATAAATCAATCTTGATATCAGAACTCACTTCAATCAGCAGTTTCATATAATATTCCTGGTCATGGTCAAGACACCAATTCATATTGATGACTGAGACTTGTTGGGCTTGATACTATTGATTATGTCCATTCAAACAGATTAAACAACATGACTTCATGAACTTTTCTTGAGTTTACAGGAATTAAAGCAATTATATCATTAGGAATGGTCACTGGGGATAACTGAGTACATTGCATATTTATCACAGATGGCAGTACACATAGTCTACATGAATAGGCTGACAAACATCATAACCGCAACCGCAGTTTTCAGGTATGTTAAAATAAAGCAAGGATACAAGAATGCAACCAAGTTTACTTCTGACCAGCATGAAACTTACCTGGTGCATGAATACAAAATCCCAACAATAAATTTTCCAGACAAGATACTGAGGAAAGTAGACAATTTTCATTACCACATAAACAACCCAGAAAAGTAGAAGAATAAATGTTTTTCTTTTTAATGTCTGGGCATATAAATTAACGATGGCATTGTTATTTCCATATACTGTAAATATAGACCTATTGTGAGGCTGCCTTGTCATGCCAAAACAGCCCGTTTCAAAGCTACATACATTTCTCAGCCAGAAGATCACCATGATCGAGATAAAAAAAATGTTTTTAAAAACCGCAATGCAAAATTAATGTAAAGAAAGTTATGCACAACTCCTTTCCACTTGGACAATTTTTAAAAAATTCTTTGTAGCATTTACATATATAATAATCTTTATGAATATACTGAAGAACACTTTATGTAGACAAGGCAGATATGAAGTTTTGATATCGATTTGTGTAATTTCAAAGGTACATTGCACCCTAATAACTCGCGAACCTGCTTATAACACAGGGTCAGTCATGGATCCCATTTTTTCAAAACCAGAAAATACCCACAAAAAAACTGATCCCCATTTCTTGAACTTGAAAAAAAATTGCGATCAAAATTGGTAACTGGAATGTTGATATATGGCTTGTTTTATGGTCGAAAATGGTAGATATGACCTGAAAAATTTAATTAACATTTTGAAATTATCAACTTTTAATAAGAAGTCATATAATTGGTTACATTTTCTTTCCCAAGCAACATTTTTAGCACACCATAATTAAAAATATTCAAGGAAATTTTGATCAATGAAAATGTCACTTACACCTAGTGTAGGCAGTACATTAATATTTAAATGCCAATTAAATAATTTTTATTAAGTGAAATTTGTGTTTTAATTCTATATTTTCGTTTCACTTAAGCATAATCATCATAAATGTAATGTGTATTTAAATGTAAAATGTGTCAATCTTCCGTAACATCTATGTCCGAAAGCGTTTCTCTGAGAACCTAATGAAGTGCCGATCGTGTTTTGATAACTGATGTGTGGAAGTATTTGTTGTATTGTTGCACTGAATTAAAAGCTGGCCTCCTTTGTATTATCACGTTAATTATTTCTTTTGAATCAATATAAGGAGGTTGAATATAAAAATAAGTTAAAAGGCACACAAATCCTACATAATTAAAATCTAGCAGCCCCAGTCGTATGTCAGGTGAACTAACTTCAGTTGATCAATCGAACACCGTTATAAGTTTTATTGTGTATGTAACATAAATTACCTTAAATTAACCAACTCTTTCATAACTGTGATCAAAGATAGCAAGACAATGAAGCAAACTAAATACTTCGTAAAATAAAGAGCTTGGTTTCACAGATACAGACCATTGTGGGCAAAGCAATTTTCAGAGAATTTCCGAACTGGCACTTAAAGATATCCTCAAGGATGATAAGAAGTTTCACTCTTACTTTCAATGAAATCACAACATCAATATTGTACTAACTGAACAATAAAAACTTGAGTTTTGACATAGGCGATTGTCTCATGAAACAAACGTTGCGAGTTTTTGGCGGTATATCAACAGATAGTCTAGTTTGTGGCTACTTTGACTCCTGACCTGCTAGTATACTATTTAATTCCACTCTGGGAACCAGATTAATCAACAAAACAAAAAGCAGTGACGTAATACACGTTTTTGTGTACATGTGATGGATGTTGAAACCAGCTGGAATGATCTTTGACATGTTGAAAATATTGAAAATAAATGTTATTTATACAGAATAATGAACAACTTCATTAAAAAAAAGCATGTTATAAACAATTATTATCAACGTGATTGTAAAAGGAGGATTCAGTCATTAAACAGCCCAGTTCCCTACCCTCCATGGTTTTCTTAATGTATAAGCGGACTTTTTCAAGTTTTGGAGGTCCCTCGATAACTTGCGCCCTCGCTTACAGTGCGGTCTATGTTTGTGGACGCCATTGTGTGTGAGTTATCAAGGGATAGGTGTACTTTCAAAGAGTAGATTAATACAAGCTTATGTGGCAATCAAATTTCTTCATATTTAAGATACTAATTACTCATGATAAACAAAATGAAACAACTGGAAAAAGATTTATATACCAAAGTTCCTTTAATTTCCAAGGTTTATCACTTAACTGTTATTTTACCTGCACTGAGAGGGTATATTTGTAGTAAGAACATCTGCTGAACATACATCAAAAGTAATATAAATCTGTTTAACATAAAAAATATAAAACTACATAATTTATTATTTCCTAATTTATCAGTCGATAAATTGTCATAAACTGCCATCGAGTCTACTATGAATAAAATTATGATACTTGCCCAATGATCACTCCCTCAGACATGGCAGAGTTTTGGAGCATATAATGTCTCATTTGTTGATGAGGTGCAATGTGAGTCTGCATCAACTGACTGGGGACCGAATGATTTCAGCTGTCAGACATGTTGTTAGCCAGGGGCAGAAGGTCTAGCAAATGGGTGAACTAAGTTGAAAAAATGTTCTTTACTGAGGCAACTTCCTGCTGAAGTCAGTGTAGCTTCCAAACAGGCAATTGGAACGAATGAGAAATTAACCCAATGACTTGTGCAACAACAGTGAATGAAATAACATTTGCTCTATTATGCTAGAAAGTAAAACAATTCAATTTACCTGGTATCTAAGTCTGAACTTGAGAAATGTCTGGTGATCATACTCATCCCATCCACCCCTTATTCCACCATTCTGCTCCATGAATTTCTGTGAAATGGAACCATCTTACTATTAGACTAAAATGATTCTCTAAAACTGTATGCATCATCTTGATTTTGTATTTACGAAAATTAAACATTCATAAACAATAAATATTTCTATATTTTTTCTTAATATTGAAAGAAAGCACAGGTGTTTTCATAGGTCAAAATGCACACTGTAAATCTAGTCTGTTTTCTCATGAATTCAAACATTTAGTCTACATATGTGAAGTGAGACTTGTGCTGGTGAATTGCTTCAATATGGTATTACCTTCCAAGAGATGCAGGATACTGTGAATTTATTTATTTTCAAAGGTATTAAATCTGTGCATTTGCCAAAAATTAGCTTTTGCAAATAAAAAACTCAATGTTTGATGGATCTTTTGGTCTTTAAAAAGCACAAAATCCATGATATTGGAAGCCAATAAAAAATAGTCAATTCAATGTAATTCTAATTTCTCTCATTCTTAGTATAAAATGTATGGACATTCATGGATTTTAGGAAATCCCAGTGCACACCACTGAAATATAAAAAAGGAAAGAGAAAAAGAAAGCTTTTGTTAAATTTAATTTAATATTTTGTTTGCTAATAAGGTTGAGAGGCTGCATTTGTAAATTTTCAGCAAAACTTCTCAGGCTGGAGTAACATTTGCTAAATAAAGTATTATGATGGAAAAGTCTGGCTTCTTCTGTCCTGCATCAAATTTTGGTTTGGATTGGTTTGATATTTGTTTGGTTTCATGGTGCCAAGGCCTTGCCTATGAACAACAGCTGATCCATACTAATCTAATGGTGTGGACTGAATTTACACTTTTCAGGTCACAAGACCAAAGCCTTGACCATTGAGCTATTAAATCCCAAGTCAATAAAAGTGCTTAATACAAGTACAGGAACTGCAGAATCAGTATAAAATTTGTTTACAATGACCACCTGCCTCAAATGATGCAACTTCAGGTGGCAGATCCTTGGTAATGTCTCTAGCACTAGCTAGGGTCTGGTTCTTTGGGGTCTTTTTTGGTAATGAGCTTCCTGACATCTGACTCCATGTGTCGAACTTCTTCTCGAGGGCCTGGATCTCTTGAAATGTAGTTCTTTCTTCTCTCATCAGCTCCTCATAACTAGGTCATATTTATTTTATGAGAACTTTTCAATTTCAACAAGGTCATCAAATTAATTTTAAAAAATTAAAAAAATTAGCACAAACAAAAAGCACAAAACAAAAGTCACAGGAACATTATTAATGCTGAATATCAGCATGGTCAAATAATGTCAAATGCTGAGTAGTAAAATGGAGAAAAATATACTGACATAAATTATAAAAATGTACAAAATTCATACAAATTCATTCCATAATAATTTCAAGATTTTAGACAAAAATATGGAAAAAGAGATAAAGAACTGACTCATATTGAACTGTGTATATCAATAACAAGTTGAATCAACTGTAAGCCTTGAACTCTCAAGCATGTATACATAATGAGACAAAAAGAGGGAAATTTTCAGACACTGTGGCTTGTTTCAAACTTAATTTACCTGACCATGAAATCAAAATGTTAATTGTGCCTAAAGTGCAACAGAGCAAAGATTATATTAACTCAAACATAGCATAGCTTAAAACAATCAACTTGATAATCAACTAACATTTTTTAACACAATTCTAGAACATAACATAGGTCATACTTCTTCCTCTGCTGTTCCTTGAATAAATTGATGGTTCCTTCAATATCTTCCATTATCATCTTCAATTTCTCTAGGACTGAAAACATAAGAGCAAATGAATAAATCTGACTTCTTAAGTATGAAATGAAACCTCTCTTCAAAAATCCCAAATCTATTAGCACTCATTAAGTCTTAAATCATAAATTAAATGGCACTCTTTAATTAATAAGGTTTATGTAAAAAATGCGACATTTTCTCATGAAAGTGAAGCAACAGAAACACTATTTCATTAACAGTTATTGCAAAACAACACATGCTATTAATACCAAAGTGTAACATTTTGCTTGCATTTTGCATGTATGAAGAAAAAAGTTCATCTATAAGTAAGCATTTGACACATCTCCTTGCTCTTTAAATATATGTCAGCAGATCCTTAATGAGATGCAACTTTTCATTTCTCCAGTGAAAAATTCCCCAATCACATTTGCAAAAGCAAATTAAATTCTGCTACTTTCTGAATCAAGCCCTCCTGAAAAGACTCAAATGGTGTCTTTTCCATCTATAAACCACAGAGATGAATTGAATAAACTCTTACCCATTACCTCCCCTTACCACGAATCGGTGGCTCATCTGTCAGATATTTACCAGTTTTAAGCTTTTGATAGGTACTGTAACCCTCCCCAAATCCTTGAATATCTGCGTGATTTCAACCCATCCATCCTGAAAGTCAGCATAGTATTGTGTATTAATATATTTCCCATATACTGCAATCCCTACTTTTTATCATTATTTTTATGTTTTTATGTGAAATTTTCTTTCACAGTTGCGGACTTTATTTATTCTGATCTTGTGCTGCAAGATGGCATCATTGGTGCTCATTGTCTGTAGTTTATTGGCACAAATGCTGTGTATTTTCACATGTTTAAGTAATAAGCGTGCATATTGTTAATTTGAACACATGTGGATTATGTTCCAATATTTTCGACTACTCTGGTGGCCTAAGTACTTAGAGCATCCGCCTCGGATGTGGGAGGTTGCATGGTACTAGCACTATTGTTTTTTTCTGATTTATGTTTGCATCATTCTTCTCATTTCAGATTAAACAATAATGCTATGTGCTGAAGTCTATAAGGACTTACATAAACATGTCCAACTTGCAAAAAACTGTTCAATGACTCATAAATGTACTGTATATATGAAGTATTCAAAAGAGATTTCATCCATTGTTTTGTAAACAGGCTTCAAGAGATGGGTAGTCCTGGGTGATAGAAAGCAATGTAACCTCCAATAGTGGCCTGGAGTTAAAGAGAGAATGTATTCACTTATTTCAGCAGCATGACATTTGGGCCTATCAACTCAGGCACATGAGGTATTTGTCAGATTTTTTATATATGTCCTGCCAGCCAGCCATACCATATACAATAGATCCGGCTGCCAAACAGCCAGTCAAGCCATATGTGTGATTGATTCTGCTGACTGAATACTAAGGTCTGTCACAAGAGTTAACCATGCAGCTTACTGGTCAACCATTTCTTAGTATGCTAAGTTATATAGAGATCTACTGATCTGCTTCGGCAGTCTGTCTGTTTTGCTGCACATTCCATATAAGCATTTGCAGAGCAACATACTGACCATGTAAGCTGACTGGTGACCAAAGGTCCATTGCTACAGGGAGCCATGCCACATATTGGCTTGCACTTCCATGGTATGTGGAACAATGCAGGGATCACTTTGGCTGATTCATGTGTTTCACCACACATTCTGCAATTTTGTGGTTCCAGAGCTGACTGTCAAACTGACAACCAGAAATACTGTCCAGCCAGCAAATGAGTTAACTGTCCAACACACTCTCTGCCATCCATACTGGCAAGACAAACTAAGGCATCTGCCCAACTGCTGATTCAACTGACAACTGACTTATTCATGACTTATCTGTTAGAAAGATACCATAAGACATTTAGAGACATTGGCAATGACTCATCCATTGTCAGGAAAATTCTTTATTGAAATGATGTTTTGTCTAATTCAAGTGCAGGGATGATTTCAGTGACTAAGTATACTCAGATTCACAATGGAATGGACTGAGTTCAACTTTACTGAGGCTGCTGAGGAATACGCTGTGTGATGCCAACTTCAGGATTCAGTAGGATTGAAATGACATAAAATATTCCTATTTCCATCTATTGCCACAATCAGTGAAGATAAAGAATCATATTGTCTGCCAGATAAGATCCATTTTCTGGATGATTTTAAGACTTCCTTCCTGAAAGCTGGCTACCAGCAATGTTTTCATCATGCTGGTATGGAACACATTCTGAGAACATTTACCAAAGAGATTCTAACATTAGATAAAAACAGCATAGATGTGAATATGACATCACTGCTGTTTTACAATGCGAGTAAGAATGTCTTCTATGCCACCTTTAAGCTCATATATAACATTATGGTAACATCATTCCATGACTGATCTAGCATTTTTGGGCTTGCTAAAATGTCAGGCAGGAATCATGCATGAGAGTCAAAGGCCAGGATTGTCAAGATCATTCCTTGCCTCTATGCACTGCACCCTTCTGGTTTCTGTTATTATCTAGAAGTAGAAACAAGGTCCACAGATAGACAGCACAATGCATCTGCAACTTTGCCTTGCCACCTGCACCATTCAGGCTGAATCAATCTCACCCTGACCAGAAAGATGAACATCAGCAAAGGCATTACAGATTGAATACTCTCCAAAATCAACAGTTTCAACCTCTGTTGAATTTCAGGAGGTGATTCAATAATGGTGATATGAAACAAGGTTTCTACTTCCCAAAGTGTCCCAAGAATGACTGTCAACTCACTAATCCACCTGCCAAAAGACAGCCTAATGGTTGGTACCAGACTACTTCATTTTCATCAGTACCGGAACTGCATTATGCTAGCAAAACTAATGGGCAATTCGAGTTGTTTCAAAGGGGTGTTTAGTTTTCATTTATACAGACCATCTTCCCCTTTCATGATGGACAAGACATCAGAATAGAAGAAAGCTGAAATATTATAGAATGAGATCTAGTCATTATTTGACAAGCAGGAAGTGACAAAAGAAATATTCTGGGGTCTTATTACCAGTGCTCAAAGCGAATGGAAAACTCAGGCCAGACAGAGAGTCAGCTTAATCAATACACTGCCGTGCCAAAGTCTGAAATGGCGCATTGTGAATCAGGCTCATGATACAAAGGGATGAATTTGCAGTCAGTTTAGACATAACTAATGCATTGTTTCAGGTCCCTATTCACCCAACTCCTTCAGTTTGCCTACCATTGAAAAATATACCAATTTTGTGCACTTCAACCTGGTCTCAACATCAGTCAGTTACGGTCAGCATTTGTCCACTGTGACAGTAGCATATCTTGAAACATCCTCCAAAACATGGGCTAATTTCAATTATCGTGAAGGGCTGGAATGATCTTCTGTCAATTTTTAGGTCCCTGAGACTAAGAAGAGTCAGGTCTCAAAAAATACAAACATTTTGTCCACATAGGCATGACATTTCTGACTGATCTCAATCTTATCCATTTCCCTCGCATACTCATATTGCAGATTATCAAACTTGTCAAACTCCTCAGTTGCTCAACGTGACAGCAGATTTTATTCTTCTTGCATGGCCATCATTTCATGCAGCCTTTGCAGATGTCCCTACTGGCCCAATGGTGCCCCATTCCAGTTAACTCAATCAGTTGAGTTCTGATCAAAATTTAAACAGTATTATCGTATTTCAGCATCAGTGGCATAACAAACATTTGCCCACAGCTGGAATCCCTCTGGGAAAGCTCCAAATAGAAGTTATGGTATATACAGACGCAAGTTCATGTGGCTGGGGACTGATGCTTTTCATTTCTGGAAGGATTAATTGTAAGTGACATCAGTCTTTATAATGTCAGACAACTCGGCCTAACTATGTTTTGGACAACTTGGGGTTGGTGACTTACCTCCTCAAACAGGGTTAAGAAATCATCCGATATACACAATCTGATTTGGAAGTTTCGGTGCTCGTGTTCTCACCTGAAGATAACCAGATCAGATTCATTCCTAGCAACTGTCCTCGCTGACTTGTGTCAAGTAGAGGCCAGACCCTTCACACCAAGTGGTACATTAATTTATGTGTCTTTCATCTGATTTGTGTACTTTGAAAATGTCCAATGATGGACCTTTCTGCAACGTGTTAGAACCACGATATGGCAATTTTTGTCTCTCTGTTCCTAGACCTGGAAGCATGGGCCAAGGATGTACTGAGGATCAGGTGGAAACCTGGGCCATGGATGCACAGAGAGTCAGTTGAGATGGGTTTATAACCTATTCCCCCACCTTCAGGCTGCAGCTGAAAATATGAAAATAATACAGAAACTGATGGGTCAAAAGTGACTCTGATAGCTCCTCTAAGGTTGAACAAGTCCTGGGTGAATGATCTGTTTGATATAGTGATAAATGTTCATGAGAAAATTCCACTGAGGCTAAACATGCTCAACTGGCCAAAGTCTCAGTTGCTTCATTCCTGCTTGAACAGGCTTCTCCTTCCTACATGGCTTTTGTTGGGAGTGCCTTGTGAAAAAAGGAATTTCAACATTCAATTGTAGAGAGAATCTCACGAGCAAGAAGACCCTCCACTTTGAAGACTTATGGGAGAATGTGGCAGGTTCTCAGTGACATACAAAGTCAACAGCGTTTCCCCTTTTAGTGTCTCAATCCCACATTTGGTTGACTTTTTTTCTGTATTTTTTTTAAGGAGAAAGAGTTGACTCCAATTATTATTGTAGGCTACCATTCAAATATACCTGACACTTTCAGACATCATGATAAAAATCTATCAAACCTGTCAGCCAATTGTGACTTTAAAAGGCCAAAATCTCTCAATTTCAAAATGGAATCTCATGTTGGATTTGACATCACTCAATCAAATCAGTTTGAACCTCAGCAAGAACTTCATTTTAGCTGCTATCATACAAGACATGCTTCCAGTGACATTGGCTTCAGCATGCATTATATGCCTTTTCAGTGGACCTGAACTATCTCAGATCAGATGGTTCAGTGGTCATAATGATACAACCAGGCTTTGTAGCTAAGAATATGTTGCCATCGGCTGATAATCAAATAGTTAAACACTCTCCTTTATTGATTGATAAGCCAAAAGTGGTGGTGATGCAAGACTCTCTCTGTGCTCTCAAGCATTCTTTGAAGCACTTGGAGAAAAAAGTAATGGGGATATTTTTATCTTCTGATGCAGATAAGAAGAATTCATTATATGCTTCTAGGCTGTGTATGGTTGTCATGGGTTACATGACCACTGGTTGTGCTGCTCTCATGTTATGAAAGAGGGTTATCATTCACAATGGGAAACCAGTGATTCTTCCCTATCTGGGTGACTCCTCGTGTTTCCTTGTATCCTAATCTTAATATGAATGGGGATGTTCTCTGGGAATACTTACTCGATTACATCACTATTAGCCCTCCTACACCTCCCCAAAAATGCAGCATCCTAGTTGACGTGTTTGGTCAGTTTAAAACTGGTAAACATCCAGCTGATAAGCAGCCACCTAGTGATGGTAAGTGGAGGTAATGGGTAGAGTTCCCGATTGTCTACATGGTATATAAACAGAAAAGACAATTTTGTCATATTTACAGAAGTACTATATTCAAGAGGTAGTGGAGTTTATTCTCAGAATATTAAAGTGATCAGGTGTAATTTATTAAAAAATGTGTTTTCCTTTTTTCCTTTTTGTCTCAGTGCCTAGTAAGTATAACACTATGCTCTTAAAAAGATCTCTAGGGAGGAAAAATTCATTATCCGGCAGCTAAATACAAGTTCAAAGTTCTGCTGTTCTATTTGTCCAGAATGTTACACAGAAAGTAAAGGAGAAATATTTTTTGGTATAATTTTATTAGTCTGACTCTGGGAGTCAAGAAGACCATGATTGTAGGATTTTTCCAGTCCTGAACCTGCATGCATATTCCTTTTTTTGCAGCCAGAAGGCTCTTATTTTTCTACAGATTCCATCAAAAATGGAAGAATCTGAAAAGCAAAGACCTGATATAGCTGGGATTATTTCCACATTTTTCTAAATTAAGAAATATTCTACACATAGGTACTTTAAATCTCTTACACTCTGGAGTAGGTTGGATGTCTCTCAGTTCCTTGTGAAATCTTTTCACCATATGGCCTATCTTTTCCAGTTGCTGTTGCAGTCTTATCTCTGTAAAATACAATGTTAACAAAGTCATGTAAATTTGTTTATGCTATTAAATCCAAGATTAAGACTGTATGGTCTGAAGATTGTTAACTAAATGTATGTTTGTTTCAAGCAATAAATGTTGGTTTCACTGTACATTGGTCATGTGTAATTTTCCACATTAAATTAAATGGATACATAAGATTTCTTACAATTTTAGATATATTCTTCTTCTCCTCATAACTGTTATTTTCTTTTTCTTTGGAGTCTGAGGGTTGGAATGATCATCACTGGCAGGTAATTCTGAGACTGAGAGATGAAAAAAAAATACACTTCTCTGAGCCAATGCGACTCATTAGTAGGAACCAGGGCACGAGGAATGAGCGAAAATGGAGGTGGTGTATATCTCGTAGTGTATGGCAAATATTTGCTTGTTAACAGGCTGAATAAAATCCACAAGCAATTATAGTTTATCTCACAAGATCAATAACTGGTGACCATGGCTGATGCTGAAATTAGGTTTCACACATAACAGACTCTGAGATGATTTCCCCATGAAAGACTTTTTTTTTCAAGGCTGCTGAGTGCTCTCCAGTATTCCTCCAAACTATGTTCATCCTGTGGAAATAATTTCTGAACTATAGAAGAACTATTCCCTGAATTTAATATTTCTTAGCCAGCATTTTTTTTAGCACTGAGAGAAAGTTTATATATATATATATATATATATATATATATATATATATATATATATATATATATATATATATATATATATATATCACCCTTAAATATTCCTCTAAAATATCTTGAACAAAGCAAGTAACAAATAAACATTCAAAACTGCCAAAATCATTTATTGTTCAGTGTCTCCATTGTATCTCATGTCTGCCAAAGGTCAGCATATTTTTGTTAAAAGACTTGAAAGCCATTATGAAACACATCTGATGCCCTCTTTTTTCTTATAACAACTCACAAAACATTCTATTTGGCTTTCAACTTGCCAGATTACAACAGCGAGATAATCAGTTAACTTATTGTTTAAACATGTTAGCCTCCATTATCTAATTCCACAAGTATAACATTTCCTCTCCCCAGTAGACTGATTTCTATGGGTTTTATAAAGTGTGGCAAGAACACACACATATACCGATGTTTTTTGTCTTAAAATAGCAATAATAATAATAATAATAATAATAATAAATAATCTTTTATTTTTCCAAAATGATAAGATAATTTCAACTATAAAACAGTGTGTACTATATAGTTGGCCTTAAAAACTGCATTTCTGTCCTACCAATGGAAAATCATACAAACAGCAACATCTAATTAAAAGTTAAACATTCCCTTTTCCTCCAATTTAATATCATAAACATAAAAAGTAATCTTAGAACAATCTAGCCTTAATTCTATTATGCCCAACTAAGCCAACTTTATACTGATTTGCATATATGTGATATTATTGGATGATACAGTGTAAATAGTGGTTTATAGTAAATGTAGATCACTGGTTCATACTGTCTATTTTGTTGTGTACATCACTCGTTTAAGTAGGAAATTATATCAAAGGCGAATCAAGTTAATTAAGTTTGACTTTCTGGCCCAAATCAATATATGTCATAAAAATGCACAGGTTGGATTACCATGCATCAGAAATTAGTCAAATTAAAATTCAAAGCCAAAAAATACCCGAGGGTACACATCTATTGAGAACCCTTAGAATCCATTTGTATTGGTTAGATTTCTTACACTTATCAAACATATAATAACAGCATGTTATACAACTGAAAAGAATGTTTAATTAACAACAGGAAAAACAGCAGAAAATATAAAGCTGAAACAGAAGTTAGCAGATATACAAACAGTTAAATGAGTCACTTAATTACACTTAATTTTACAAAAGCAACGGTCATCAGAAGAATAAACTTTGTTCTTCTTGAACATGTAAATATATATATATATATATATATATATATATATATATATATATATATATATATATATATATATATATGCTCATGAGCCAACAATTAAAAAAAAATTATATTTCCTGTTGCAATGATTTTAAAATTAGGCTAGGCTAGGAAGGTCATTGTTTAAAAAATAATAAATATATATATATATATATATATATATATATATATATATATGTATGTATGTATGTATGTATGTATGTATATATATATATATATATATATATATATATATATATATATATATATATATATATATACACACACACACACAGTGTGACCCAGTTATAACAAGGTAGTTGGGAGCCATAAAACCCAACCGCATTATATACCGAACAGTGTCATATACAACCAAGTCAGTTAGCTTAAGAAAATGTACCCCCACACACACACACACAAAAATTGTTGGGTGGGGGTGGGTGGGTAATAAATGCGGACGGTAAAATATGTGCTTCATCGGCACAGTTACCATCTTGAATTGATGCATATTAAATGAGAAATACACCTGTAGCGAAAACAGAGAAGACATAATAGTTTACTTTATTTAGAGAACCATTAATTGGTACACATACGTGAATCCTGTTTATATATAAATGTCTAATGTATAGCATGAATAGAGTATCAACACAGTGTACTCATCTGCGAACCTCATCATATACATTGAATCCACAATACAAGTGATTCTATCGCAAATATGCACACACAGCTTTAAAATATTCATACTGGTCTGAATTCATTGGAAAAACGTAGCACAATCATGTAATGAATGATGAAGCACATTTACTTTAAAGTACGTTCCAAGTCGGTAAAAGTTAGTTTGTGTTTTAAGCCGCCATTAAACTTTTTCCCTTACAAAAAGGAAACTTTCACAGCACAGTTAACGTGTTCCAGTCACATTGGAAAATGCAAAAATCCATCAGATTCCATCACTTTTATTTAAGTTTGGTACTGACTTCCTTTGAAGAAAAGTTCTTTGCTGTTATTGAAAGATTGTAGTCAGCTTTCTTTGATGAAGGGTGCATGCGCTATTGAAGTCACCGCTAAAGGACAGATTTGGAGAACCAAACGAATGCCCATTTCTTATTGTGGCAGCAACATCAAAAAACTATTGCATGATTGAGACTGGTATTTTTTCCATTTGCTGAGTACGTTTTCATAACAGTTGGTGCTTCAAAGGTAATCTGTTTCCTTTGAAATTTCAGCAAACTATTTTATCTGGGTACATTTTTAAAAAGGAATTGGCCATCGTTTAGACTATTCTAGTTACTGTCCCTCCATGCCTACTGAAGAAACCAATAAATAAGATGTTATTTTATTTTATTTTTAACATTTGTGGTAGTAGCGTGATGCTGCCTTCCATGCATATGAAAATTAACAAAGGGTCAACGGACGATGGAGACGCAGGTGTTCTGATGACAGGGATTATTACAGAAAACATGAGCGTTCTGAAGGATTTAATTTTGAGTGAAACGAAGAGGAATTTTACTTACCATCCACATACAAATGTCAGTCTTTGTAAATATATTAATTACTAGCGAGTGGTCGAATATCTGATGAAAGATAGATTACAAGACAATACCTCATCCAGTTGATCTCCATTACCAGAAATGTCAACAACAAAAAAGCGGATATTTCACAACATACAGAACTCATGCTAGATGTCAGGATAAGCGGATTATGATAACAATGCACTGTTTAGATGGTTTGTCAGTATGGACAAAGAATTTGTTTATGTAACAATAGATAAATTTCAGTGCATTTTATATACAGTTTGTGGCTTCCTTTCATGGGGCCTCTGAATTTCTGCACTCCAAACCAATGGTTGTATATAAAAGTTTAAACAGCCAACAATGTCGCCAACAAATAAAAAAAGCCATGTGATATGTTTTGCAACCAATAAGGAAAAACAATCCATGTTTGCGACATTGGTGAAGACCTACGTGATCACAGAATAAACTTTTTATGCGTTTTTTCTTCTTACTTTTAAGAAGAAAAGAAAATACTTTTTCGTGTACGAGAAAAATACATATAAAATTTCAGAAGCCAGGCCATGATCGTCTTGTATTATTCATACACGATCTCTTCCCCAAAATGATAAGCAACTCTTTACATTTTTTTGTATTTTTTAAGAATTTTTTTGTGCACAAGAAAAATACATGTATATGAAATTTCAGGAGCCACGCCACGACCACGTTATATCCGAATTCATGTTATAACAGAGCGCGATATAGCGGGGTCACACTATATATATATATATATATATATATATATATATATATATAGCATGTATGTTTTTAATTTTTTTATTTTTAACATTGGGGAAACAAGTGCAAAGGTTGGTAATGAGAACAGGGATGGTCAGCCAGCTGGAAATACACATATTCTTTTGGCCTTATTGTTACTACTGGAATATTGTAGAACTTGCATGCAAGTCAGGTCCATCTGCTAAACAACAAAGACCCTGATCTGCCATCAAATAAAGAGACATCAGATCAGGGTATATGTTGTTTACTCTACTGATTACCCCTAACACATTGTATAAACCCAAACTGCTGGCACATGATGTGACAGCAGACCTGAGTCTATGCAGCTTCAAGTTGTACCTGACTTATACACCAGTAATGATGGTACTTGAAATCCCACCTTCCATAAATGCATTTTTCATTTATTGGCTTGTTACGTAGATGTTAAAGTAAACAATTACTTACGCTCTGTGCTTCTATCTGTGTTCAATTTGGATTCCATTTCTTCTAACTGACTAAAATCTTTCCTAAAGTCACTTCTCTTGCTGTAGATGTGGGTACTTTTTTCTCTCTCAAATGACTGGATTCTATTCATTGCAAAGAACATGATATTTCAAAGTTAGTCTTGCTTTAGTTGTTTAATATATTTGAGATGACACCTTTATTTATATATATATATATATATATATATATATATATATATATATACACACACACACACACACGCATATACATATATACACACTCTAACACTCAAAAATTTCAATCTCTTTTGTTTATTTGTTCAGGCATAAAAGTTTGAAATTGGTGATTATACAGTAAAACCTGTTATGAGAGACCGCCCCTTCTGCCAACCAAAAGCGGTCTCTCAAGACAGGTGGTTTCTCATAAGAGGTGTGTGAAAATGGACTGGTTTTCAGGGTCAATAGTTAGCATTGTTGAAAAATAAATAATACCCATACTCACTGTACATGTATCATATCCTTTATTCATGAATCTTGTTAAATAATGCATGCATTCCTCTCAAAATATCTTTATATAATAAAGATATACATCTATCAAACGAGAATAAAATTTATGTTTCAACATCACATTAATATATACAAAAAATTAACAGATATGATGAATATATCTTATTTTATACACTTATTCACTTGTTTTTTTTTTAAAGAAATCCATTATACTTCTTTGTTGACATGTTTTACTCAGCTATTTGGTCTGAACATGTATCTCAGTTATTGCCCTTTCATGAATCAACTTCCCACTTACTGGTATGTTTTTACTCCTTGCGACACAAAACCACTCCCATACTCGCTCGTTCAGATCTCCGTAAACTGTCCGTCGTGCCGTGGCATATTTCCTCTTTGCTTGTGCACCTTTCTGCCATTCGTTTCTAATGGACTTCTTGTCTTTGATTACATTTTGAACTTGCGTTTTACCGACGCTTAAGCTGACTGCTATTTTGCGAGTGGTCTCGTCTTTTTCATTTCTTTCAATGACATTAATCCTTTCTTCCAGTGTTAAAATTTTTCTTTTTTTCAGCGGAGATTCTGCCGTTGTTATTAGTGTTGACGTTATAAAGACTATCGGTTTTGATCAGGTTTTGGGGAATTGTGGAATAAATATATATTATGTACCAATGAATGAAACCAAAATACATAATTAACTCGTCAGGAAACAATACTGTACATTTATTCTGAGACGAAGTTTAAATCAACAGAGTTATAGCTCGATAAACAAATGTTCCGACCATCTGCACCCACGTAAACAGATTGTGGTTTGGTGAAACACTAACAAAAGAAATAAAAAATAATTTTAAAAAAATCCGGAAATGATTCTCACTTACTAGTATTAAAGACAATGAGCTCATTCACCGTCCAGGCATTATGGATTAACTGGAAAGCAAACGACGTACTCAAACCAACACTGAAGCCCTTTCAAACGATTTCTCACTTGGACATAAGGACTACCGGCGTTTTGTGAGTTTTCATACAGATAAAGAAAAAATACAAACCTCTAAATTGACTGCGTATATCCATCATTACTCCCTTTGATGTTACTCTTACTGGCTATTCACATGACTTCGGCACTACAATGGCGGTTAGTGACATGTACTTTAGTCTGGTTTACTGCAGTTTACAAATGACACCGTACGCTGGAGTTGTAAATTTCACAAAACTGGTAAGACAAATTATTTTTAAATACTTTATTAGAGCAATCTTTGCTATTTATGCAGTCTTTGTTACTAAGGATTAAATGATGGTTAGAGGTGTTTATCCCGATATATGGTTGTTCAACTATAGTGTTATTTAATGTGCACTTTGCATACTACATTTATCCCGAGCTCTAGTGTTTACAAAGGATTAAGTTAAGGTCAGTGGTGTCAATCTGTTTTGATTTTTTGGCGATGCGGTCGTTCATAGCAGTGTCAAAATGCATATTTTGCCAAGAAATCGCGGTCGCTGGTCGCGTTCAGCAGGTGGTCGTTCATAACAGAGCGTTTATATAGTAAAATCGATCCGTGCATTACGATTGTGGTCGGAAATGACAGGTGGCCGCTCATAGCAGAGGTCGCTCATGACAGGTTTTACTGTATATCCATAATAAAATGTTACAAGTAAAAAGAAATTTCAACTTAAAATATTAACTGCCTCATATTGGTCCATAACAAAAGAAAAACGTTCAATTCTTAAATAATGTTTCTGTTTTATAGTTATTCAAATACCAAAAACTACACATGCTTGTTTCATCTTATCAATGGAAACTCACATTTTAATGTTAAGAACAATAATTTAAGATTGAAATGAAATGGGGATGGGGGTACAAGCGTTATTCTCCACCTTTTCTTCAAATACAAGCAAAATATGACACAAAAAGTAAATCTTCAAGATAACTGCAAAATACAGATACTCAAACCTTGCACTTAAACCTTTAGTGTTCATAAACAGACCCAACTTTTGTCAAGTTCTGTTCCAATTTGAGGTCATATTGTCTTTAAATAATTAAAAACTAAACCACTGCTCCAATGGCCTAGTGGTTTGAGTGTTCACTTCAGATGCAGGAGGTCATGGGTTTGAACCCGGGCTGAATCATATCAAAGACTTATAAAAATGGTACCTACAGCTGCCTCGCTAGGCACTCAGCAATAAGAGGTCAGTGTTAGGACTAGCTGGCCTGATGTCAGCATAATGTGTCTGGGTGGGACATCATGCTACATGTCTGTGGCATATTGCCCAAGTGCTAGACATCAATATAAACTGCCACACTTCAGACATCATAACAATATAACTTAACAATTGTTAAAGTTATGTTAAAAATCCAAATCACACACACAAAAACTAAACGATTTTTTTTATCAATAAACATTAATCTTTATTCTATCCTAAGCCTAAGAGAAAACCATCCTGATATACTACCACAAACCCTACCTACTACAAAGTGTCATGGACTGAGAAAAAAAAATACTTAGTTATATCTGGAGTTGTCTTCTTTAAAAGCAAATGTCAGTTTAACATCAAGATTTGTTGCAGAAATATAAATATCAACATGGAAATTATTGCAAAATCTGAAAAATGTTGAATACTTAAACATAATTATACCTCTGCTGTTTGATTTTTACTAATCTGAGTGTTTGAATCTATGATTAACTAAGATTGTTGCATTGAGATCACTGAGAATCATCATAATCTAAGCAGAGCAAAAGGGAAGATATACATTTTTGTCTGTTGCTGGTTATTCCCAAATCAATCAATCAATCAATCATTGTTCCTAATACTATGTATATTGAGTTACAATTTTATTTATTCATTATCTTCCTATTATGGCTACTCAATGTGTTTCACCCATCTTTCAACTGTAGTATAACTCGGACAATGGGTTATCATAGCTTTGTTTACCCTCATTTTGTTATTTACTGAAGTTTCCAGTCTTTCCTAACAATGCTTAAGGGTGCTTACTTTCTGATAGATAGCACAATTAACCAAATGTATGTTATGCCATCTGGTACTGAAAAATGATTTTACTCAAAATCACTTTCAAATCCATATTGCAATGCCTTCATGATTACAATATAAGTTAAACAGGGAATGAGTTTATTTTGTGTTTGCAGATTTAAAAAATGAATTAAAATACTCATTCTCCATGAACCAGTTTCATTTGTCCACAACTGTCTCATAACTGGTTACAATACTAGTCTTCTTTCATGGGATCAATAATGAATCACGTAAACTTGCAGGGCTTTTTTATTCTTCCAAATAAAATCTTATTCATCGAATTATGTTATTAGCATACTTTTATGGTAAACTTGCACTATTAGCAATGAGTACATTGCAAAGAACACTGCTCACTAAAATTTGCATGGCAGGGCCTTAAACAGGAACTTGAGTTGAAGAATCAAAGTTAGGAGTATGGTCAATGAGGGGACATAACTCCTCTAACTGACGATATGAAATGTTAGAAATCTAACTCCTTCAAGGCCTTGTCAATATAAATGTTCATGGTTTAGTTGGTCCCACATGTAAATCTTGTTACCAACTCCTCCTGAAAAAATGGTCATAATGGGTTTATTCACCAGAAGACTTCTTATGATGCCTAACTGGTCCCAAATGAAAATGGTGCCACATGGACTTCCAATCTAATATTGCTTAGCACAGTGGCCATCTTGAAAATCAGGTTATCAACAATACACCTAAATGGATGAACATATCAATGTGGAGTTTTCATTAAAAGACTTCCCATGATGTCTTGTGATTTTAAAATAAAATTGTGCTAATCTGATGTTCAGTATGGCCACCACAGCAGCCATTTTTAAAATCTAATCACTAATCCTCATAAAAATGGTACCCACAGACATTTAACATGGCTGTCACAATGAAAATATTGAAAATCTGGTCACTAATTATCCTGAACTGCCAGGATGGCATGGGGTTTGCACCAAGTTTTCTAGTGGCATCTAGTTAGTCATAAATGACAATGGTAATGATGTAATATGAAATATGACTGCCACAGTCACTAATTTATTGTTCATGAATAACTGACATTGTTTCAACACTCAAAATTTTAAAACAAGTGGTCTTATCCAGGATTCATGGAAATTATTTGTGGATAGTACAGCATTAGTCCCTTCAAGGGATTCTTTTATTTATTTAAACCCACCCTGTCAGTCAATTATTAAAATATATATTTGCATAATCTGAGAAAAAAGTGTTGTTTTCATTTATCTGATCTTGCTTTTAAAAAATTGTTTTTTCACAAAGCATGGGGACACATTTACCCCTGTTAGATGTTTGGAGTAACATGGGTTACTGTTTTGTATATCAGCAACAAACCTTTTCCATACTTACTGCACTTTTAATTTTTGTATTTCTCTTAGAACTTCTCCTTTTTTTGCCTGATCTGTTTTATTCTTCCATGTTACAATGGCTCTATCCTTCTCTTCAGTCTAGAAAAAAAAGACACTTACTAATAGCACATAGATCTTAATTTGAAAGTTAAATGCAATATCAGATCCAATATTTCTAAATGATCATTTTGACCCCAACACATGCTGTATGAGCTACAAACAGGACAATAGTCTAATGAACATACAGTTCAAAACATTTATAAACATTCCATTATTTTATGACCTGATGTCCATGTTTATCATTGGTGAACTCAGTGATTCTCAGTCTCCATTATTTATGGCTAATATTATTTTAAACATTCTTGGTACTGTTCAATGAATGAACATTGATAATATAACAATGCCTGAACATTAATGAGTAACTTTAGCTGTAACTTAAAATCTTTTGCCATTAGCTTTTTCAGGATTGCATTGTTCTTAAGCTGGTCAATCAGAAATAGGCATTTAAACTTATCAATCAAGTATAGATTTCAGGTACTGAATCTGACAAAAACAGTTCAAAGCTGTTAAAAAAAAACCACCAACATTTTATTGCTATCAGATTTGTTCTTTTTTGTATGTATACATGTCAAGTAGAAAATATGGCAGGCTCTAAGTACATAGCACAAAGGGAAAAACATATGGATGTAAAGGTGCAAACATTTTTTAGATGCTCTCATAACACATTTTGTCATGGTCAGAGTGACACATGACAATTTACTTTGACGTATGGGCTAGGCCTGCAATAAATCATTGCCTGCAAAGGATGGAATATGCTCTGGATTGGGGGCATGATTGAATTTTAATTAAGAACCACTAGGATAACAGTCAGAAGTATAGAGGAGATGTTAATATAGGGTTAAGTAGAGGAAAATGTCAAACTAGAGACAATCCAGAGACAAATGACATTTTCCATGTATAGTTAATAATAAAGGTGGACTAGAAAGAATTATTTTAACCTTGATGGACATGTTAAATTTTAAGTCAATAAATAGCCAAATTTTCTATATTGATTATACCTTTCAAATCTTAAGTGATTTAAACCTTTGCATATCTTTCATCTCTTTTTTCTTACATTATATTTCTTTTGAATGTGTATTTCAGAATGAGTTGCTACTTACTAAGGGGAGAATTTCACTTCCGTTTGTTATTCTATTATAGTATTTGCTTAGCATCCAGTTTGTTTGTAAGCCCCCACCAATTGTAAAAACAAAAAGCATCATGAATATAAGCAATGCACAAAACTTCATAATTTATCATTTTTAATCTGACTTTCACCATAGGGTCCCTAATACTGTTATCTTGCAAATCAAACATGATTTTCTTTTGTAAGATGGTCTCAATATCCGCATGGGCAAGTCTGTTTTCAGGGAACAGGTGTGGTGTAGTTCACCATCTTTGATAAGTTTTAAGTAATTGCATAAATTTAGGATTGACATCTCTGAACACACATACAAGAGTTCCTCCTTTATATTTGTTTCATTTTAATACAGAATTATTAACACTGGGCATTGCAAATATTGAATGTAGATGACAGTTTTTATCTAAATGGACTGTTCTACATACCATAAAAGGACAGTGAATAGTCTGTATGGTAGTCCTACAATATAAGACTATCAACAGTTATTTATGTTTTGGTGCTAAATAAAAATATGATGTGATACATCTTATGTTGGAGGACGGTTACTATAAACATCAAAATACACTCAAAAACACGAAATAGCAGTACACACCAAAATATACAATTATTTACATCTTCTGTTTGTATATTTTGGTGCACAAGCTGATATTATGATTTGTAATTGTTTTTAATAATAATAATAATAATAAGCAAAACAAACTTTGATATAAGCAATTTCATCTGAATTTACTTGTTATCAATTTTGGACGCAATCCATGTAATGATGCCACTTGGTCGCAATTGATATTACAAATTGGATAGGTATGAGACTAAGACTATGATAGTAAGAATCCAGAATGTGTTTTTACATATTTTTGGTGAAAATATCATATACTTATGTGTTTAAAAGTAAATAAAGATGTAATAGACATATAAAATGAGGTAAAAACTGTTCAATCAAGTAGAATGAGTGACTTCATTACATGAATGGAGTGATAAGTTGAAATTTTTTAAATAACTCCTATAGAAATCACTAAAATCAAATTTTATTTTGCTTTTATCATTATTAAAACACATACAAATCATTGTACATTATCTTCATGCGTATTAGGATACAAAATATGTGTATTTTAGTTTTTGAGTGTATTTTGGTGTTTCTACTAACCCGTTGTATACCTCCCTGTTTGTTCATACCCTCCTACTGATTTCACTAATAAAAACCTTTAATGTGTTAAAAAGTGCAGGGATCTTAGTCAGTTCATTCAATGATTTATAATTTCTAACCTGACTGTGAGTAGAGTGGCCCTAAAACCATTATCATCTGTGCGTTTCAGGCTTAACGGAAGTTTTCAATATAATAGATGGACATGCTCAAGATCCATTTCCAGTTCCTGGACAAGTCCATTTTCAGCGAAGGGTCATGTGCATGACTACAGATGTACATACAAATGTCGTCTGCTTCCGATATTTACAACGTTTAATCAAGCAAAGGAAAAGAATGACAAGAACAAATTTGCCTTTCATGTGGATTTAACAAGCAGCTTAATTTCTATGTTCATGTGTGCAAAGGGATATAACTCCAAACTCTCAATGTTATGGTAATTTATGGAATTATCCGGCAGTTACCAAATAGGATGAACTATGTCATTATGTCGTCTGAGGGAAGTAAAGTAGCCAACAGTGTATGCAATATGGTGCTGTGTTAGTATGGAAAGTCCGTTAAGAATGAAATGTGCAATGGATGCATATTAGTGCCAGTCTGGTCACAGTCAGGTTATTGTTGTTGTTGTAGGGTTTAATGCCATTTTTCAGTAAACGATAGGCTGGCTATACATGGCTATACAGTCAGGTTAGAAATTATAAATCAATGATTCAGTTGAATTAGTTCTGTGCACATTTCATACATTTTCGTTATTGAATTCGGTAGGGGTATAAACAAACGAGGAAGTACAGTCAGACTACAGGACTAGGGTAACATGGTCATATTCAGATCAGTAGGGTAATTCTGACCATGGATGTACGTCCAGCTGTTTACAGCAAAGATGTGCAAATTACCTGCTGTGTTCTTTGCTTTTATTTGTGCACATGCGTATGCAAATTAGATGTTTCTAGGGGACAGAGCATCGTGTGACAAAATAATGTAATCACACCAGTATTCTCTCTTCCACGTGAGTTCTGAAACAGCATTTATAATTTTTTTTATTCAGGACCCTAGTCAGGCTTCAATCATCCAAGATTTGCATAGCTTTCAATAACATAATAATTACATTTTCGTAGCTCTAAAATAATGCTTTGTCTCACTAATAAATTAAAAATTGCACCAGTTTTATGACAAAAACAATAGTATGCAATATTCTGTGTAGTGGTCGGATTTACCCCAGGCTCTTTATCTTGAGAGGGCAATTCCAACCAAAAACACAAGCTTAAAGAAAATGTAGAATTATAATTAGTTTGTACTGAACTTTGAAGAAGACAAAAAAAACAGGAATAAATGTAATTAAAAACAAAAACATACAAAATTATACGTATAAATCTAAATAAAAATAAAATGTTACTTCTCTCCACAATTATCTCTATAACAACATCCACAATTATCTATATAACAATAGCGCTTTTTATCTGCTATTTTTCTATCTGTAAAAATATAAAAACAGTTTAAAGCTTTTAAATCCGTCAAGATAAATAAAATCTTTGCATTTTATAGATGAAACTTGTATATATATGGTAAATATATGGTAGTCGGAATTACACATATCAGAGGTCGGAATAAGCCACAACATGGTCGGATTTACACCCTGCGTATATAGTAATAATAAAATCACTTTTCAGTAAGAAGATTCAAATTATATGCCTTTTGAATAGTGAAAAGTTGCAAGAAGCCCGATTGACTGCTTCCCGTATCGTTTTTAGGTACACAGTAGTCGGCTTCAATAATGAAGTTGTCGATCTCATGTCAACGACCTCAGTGGTCGGAATATGACCAGATTACCCTATCTGTCTGGTTTTTACATCGACATGTTCAGCTTGGTTTGAAGCGTCAATAAGTTGTTGGAGAACCTGTGGCGACAATCAGTTTGGTACCATAAATTGATGAATGACAAGATTACGTTTTGAGAATTATTTTTTTTATATACATGTATTCTTATTGCTTTTTGTTCTTAAAATCTTAGTCAGTTGGAGGTATACTCTAACAGGACAGTAAGCGAATACTACCGAAAGGGCCTATAACGGGGAAGTAACATATTTATTTTATCAAAAGATTATGCACTTCGAATAATTTATTAAGGCCTACTATTAAATTCTAAGCTGTAATTAATCGAAGAAATGGTCATTTACAGGTGCTGAAAGTAATATTTGAATGCATTTGCACAACCTCGGAATCCTTTGCCGCCATCATGCCGCTTGTCCGTTTCCAAGATTTTGATTGGTTGACTTTTGTTCAACCACTTCAATGTAAATATTATGTGGAACGCATATAAAGAACATTTACATTTGAATAATGAAAGCAAAGTAATATATCTTAAATTAAATAACTTCGAATGCATCATTTTACGTTTCTAACATTTTTTGCAAACTAATCAAAGAAATGAAAGACATATCTATATCTGCACAAAATTATTTAATTTTCTTGTTGATGCCAACATGGCACCCGGTAGTTCTGTCAGTGAACTTGTCAATGGCAATTCCGTCGACCTGTTCATGTCAGCCTCAGAGGTTCTTATTAAATATGCAAACAACATATTGAATAATCCATCAGAACCAAAATATCGCAAAATACGGCTTAATAACCCGATTGTGGAGACAAAACTTATGCCTGTAAATGGTGCATTGGAATGCCTATTTGAAATGGGATTTGTCGAGGTGTGTTATAAAATTACTCCAACCATTGATCGCGATAATTATACAAATAGTAAAACCGTTAAAGTATTCCATCAGTGTCTGACTGAAATCTTAAGAAATTATGTCAGCATTTGTCAAGATTGAATTAATAGATGATCAACAGACCCACAGCAGAAAACGTGCAATATTTTGTCATTTTTATTAAACGAGAATCCAGTTCGTTACATTTCCATATGAAATCGAAAAATAAATAATTTAAGTAATGTATTTGCATTTACGAAATGGTATTGCTTTATTTGTATTTTTTTTATCTCTACAATATTTGAAAATTTATAAGTAATACTCCCACCCCCTAAAAAATGCATGGTAAGATATTTGACAGCAAATTGTAACAATTTTTTGTGTGCAGAAAGTGGTCAAGCTGTGTAATTGATCGTTTTTTTACCTTTCATTAGTGCAGTTTCTAGCTCACCGGACAGGCAAGGATATCATTTACTCTATGAAACTAATTTTCGCAAAACTAATTAACAGATTTAAGTGAAATAAGAAATGACAGAGAGGATATTGGCGTGAAGGGCTTTCAAGTTTCTTCAAATAATGACATGATCATTAAACATTAGGAGCACAAGCACTATCCAAAAGGGGGCCCTGAGAGGCCGAGTGGTCTAAAGTGCTCTCCGTTATGGTTCACTGCCATCTTACCTCTGTCTGTGTGGGTTCGAATCTCAGATTCGGCCCATGTGGGTATGTGAGAAAGCTTGCCAGTAGCTTCTCATGGTGGTTCTTTCTGGGGTTTTTCCGGGTTCTTCCTCCACCATTAATACTGGCCGCCATGTATAGCCTATTGTGTGCTGGAAAATGGCGTTAAAACCTACAACAACAACAACAACTATCCAGAAAATTTGTAAGCTTGATTTGTGCAAGAAAATTGCTAAAAGTCATTTGCCCACCAATGTGGAAAGCAGTTAAAAGTGATCTCAACTTGTATAGGGCAGATTTATGCCAAATCACATCCATATCCATTCTTGTTGTCACAACTAAAATGCACTTGGGCCAAATGAAAACAAAAGTGCTTTGGTTCCAGTTACATTGCAAAAGAAATTATGGTAGCTAGGTCAGTACAAACTTTTTGTGGGGGGGGTTGTACAAATTGATTTCAATAAAGTGTAAACTTTAAAATAAGCATTATTTGCCCTGAATTTAACTCTGATTGTAATTACATCTGTTCATTTTTCTTTTTCTTTCTGAATTTTTTTCTCAAAAGAATATGTTGGTCAGCAGGAAAAACTAGGATCAGTTGGGTAACCAGAAACACTCTTACATTTTTTACGCCTTATACCTTTTTACCATTTGAGTGATTCTGTAGAGTTTATTAATCAGATGTATATGAATATTTTGCTATTTACACATGAAACTTTGTCATGCAATAAGCATATACAATGCCGTTCACCTGGATACATAATTCTAAAGTCAGTTTAACTACAGTACTCCATATTGTCTGTGAATTCTGTCAAACAATACATGCATATAATTCTAGGGGCATTTCTTATCATGAGAGTTTCTTCTTAGTAAGTTTATAACTGCTCTGGTGACCTAAGTGGTTAGAACGGCCACCTCGATTGTGGGAGGTCCTGGGTTTGAACCCCAGCCACATCATACCAAAGACTTTTAAAAATTATATGCAGCTGCCTCGCTTGGCGCTCAGCATTAAGAGGTTAGTGTTGGGACTGCTTGACATGGTGTCAGCATAATGTGACTGGGTGGGACATGATGCTACATGTCTGTAGCTATGTTAAAAATCCTAATCACACACACACACGCAATCACTATGAACTGCCACACTGCAGACATCGTAGCGATGTGACTGAAAAATTGTTAAAGCTATGTTAAAAATCCAAATCACACACACACACACACTCATAGTAAGCTTAACATAACGCTAGATTGTTTTCACATATGCATGCCGTTATTCTGTGCTCTGCATATCTACAATGGGCCGTATGTTAAGTGCATAAGATGTGAATGTGTCTAGCTGGGACTGACATCAACCATCGAACCTGTACATGGGCTATATAGGGTGCAGTTCAGATCATGTTAAATGTAAAAATTTGTTCAGACTGGCCAGACAAAGTTAGGGCAACCATCGTTACAGCTTGCTATGAACAGTTGGAGAGTATAGAACACACAAATAAGGATGCCACAATTGCCTTGGTTGACACCACAGTCCTTATCATCACATTCACAAGCAGTTCAGATTTTGACAGTGATACAGTGTACCAGGAATGCTATGTTTTGGCATGATGATCCAGACCAAACCAAAAATGATAGTTCATTTCTTGGAAAAGATAAATTGGTATGGGAAACTATTCTGATGATTTTTGCTCTGTTTATATCTAGGATGGTGAATACCTGACTCTGCCCAGCACAATTTTGTTGGATGAACTGAAGAAAATTCGTGATGACCTAAATCATGAGCGGAATGTGATACAGAGGCAAAAGGAGAAAGCAGCAGCTGCGGCAGCCCCACCTTCAACAGGACGAAGAAATCCTCCACAACAGGCCCCAGAATATCCCCCAAATATCCATGTAAGTTGCATTTGTAACTAAATAAAGGATATCAATTTGGTGGTGTTTTTGCATGGGAGATTGTGGAAAATTGATAATACATGTACTATGTTTGTGAGCATTTGTAAGTAAATCATTGAAAACATTTAGTGAGTTTCATAATTTTATATGAAATGAGCAAAAACACAAGAGTCTGCATTTTATATAAGTTATAAGAAGTGTATTATTTCATTGTTAGGGCTTGTAATTAGGTGACAAAATGTTTATATAATAGAACAGTTCTTAAAGGAGAGAGGGGAAAAACTAAAATGATATTGGCATTGTGCATTGCATATAAGTGGGTTCAGAAATATTGCGTACTGAAATGATAATGTATCAGGTCGTTGACAGTACCAATGGGGAGAACACTGCATGCTACATCATAGTGTAAACAGAACACTGAGTAATACTTTTGAAATTTTTAACATCCTTAAATTTATTTCAAACAACAGAAAAATGACCTGTAACAAAAATAAATAATGGAGCCTGATTAAGGCATGAAGGAAAGTTAAATGATATTGTTTAATTTAAATTTGTTAGGTATTCATATTTTACTGTCTGTGTGGCATTTAAAGTATGTGCTTCATAACCAATAATTAAATCCTATTTTCTTGTCATATTTATATTTTGCTGTCTTAATTTGAAATATATAGGTCCTGGAGCAAGCATTTTACCAAAAGCTTCTTGGTCAGATGTCTCACGTTTTAAGATATGAAAATTCCAAGCTGCAGCAGAAAGCACGTAATGTCATACCTGTATTGGAACTACAAGAAGAGTCCAAAAGAAGGGCAGAAACAGCAAACCAGTCATCTGACACTGGAACAAAGATTGATGTGCAGGATTGTCTCCTACTGGCATTACTAAACTGGTTCAAAACATCCTTCTTTAAATGGGTAGATGCACCACCATGTCAGTATTGCAGTGGCAAAACAACTGCGCAAGGTAATATTCAGCATTTTGAATAAAGCATTTAAAAAAAGATAAGCTGGTTTTCCAGATGATGATTTTGGTTTCTTGGAGGAGAATCAGGATTTGATCTAATATAATTATCTTGTCAGAGAAGCATCGCTGCTGTATATTATGAATCACTGTGATTTTGGTAGAAATTATGAGTACTTACTTTTGTGGATTTTTTTTTATTTGAGAGAAAAAAACAAACATGCAAAATATAGAATGATGATATATTTATATATATAAAAGAGAATACAGAATTCACTTCCATGCATTTTCAAGTAAACAGGCCTATTGCTTTCTGCAGTAAGGTTGAATACATACATTATTCATTACTAATATTTAACTTGAATTCTGAAGTCTTGATAATACTAACAGCCTTATACACAAATGTACTAGTTTAATTCTGCAGCTTGAATTAACATGAATTAGGAAATCTAAATGAAACGAGAGACCAGCAGTCCCATACACATATGTTCTATCTTAATTCTGCCGTTTGTATTAATACCGCAATCAGTTTTATTTTCAGACTATTGAGAATTAAGTATTTGGTGCTAAAACTAAACCTATTTTTTCCACACATAAACAGTTCTGTTCAAATTGAGGTTTAATCTCTCAGCTATAGGAATGGTTTGAGGCAATGGTCAAAAAGCAGGGAATGCCTTGAGACAATGGTTAAAAAGCAGGAAATGCCTTGAGACAATGGTTAAAAAGTGTGGAATGACTTGAGACTTTGGTTAAAAAGGGTGGAATGACTTGAGGCAATGGTTAAAAAGTGTGGAATGACTTGAGGCAATGGTTAAAAAGTGTGGAATGACTTGAGGCAATGGTTAAAAGGTGTGGAATGACTTGAGACAATGGTTAAAAGGTGTGGAATGACTTGAGGCAATGGTTAAAAAGTGTGGAATGACTTGAGACAATGGTTAAACACTGGGGAAGTTGAAAGAATCTGCTGCCTTTTGATATCTTTAAAGCATAGGGTGGGAAGATGATGCTGTCTTATTTAAGGGGTAACTGCATCATATCATTATTTGAGCCAGATGTATGCAAGAACCACATTTGTATCCACATTTATATGTCTGTCGAGGGTAAATGAAATGAATGGTAGGGCATTACAGATGTACTGTCATATGAGGTCTCAGTACACTAAATTATGTATATCCTTAACAGTGTTTCCCTTTACCCTCATTTGTGCTTCAGAGACCCCCACATTTTTAATTTGACCCCCAGTTTTGATACCAGAGTTTGCTTTTTACTCAGTCTGACTGGGTGGGACATCATGCTACATGTCTGCGGCATGATGCCCCAGTGCTAGACATCACTATAAACTGCCACATTGCAGACATCATAGCAATATGACTGATTTTTTTTTTAAAGCTATGTTGACAGTCCAATTCACACAGACACACACACACAGACACAAACAAAGCTTTAACAATTTTTCAGCTGTTAGTACCATTTTTATTAATTTTGGGTATGACTCAGCCAGGGTTAGAACCAGCATCCTGTATCCAAGGTGGATGCATTAATATGAAACTGCATGGTAATAAAATTGTGCTTCTGTATTCTATTCGCATAGTGGAATAATATATAGTACCTGTGAACAGCGAAGTAAAAAATGCAGTAAGACTGTTTGAAGTGTTGAAATGTTCATTTTTAGAAACCAAGCTGGATACTGGGCATACATCAGTTTAGTCTTTTATTGGGTCACAATTGAATTAACTTCTTAAGATCATATACAGACAACAAAGGAACAAAGATTCATTGAAGACACAACCTCCCCACCTCATTTGACTTGCCCTGCCATAATACCTACACCCTTCAGTATCTGCTGACATAAAAGGCGCATGTGGCAGCTGTCATTGCTCACAAACCAGTCAGCTAAATCAGATAAAACATAATTACTCGTCAAGTAAGCAATTGATATGTTACCATATTTCTTCTTTGAATATGTACCCAATCATAATACCTTAGGAGAACTATTTGCAAATCCAGCCCTCCCAGATAACACCTTTAGCTAAAAAGAAATTAAAAGTTATCTGTCCATCTAGGTGGCAGTCAGACAGAGTGACCTCCACTTGGTAAATGGATTGGCTCCAAATCCCATTAATACTCAGTTACTACTTCTGCTCAGGGGACGCTCACCAGTTATTATGTGCTTTTGAGAGAGTGACGTATGTAAGGTGAAGTTGTTTGCATTTAAAACATGCACAATGGAGAGAATGTTGGCATACATCTATGCTACATTAATGTAATATGGATGATATTTCTTTGGATATTGTACTTTTGGAAATTGTACATGATCTAAACACATTGCTAATTAAACGTCTGCTCCCTTGTGCTAAAAAATCAGTCTGAATTAGTCTAAAGTACACTATCCATAGCAGCTATTAAAATAGGGAAAATTAATTTTGCCAGACTAGACAATACCAGCTTCTGAAAGTGCAATGAATGAATTACCAAATATATAAAATGTAAAAAAAAGTTATCGGCTCTTTTTTATACATTTTACCTCTGAAGTTTAGGAAGTGAAAATGACCAAGTGGAGCTAGCACTTTTTTGAAAGGTGCACATTTGGAGTAAGGCCAAGCTGTATAATCTATAACCCATATTACACACATCAATCATACACCAAAATAAAGGGAATTAAAGGTTCTTTGAATTATACCTAAGATATACAAGGTCTTTCTTAAATAGCCAATATAACCAGTGAGGAAAGCCGGGGAAATTCTTTTTCTTTAAAATTCTAACCCTGTGCAAAATGTGAAACTGTAGAGTGCCACCTCATGTGAAGAAGCACACTTTCACCATGAGAGACCTCACAAGAGCCAGAATTAATTTCTGGAGTTTTCTCATTACAAGTTGGAGAAGTCTTTCCACTTCTAACGATGGTGCAGATGTATACTCTATCTATATTTCCAACGTTTCTCTCTTTCTATGCTGACAAAGTTCTGTTTTTACTATTTTCTAACACTTTGTCATCTTTCTCTTATTTAATAGCACTTGTATGGGTAGCCTATGCAACTTCTTCATAAGTTTGGGCTGTAATTATTTTTTATAAGTGTGCAAGTCTCTATGTCTTTAGAATGTTATTTATATATGAATAATTCCATTACAACTGGATACATAGAGGTGAATTTTTTACTTTAAGGCATTCTTGGTGTCACTTTACAGCATCATATTTTGCATAGGGTTAGAATTTTAATGAAAAAGAATTTTCCTGGGTTTCCATGCTGGTTATACTGGCTATTTAAAAAAGGCCTTATATATCTTAGGTGTTGTTAAAGAACCTTTAATTCCCTTTATTTTGATACATTTGATTGATTGGTGTAACATGGGTTATAGAGTATACAGCTTGGCCTTACTTCAGATGAGCACCTCTCAAAACACTGCCAGCTCTGTTTGGTTATTTTCACTTTCTGGAAATTGTATTTAAAAAAAGAGCTGATAACTTTTTAAAAAATATTTTATATATTTGGTAATTGATTCATTGCACTTTCAGAAGCTGGTATTTTCATGTCTGGCTAAATTCATTATCCCTATCAGTGTATCCCCTAGGGGTGCAATACTGACAGTAAAAAATCTCCATGATGTCAAAACTGGGATCAGACTGAGGGAAAAAAAACAACTTTGGTATCAAAACACGTGGTCAGATTAAAAATTTGGGGATCTGTGAAGCGCAAATGAGGGTACTTTAGACTAATTCAGACTGAGTTTTCTAGCACATGGGTTCAATTATTTTGGTCAGCTGTGGTTTAGATCATGTACAGTTTCCATAAGTACTGTATCCAATGAAATTTCAGCCACACAGTACATGAAAGGAACATAGAGTTATACCAACATTCTCTCCATTGTGCATGTTACAAATGTAAACTTCACCTTACACCCTTTACTCTCTGAGAAGTTCATAATATTTGTAGAGTTTCCATGCAAGGGCATTGAGATGAAGAGCAGCAACAAATATTAGTTACAATCTCTCACCTCAGAATTATGGACTGGATACATGGATCAAACATCCCATTACCAGTCCTGACCTCAAGAACTGGACAGCATCATGCCAGCCAAGATTTCCATTTTCTTCCACAACTGGACTTGACCATATAATTGGATCATTATGGGCCACTACCACAATTTGATCATACAGCATCAGCCAAACTCATGCTGCCAAGTTCTCTGTGAATAGACATTTCCTGTGGATGATGCCCAGTCTATACATGCTTTCTCTTAGATACCATGGTACTGCTAGGCACTTCCTGTGATGATGCCCAGTCTATACAGGCTTTCTCTTGGATCACATAGTGCTGCTAGGCACTTCCTGTGGAATAAGTACTGTTTACATGGACACCCTCAGGGATCTAACTTACTGCATGATACCTCAAACACTTCCAGCAAACAATGCCCATTTCTAGCATGTCTCTTCACTCACCCTCAAGTCTCTAACCATCCAAGAGACTTTCCTTAGGGAAATGTCAGACATAATATGACT
Source organism: Sinohyriopsis cumingii (assembly GCA_028554795.2). Classification (NCBI taxonomy): domain Eukaryota; kingdom Metazoa; phylum Mollusca; class Bivalvia; order Unionida; family Unionidae; genus Sinohyriopsis; species Sinohyriopsis cumingii. The sequence goes on along the minus strand of CM068827.1, from coordinate 75,485,156 downwards.
CTTAAGTGGTACAAGTATAGTGGGCCACCATCATCAACATTCTTCTCCAGCTACTTTGCTGGTAGTGCAGAAAACATCATCTTCACATTACTGGCATTCAAGTTCCCTTGTCTTTACTAGCTCTTACTTGGATGAGTCAATCTCCACTTTGCACGATTGAACTGAAGTTTCTTGACCAATCCCATCCGACTTCTGTCCTCTTTTCTCTACATCACCTGCCAGGCCTATAGTTCTGACATAGTTGAAAATTATCTACGGAAGATTCTACTTTTAATGCCTTCCAAAATCAGAATCATTGTAGGTCACCACCACAGAACGCATCATTGTTGGTGATTCCTATAAACCTTGACACCTCTGGGTTCTACTCTCTTCCTATTGCTGTACAGGGAGGGAAGCTGATGCATGGACTGGTTACATAGATCAAACATCTTGTAACCTGTTCCAACATAATGAATTGGACTTCATTCTCCCCCACCGATGACTTACTTCTGTTTTGACTGGACAGGCCATATACAAGGGCTTGACCACATTGGGTCCTTGACCACAACATATCCATGATAAGTCACAGTATCGGTTTAAGGTTCCCCACGAGTTTAATCAAGGAAATAAGCAGGGCATATTCATAGGATAAGCATATTCATAACAAAGACATAACATCCTATAACCATAATAGCAGGTATGAACTTACAACAGGTGCAAAAATGATGCAATGCTACCTACCTCCTTTACAGGCCAAACATGGCCCAAGATACGCTCACAACCTTTATCATCGATTCTTCTCTTTAAGGATCAGGTTAATGGAGTTCACAGCATACCACCATCCCTCTCAGTCTCTGGTACAGCAGAGGGATTTGCAAAGTAACAAACAAGGTTACAAGGATGTCCCAGAGTGCATGCCACTGGGAAACAATCATGCAACTAAGTGGAAGAATCAGTGGGACGTTGAACGTTGTATGATGAGACTATCCCTATCTCAGTGACATATATACAGGCCCCCTTTTCACAGATCCCGGTGGGGATACGGCTTCAATCTTTCATGGCTGAATGGGGAAGTTGTATCATGATGTCATGGGGATCCAGGAATTGTTGCTGGGGACTCAATTATCATGCTCAGCACACATGCTAAGCCTTAGGCCACAGCTCTTTCAGCTGCAATGCAGCACGTGTCAGTTGATCCTCAGCCTAAGTGCATTCAATCAACTCCCCTTGAGTTTGCAATGGAATACAACAATGGGTCCTAATGCTGTCCAATTTGAAGATTACGCAATCAGTGTGGACTTACAATAGACTTGATTTCATTTCTCACTCAAAAAGCTTTCATAAGTTCTGTGATTCACGTACAGCAGACTACAAGTAACAGACTAGTTATATTTTGGAGCAAGGGATGATGTTGGGTGTTACTCCCCTATTGTTTTCAATCTCTTTTCAACATTTTAGACCTCATGCCCATTCAAGATTAGGTCTACTAGGTCTGGACTCTGTGTTCAGGTAAGAAGAATGTGTTCCCAGGGAAAGAGATTTGAATTTATTCAATGGTCAGTTCAGTGCTTCTATAGTGCAATTCATCTGCTAGAGTATTCCTTTGGAGGCTGAGTTTTGGCAGTGGACATCTTAGTCCTTGTTCGCTTTTTGGGGCTTTCATAACAGTGGTTTAATGGACCAAACCTTGACAGTTTTGGACTATCATTTGGCAACCATTAAAGGTTACATAACGAGGGCACTTTGTACTCACTCATTGATACCTCTGGAAACACATCCTCCGGCAATCACAATTGCTACAGATGTGAACATTGAAGACTGGGGGGGGGGGGCTGTGGGGTTCAAGTCTACTATCTTTTTGAACTGACTTAGGAGTTTGGCCCTCAAAGGATCTTTTCTTATGTGTCCACGTCATCTAAATGGATGCTATTTTTGAAAGCTTGTCATTGGTGGCTGGTAAACCTACATGGGAATAGAGTTCTCTTTCTGCCTCATAACTTCACTGTGGTGACTGATCTCAAACAGCAAAGCGGGACAAAGACCTGGACCTCTGTATTTCTGTTTGGGATTTTTTAAAGTTTCAGTTTGACATAATCTAGGTAGGCTAACATATTGACAGACTCATTTTTCTGCAAGCAGGAGCTCCTACAAACAGAACGGTCTTTTCATCCCTCAGTTTCATTGATCCATTCTCAGTGGGATTGACTTATGATGGACATTAGTGACAAATGGAATGGCAATGGTTCCAACCTTTGTGACACCAATCCTTGGCCCAAAGGTCTGGTTAATTGCTGCTTCTTATACATTGGAATGGCCAAATGTATGCACATCTAAACACCTTGGATTCAGAAAGTGATACAGGAACCAAACTATCTGTCTCTTCATCCTGATCACTTTACTAAAATAGGGAATACAGGACAAATTGGATCAGTATAGGAAGGTAATGGAATATAACCACAGTGGTTAACACCAAAGTACTTTGTTTCAATGGAGTCATCTCTACCACAATACCTAACTAAACCAGCTGAATGGAACTATTATTACATCAAAACACTATAAAGATCACAATCTTATGACTGAATTCCTATCTTTGTTATTGGATTTTGTTCAGTCAAACAAAAAAATATGTTTCCAATCTATTGACAGTCCCAGTTTCTCACTGCTAACTCTACACTTTTTCCCCCATGGTTAAAAAAATCACATTAAATATATATATAATATTTAAAAAGAAAACAACCTGCCTACCCTAGTTTTAAAGCCAGTGCAACAGGAAACATATTTTTTTCTTGGCCTTAGAGGAAAACATGATATCAGAGCGAAGGAGGGTCCAGCTGTTAAAAATATGTATTAGTTAACTGATTTATTAATGCAGAAATATTTGATTCTTTGCTTATCAAATTTGAAGGTTGGTGAATTGAAGATTTATTTCTGGAAAAGAATCTATCTGTCTACAGCCAGTGTATCCAGTATAAATGCATGACTGTATGCTTAGTTTGATTTGAATATTTCCCATCAAAGAGTGAATGGTATGGGATTCAATGGAGCCTCTGTTTATGATGGGGAAGACTGTTGTCTGAAGTGTAGTAAATTTTCTGAAGACCAGATCACTGTACTAATTTTTCAAAGACCAGATGATTGTACTTGTATGAGATGCATTGTGTGGCTCATCAATTTGCACATGCTTGTGTGGGTGTCGCAAAGACTACCCCAGAAATTAGTTACTATGAAAGTACATGCTTTTCAATATTAATTTTTGTACACGTTTCTCAATTTCTTTTTGGTAATTTCCTAAATAACTTAAGACATACCAAATATACTCGTTTATAAGATGAGTCCAGCTGCAAAGTGCACAGACCCAGATCTGCTGGCACATTATGTGATGGCAGATCTGAGTCCCTGTAGTTTGTTAGGAGTAATCAGTAGAACAGACAACATAGACCCTGGACTGCAGGGGCATTATGCTATGCAGATCAGGACCTTTGTGGTTTGCAGTTTGACCTAACTTACAAGCAAGTATATGTAATTTGATGGCCATAGTTTAAGGTGTCAGAGGGGTAATACTAATAGAAAATTGCAAAAGCATGTAAGGATGAGTGTTTAATGAACAGTCTTTCATCATTGAATGAATATTAATATTTGAAAACTTACCTAGGGTAAAAGGCAGGGATTGCATATGTAAAGAATTTGTTTCAATGCTATATTAGATGGCTTTTGGGGTGAAATTTTGTATATGGAATGAATGCAGGAAGGAATGTTAATTAAATACTGCATTATGGGTTCTGATTCTTGGGGGTTTGTTGGGTGAGGAAGGACTTATAAGTTGTTAGTGATGGGGATTTGATTTGAGGACTTGCAATGGCAAGCCATGCATGAAAATTACACTACTTCAAATTGCTTTCAACCTGAAACAGAAAACATTTCCAAAATCTGAGTATATAGTGATGGCATGCCATTGTTTTTTCTTTTGTTTTTCTTTCTGTGTCACAAGATCAGTTATCCTAGCTATGTATAAGAATATTTTCCTTTGATGTCATTGTTAAAAATATCCGAGATGAGATATTCCTTTGATCTCATTGTTAAAAAATATCCCATATGAAATAATTTATGTTGATATTGCGCTGGATAAGCTGGCTTATTCTAAATATTTTTTTGTATAGGTATACTCAAATATACATTTTTATTTGGCAGAAGATTGAGGCAAAGATCAAATTTTTGTTTACCTGCACATCACACTGCATATACTTGAATTAACTAACAGAAAATGAAATGATAAAAACCAGTATTGTATGCCAGTTACACCGTCACCTAATAATGTCAGTACCTAGAAGCAAGCATTCGTCACAGCCAACTAAATGGTTCTATTTACTCATATGATAGGAATTTAACTTGTCAGAGGTTAATTGAGCTTGTCCAGATGTTGGGCTGCTCTAAGAAATATTTAACTTGTCACTGGTCAAATTGAGCTTGTCCAGATATTGGGCATATAGAATATACATTGCTTAATATAATGCATAAGGTCAGGTGGTTAATTGTCTTTAAACGGTTTTGTTCCTGACAAAGTTGATAACACGGTGATATATTAGAAATTGGCAAATTTCAGTCTGTCATAGAATCAATTGTATTTTAATTTGATATACAAAATATGCAGTTTTTTCTTACAGGTATGGTTCCCCCAACGGAGGAGGAGTTAAGGTGGGAAGCAGGCAGAGTTGAGAACTACAGATGCAATTCATGTCAAAAGTTTACACGTTTTCCACGTTATAACAACCCTGAAAAGCTACTAGAAACTCATGAAGGCCGATGTGGTGAATGGGCAAATTGTTTCACCCTTTGTGCTCGGGCAATGGGTTTTGAGGCTCGATATGTTTTGGACTGGACTGATCACGTATGGACAGAGGTATTTTCCATGTCACAGCAGAGATGGTTACACTGTGATCCTTGTGAGAATGTCTGTGATAAACCTCTGCTCTACGAGGCAGGCTGGGGCAAGAAATTAACATATGTTATTGCATTTTCAAAAGATGATATTCAGGATGTTTCATGGCGATATTCTGCCAAGCATAAGGAACTGTGCACAAGGAGAAAAGAGTGTCGCGAATCTTGGCTTGTGAATACGATCCATAAGTTAAATAGTCAAATATTGAAGTCAGTTCTCGCAGCAAGGAAGCAAGTTTTGTTAAACAGACTGGTAGCTGAGCTGGTGGAATTCGTGACAGAGAAGACATCAGAGGGTCAGAACCTTTCTGGAAGAACAACTGGTTCCGTTGCTTGGAGGTTAGCAAGGGGAGAAGCAGGGAGCCAGCAAGTTCTAAAAACAGAACCATATATATTCAAGGTACAAAACAAATATCATTAACACATAACCCATTGTTATTGCAAAGCTGGCTGTTTTCCAGATGGAAAATATGCTGACTGTACAATGAGAATTCACCCTCCCATAGGGTGAACGAGAGGGTTCTGGAATACCAAAATGCCCGTGGTCCAACCCACAGATGCCCAGCCATGTGCACATTCTTTAATTCTTTTTCTGCTCACAGATGTTATTGCTGCTTAAATTTACATCACAGAGAAATTGCCATTGCTTTATATTTAATGTTGAAACTTGAGTTTTCTCTTTTTATGCAACATTTTTATCATGTGGATTTACCTCTGAGCAATTTTTTTTCTGCTTGAATTAAACTCACAGAAGAGTTATTTGCATTTTTTTCTGAATACATTTGGTATAATACTGAATTTAGGTTATTACCACACAAAGATGTTATCATAACTGTTATTGAAAATTAATTTCATGCTCATGTATCAATTTAGTAAATATCCCTATCCTGCCAAATTTGGTCTGCAGACTTGTATTGATTCAGTTTATTGTTTTACAATAGTTACAAATCGTCATATGTAATTTTCTCATTTTCCTTTAGTATGACTTGTTCTATTTTTATCTTGGTAAAACAGGTAACACACCATTTTTCCCCTTTCTGCTGTATGTTTAGTTATTGTGCACCAGTTTATTCTAAGATATGTATTGCCTAGATTTTGCATTAAAACATCCTTACATAGGGAGTGGTGGAGCACCCTTTCAATCCCCAGGGCCCATTCATGGCAACAGGATCGAGCCACCTAGTAAGGGGAGAGCTTCATTCTAAGTGTATCAGATCTGAGGAAGGATCTTACTACAAATCTGTGTTTCCTGGCCATTCACTGGTCATTAGAGCCCCTATGGTAAGTATTGGGTCGAGACCCCCATCACATCCAGACTGCAGTTGCATCCCGCTGGGGATTGGGAATCAGTGCACAGATGCCAGATTTGGAAATGGGTTTAGGTTGGGATCCCTCCCTTTCCTAAAATCCGTTTAAGTCCCTACAGCGTGTGGGGCCTTGCGCCACAGGGAAGTGATTGGCCATTTCCCAGCATGAATCAAGGACTTCATGACCTTGGCCACATGATATGGAGGTCGATGCTGCAGGGCATAGACTAATGTCTTCCTCTTATGAGCTTGGGTCAAAAAAGAGGGAGGAGAACAGTACTTCTACCCACAAATCTTCAGGGAGGGTAGAGAGTCGCTTTCACCCACCTGCTGAGCCTGCTACTATGGACAGACCACTAGCTCCATAACAGGAGCCAGGTCCCTCTTACCCCTAGGTCTCCCCTGCAACACAGAGAAATTGGGTTGCATAGTCCTGCCTCCCAGGAGCATGACTGGGATGAAGACATCTGTTTTGTCCTTGCTGAATCTCATGAGTTTCTACAGAAAGGCTGTCATGGCACCCCTCTCTTCGGACACCCTGCCTCCTGTCATCAGCTGGTAAATGCAGCAGAGAAGGAATAGATCTGGTCTTTCGACAAAGCTGTAAACAAGGTTTACAATGTTTACAATGTTTCACCTAGTGAGCTGTGTCACAAGCATTCAGGCTTTGGTAACACTAAAATTCTTTCCAGCTTGGATAAACTTTCTGGGTCTGACTCTTAGCCAGAACTCTTGTTGTTTCCTGACCCATTCAACCTCTCACTTGGGACGCTGAAGTGGCACAAGTGGGTATTTCCATGGGGACCTGGGCTCATCTTCCAGTTAAAACACTGAACCTTAGAGCAAAAGGCTAGGTCACTAATAACTGGAGCCTTGCATGCTGACCTCTTTTCAACAGTCTCATTCAACCTGCTGAAGGAGGAATCTCTGTGAATAGATGCCCTTCATTGTTTGTTGGAAGCAGTGACAAAACATTCAGGCATGTGTTATCCTTATCAATGGAGCTTCTGCACCTCTGCACACACGTTGCTCTGGATGCATCCAAAGTCTTACTAGAGCTCAGTAAGAACCTTTTCAAGGCTGTTCCCAAGGAGGCAGAGACTTACTTCAGAGGGCTTATCCCCTCTTTTGCCTCTCAAATCTCAGTGACCTGCAACAAGAGCCCTTTGGGTCCAATTCTGCCCATCAAAACTGGGTCAGAAGCGAAATCATCGTGACTAACCACAGGATCTGTTGGCAAAGTTCCACAAAGCCACGCAGCCCCACTCAGAGCAAGAACCCCATTTCATATCTTGCCTCGGCAGTCAGGCCTCTGAACGGTTTAGGTTTGACACAGGGTGTAAATTTGTGGGCCCTTCCCCTATCCTTAGGAAAGGATGGACAGTCCTTGCAATGTGTTCCTACTCCTGCAGAGTATTTCTCTTCCATCGGTTCCCTACTTTTAGAGGCTTGATCTGGCATAACAGTTGATGGCTGGGTCCTTTTTATTATAAAAGGTGAATACTGGCTTCGCAGTTTCTACTTCTCTACTCTAGTGGTACTCCTCCTATCCCTCTGTGAGCACAATGGCTCTTCTTCTCATCTTTTTTTAATGCAAATTAATGAGCCAGCTACCATTAGCAACAGGTAAGTATTACATGATTAAAAGTAGTTCCCCTCAATAAAAATACATGTTGATTCTATTGAATGTAAGTGAGTTTTGAAGTTGCATAAGTTTTATACGTTAGAAAATACTAACTTGTTAGTATTTTTCAGTGCAAAATTTAGTCTTCAGTTATTTTCACTCAAAAAGGGTCCATTCATACCAGGCACTAGTCACAAGGTAATAGACACTGTGGTCATAATAATCATTAATTATATGTCTGCATTGTAGTTACATTCTTTAACTTAACCTGTAGCATGTGACTCTTGTATATTTCATTATGTCTTTGTCAATGAGACAAATAAAAGAATGGCTTGATAAATATAATTGTGGAGTTTTTTCGGTGAAACAATTTGTACTTATAGGGTTAAAAGTCAACTTCAGTTAACTATGTAGAAAGCTATTACCAAAATTTAGAAAGCTGTGAGGTCTGGCCCAGTGTTAAAAAAACTCCTTAGCCTGAGTACACACTCAAATTTGAATATTGTGCCTTTGAAATTGCACATTACATGTATTTGTTACAGTACACAAACTTAAGAATCTAAACAGCCAAAGAACATTCTTGAAGTGAATGCATGGCAAATGTTAAATCTCCAGTATATAAACTAGTTTGTTCATTTTTTAATCTCTTATGAACTTGGGTCAGAAAGGAGGGAGGGGAATAGAACTTCTTCCCAAGAATCTTCAGGGAGGGTAGATAGTCGCTTTCACCCACCTGCTGAACTTGCTACTATGGGCAGTTCATCCACATCAGGAGCCAGGTCCCTCTTACCCTGATGTGTACACTCAAACTTGAATATTGCATCTTTGAGTTTGCACATTACATTTATTTGTTACAGTACACAAACAAACTTAAGACTCTAAACAGCTAAAGAACATTGTTGAAGTGAATGCATGGCTGTTGTTAAATCTCCTATATGTAAATTAGTTTGTTCATTTTTTAATCTCAAAAATCGAGTTGAAATGTGCACTCATTTTGAGGAGCTTCTTGAAAATAGGACCAGTATAAAATCTAATGTGTGAAGGTAGGGATTCTCACAACAAATTAGAGTTCCGACATAGATGAACATGCCAATCAATGAGAACCCTTTTTCTGAGAATTAAAAAAATATATATTTATGTTAAATCACAACACTGATATTGTCTACTTTAGCTAACAGAGATGGAGAAGAAAACCAAATCATTCCATATACAGTACAGATGTTCCAAAGATGAGTATGTGCGACTCTCAGACAATGGTTCTTATACACTTGGCTATGCAGCAATGATCCATTCCTCCCAAAATATCTTTAGAAAGGAAGAACATGACTGGAATATGGTGTATCTGGCCAGGACAGAGGGGACTGATAAAGCAGAAATTTCCTGGAAATTTGATTTTGGAGGTAGTCTTTCTGCAGACATCAAATACCAACATATAATAGACATTCATTTTTACAAATTTAAATGTGGATGGGTGCTAGTATTTGAGGTGGTGAAAAGCTTGTAAACTGGTTGGAAAACAATTTGTGTAAGGCAGACTAACATAATCATTTCCTGTACATCAGTTTAGGATGGGAAATCTTCACCTGTTTTCATACATGAGACTTTGCTAAGTGCCTGAAGCAAAATTCTTATGCTGAGGGTGGAATTTTGCTGACCTACACCAATGCATAATGAAACAGTATTTTACTCACATTCCTGAACCCATATATATATATATATATATATATATATATATATATATATATATATATATATATATATATATATATATATATATATATATATATATAAATGAGAAGATGAGATTTAAAACAATAACAATTATGGCAATAGTCAGACCCAGGTCAGTAGAGATTAAAAGCATGGGATTTTAGCTGCTGATATTTCCTTCAATTGCAAAGGGCTTATACCTGTATGAATCATTTTCAGGGGATTTAGAGAGGCACCAGGCATGGGGATGACCTATTTTTGAAGCACAGTTTACATTTAATCAGTTTTTGTTCATGACACATTTGCAAACCCTGAGCCTAGCTGGTTGCACATATTGGACCCTTCCTTTTGACCTATTATTCTGCCATTGTCTTAGATAGGGTTAGAAAATGACAGAGTATTATCTTTTATCTCTTCAGTGGTTGTTAAACTCATACATTTCTTCAGCAGTTGTTAATGACATTTTCCCTTTTTTTTTCTTCTATTATTAGATGCAGGTGAACATAAGCAATCTTGACTTGAGAAAGTCATTACATTTATTGTATAACAGCAGTATATTATATTCATTCAGTTATACTTTAGTTGATTCTTGACTATTAAGTTTCTGTCTCAAGTGCAGGGAGGGATGCAGAATATTCAGAGATACCATCCATTAGCAATATTTTTTTGGAATGATTATGAATTTTAGTATGGAGACAGGTGGAGTGAAAAGTATTTAGTATCAGTATGATTGACTGGTACATAGAATATAGTTTTAAAAGTTTTATAAACAATGTATATAACAAAAATAAAACAGTCAGGTAGACTATAAATAGGTTAAAAATGACGGCAGAGGTGAGAAGAAGAAAATGCAGATACAATTTGGAGGAAAACTAATGCTTATAGTTAATATTTTTTATCAAAAATATTTTGATGGAATTTATGGTCTTGGAATCAGAGGAATAAATATACCTTTATTCTCATTGGATTTTAATTATTACTATCTTTGTGCAGGTAGGTGTAAGAAGTTGCAGTGTGATTGTATATATATGAAAAATGGTTTTGATGGGTTGCCAAGTGTGATTGTACACAGTAGAAGCATGTTTTGGATGAGCTGCCAAGTATCATTGTATACATATGAAGCATGTTTTGAATGGGCTGCCAGATGTGGTTGTATATATTTGAAGCATGTTTTGGACAGGCTGCCAAGTGTGAAAGTGTGATTGTATACACATTAAGCATGTTTTGAATGGGGTGCCAGGTGTGATTGTATATATTTGAAGCATGTTTTGGATAGGCTGCCAAGACTGATTGTATGTATACACATTAGGCATGTTTTGAATGGGCTGCCAGGTGTGATTGTATATATTTGAAACATGTTTTGGACAGGCTGCCAAGTGTGATTGTATACACATTAAGCATGTTTTGAATGGGCTGCCAGATGTGATTGTGTATATTTGATGCATGTTTTGGACAGGCTGCCAAGTGTGAAAGTGTGATTGTATACACATTAAGCATGTTTTGAATGGGGTGCCAGGTGTGATTGTATATATTTGAAGCATGTTTTGGATAGGCTGCCAAGTGTGATTGTATACACATTAAGCATGTTTTGAATGAGCTGCCAGGTGTGATTGTATATATTTGAAGCAAGTTTTGGACAGGCTGCCAAGTGTGATTGTATACACATTAAGCATGTTTTGAATGGGCTGCCAGGTGTGATTGTATATATTTGAAGCAAGTTTTGGACAGGCTGCCAATTGTGATTGTATACACATTAAGCATGTTTTGAATGGGCTGCCAGGTGTGATTGTATACAGTAGAAGCAAGTTTTGGACAGGCTGCCAAGTGTGACTGTATACATATTAAGCATGTTTTGAATGGGCTGCCAGGTGTGATTGTATATATTTGAAGCATGTTTTGGACAGGTTGCCAAGTGTTATTGTATACACATTAAGCATGTTTTGAATGGGCTGCCAGGTGTGATTGTATATATTTGAAGCATGTCTTGGACAGGCTGCCAAGTGTGATTGTATACATATTAAGCATGTTTTGAATGGACTGCCAAGTGTGATTGTATACAGTAGAGGCAAGTTTTAATAGGCTGCCAAGATTCAGCAAAATTGATGCTATGATACATTGGCTTATCAGAGTATTATGCCTATTTAGAGATTAGTCGTGTGACAGAATTTCCCTCTCCATTACCCCCCCCCCCGAGAAATGATGTTTTACAAGTTGTTCTTTTCACAAGGGCTATTACAGTTAAACAAAAATGGAGGACCTCACATGTGTTCTAATTTCAGTTAAAACAATTTAATGAGTGATAATTTAATTTGAATATAGGGCTGATGTAAGATGTTGTTTATCAGATAATAAAGCATGAGATGTTTTCTTAAATAGACCTTTTGAAAAGTGCTTTGGTTGAGGCAGAAATTTGGATGACCATTGTTAACATAGCACACTTTTCTATGAAGAAGGCACAGTATTACACAATTATGTAGAGCATTGTCATATCAGGTCACTATCATATTGGTCATGAGTGACCTTGCATATGTTGAGTTACAGGCAAGTAGCATGAAAGTGTTTTATATCATGCTGTCTATATTTACCTCAATTCCATTCTATATTTCAGACTCAGGTTTGAAAATTGACATAATCAAGATTCGTATTGACAGCAAAACATTTGAAGATGGCAACATTTCATGGATGCTTTGTAGTGACAGCCAGTGTGCTCTGCTGAAGGGTAAATTGAACATTCCAAGTGCTAATTTTTCAATTCTCTTCATTTAATGTAGTATAATTATGTAGTTTTCTAGTTTATCATTTTGTTTTAACTCTCAACATGCACTGTAAAATGTTTACTTTTTAAAGTTTCAGCCTACACCTCCAGCAGCTTGTATCCCCCTACCAATTTTAACAACAAAAAGCATCGAGGATACAAAAAATGCATAAAGCTTACTCTTTTCGTTCATTCGTTTATAATTTTGAACTCAGTTGCCACCAAGCGGTCCCTTACATTGTCACCATCTTCTCATTTAAAACCTAGTGGAACTTTAACATGATATCCCTATTTGTGTAGGTGAGTGTGTGTTGTTCACACACGATTAGTGATAGGGGTGAAACAATACACCTGTGCTGCATATCAATATGATTCACAATACACAGCCTGTGATATGATACATATTGATAAACTTGATTGTCTTTTCATCTTTGGAAGGTAGGTGGTGCCTTTTTATGTATGTTGATATTGTTGCTTGTATTTCCAATATGCAGATTTTATATATATATATATATATATATATATATATATATATATATATATAATAATGAGGACTTTGTATAGCGCCTAATCTTTAGAAGCTCTAAGTGCTTTACGACATTAGACAACACCTATAAGATAAGAAACATAATCATATTATTACAAAAATAAACAACACGAAATTAGAAAAACATTAAAAAATAAAAAACATGCTGAGAATATTTCAGGTAGGAAACATTATTAGGTCTTTAAGTTTGTTCTTGCAGTCGAAATAAGTGAGTTTTGAGAGCCTTCTTGAATATGATCACTGTGTCTTTGTGTCTAAGTTCAGTGGGCAATTCATTCCACGTTGCTGGGCCATGGTATGCAAAAGAACGCTGTCCATATGACTTTGTTTTCATAGTGGGAATAATGAGTATACGATTGTCAGAAGAGGAGCATAAATATCTTGCTGGTGTGTACACATGGGTGAGGTCAGATAGGTATGTTGGACTGGAGTCCGACAGTGAAATGTAGCACAGAGAACAAATTTTGTGTTTGATTCTGGATCGAATGGATAGCTAATGTAGGGTACAGAGCATCGGGGAGGTGTGCTCTGATCGTGGTACTCTAAGTATGATCCGAGCAGCTGTGTTTTGAAGTTTTTGAAGTTTTTGGAGTAGATATTGAGATAAACCAGACAGAATTGAGTTACAATAGTCCAGTCTTGAAAGTACTAATGAACACACATACAATGGAACCCCGCTATAACGTGATAATTGGGGTCCAAAAAATTGGATAGCATTAATATTGGGGTCACGTTAATGCGGGGTTATACAGTATTTTACTTTTCAGAGAACAACTCATTGGCACATAAACGTGTATTCACATCTAATGTGTATGATGAATAGGGTATCAACACCGTTTACTATCGTGCCGTTGGGGCTTGCAATTAATCCATAATATCTGTAATTCCATTGCCAAAATTGCATACATATTTAAACTATTCAATAATTTTGTCACACATCATTATGTGTCTGAATTCAGTGGGGAAAAATTAACAGCAAAATTAGGTTAAGAAGGACAAAGCACGTGCACGGTTCATTACGTTCCAGGGTCTATGAACAGTGTCTGTACAAATTTCATACTGCTAACATTTTCATATGTGTTTCCATGTACATTTATCCATTGCAAATTTCCAATAATTAACGCCTATTCGTTGAACGACTAGAGCAAGAATAATTAACAATCAACACATGCTTTCAGCGTGTATATAACTTTTACTTAAGATTTTGTGAATGTCAAAAGAAATGTGTGAAAACTACTATACTAATTATTGCTCAAAGTGTAGAGAACGACTTGCGTTTGTGAACTTGCTTTTCCATAATGATAATTTTTTAAAATAAAAAATAGGAAATTAATGACAAGTTCATAAACAAACACCATACCCATGTAAAACCCAAGAACTAAGTGCAATAGGCCTGCAATGGTCACAAGTCATGTTTATACATTTTTTTCAGCTGAACACATGTACAATTTTATACCCTTTCAGTATCCAGGTAATAAAGCAGACATTATTTACTGGTCAACTGATTGCATCTAATAACACCACCAAGTCCAGCAAACATGTTGGCGGCTTTCGTTTTTTTATGTTTTCTAAATTGTGAGTATCTTTTATCAACCACTGCATTGTCTGGTGCTTGGTTCTGTATGCAATTAAAGAAGAAACACTTTTCTGCTATTGTTTGAGCAACGATTGTATACAGAATTAATTGAAGACAATCACAAGACGACTTACTGGCTTTACTCATGGATCAGTAGTAAGTAACATTTCCGATAATGTTTATTTTGGCATAACACTTCAAGAACCTGGTGATATTGTTAAATTTCAGAAGCTATGCCACGATTGTATCATATTAAAATTCCTGCACGAACTCTTCCCCAAAATGATAATAAATGTTTTACACACTATTACTCGTACTTACAAAAAAATTCTTTCCCGGTACGAGAAAAATACACATGTATTTAAAATTTCAGGAACCATGCCATGATCATATTAAATTGGAATTCATACCTGATCTCCTCCCCATAATGATAATACAATTTTTATACACTATTTCATGTACTTTGAGCAAAAAAATATTTTTTCATGTGCGAATGAATATATGAAATTTCAGGACCCATGCCACAACCGCGTAATGTCAGAATTCACAATATAGCGGGGTTGCACTGTATATATAATTATCATATATTTATATGCAATTCTTATCGACGACAAGATAACAAAAATACCTTCAAACAGACTACCTCTTCGTTGTCAATGAGTTTTATTGAATGTTTGAGGACATTTCATGGTGGCTCCATTTAACTTACTTTAGCCATCAGGCGCTTTATTTTGCACATCATGAATACTTTGAAAACATCTTATTACTAATTTCATTTCTCACTTAAACTTGGAAAACAATTTGATGTTATCTTCTTAACAAAAGATATAATGCAATTTGCTTGTGCAAAGAAAATCTCATCTGGAACAAATCCAAGCATGGGAGTGAGGATGAATACCAACAAAATCTGTCACATTCCTACAGATACAACAGACCACTGCATCCATATATTTGTTAGTGAAGAAGGAAAACTATTGACAACACCCAATCCTATTCTATATTTTTTGTAACTTAAACAAGGTGATAAACTTGAACAGTTTGAATTCTGCCCCATTCTTGATTCTGTGCTAATTTTATTTATTCCATTGGCACCTTCCTTTATTGGTTAAATATCTCAGCATAAAGAGAGAAATTCTAGTTTTGTTCCCCATGTACAATTTAAGGAGTGAGACTGCCAGGATTTTATTTTAAGGGAAAACTCTCCCTTTGTCAAAGAAATAAGGGGCAGTGAAAATAGGAGGGGGGAGAAGAAACAGCCATAGTTCAATATTTACCTAACACTTTAATATCTGTCTCTCTTTCTTCCTTCTCCACTTTCTTAAAGCTCTACTGAAATCAATATCTTTAAAAGATGTCACCTCTTGTTGTATAAGCATTAATCTGTAAATTATTTATGAGCATACTCTGTTCTTTATCTGTCTATGAATATTGTTCTGTGCTTCCTACTGAAGGATCATATACATAGCTCTCTTTGTCAGCTTGGATATGTTGGGAAACTCATCTTTATGACTGTTATGGAAAATTTTCCAGAGCTCACAGATATTATCCAAAATAGGATTTTTCACTAACATAAACTTACTTTCTTGAATCAGTAATTTACTGACTTCCATGCCAGATTTCTTATCTTTTCCATAATGCTTTCTTAGGAATTTTAGTCCATCAATGCCAGTCTGCTTGTGCAGAGAAAGGTATTCAAATAAATATCTTTACTCTTAATTTCATTTTTTTTTCATCCTTATTTATTCAGTTTTTCTTAACCCCGATATGGATATATGGTCTTGTAGCTTATGATCCACAGGGCTGAATTGATTGATAAAAAATGAAAATTGTTTTATACTTTTAAATTGTCTATTTTAGTTAGGCTCAGTATTTTGCCCTTTCTACATTTGATTTTGAAATACCGCTGAATGGGAGATTGACTGTCTTTCTGTCTGTTTTTTATTATGTGACTCATATTTAACACAAATAACTCACAGGTATGTCCATCAACCCTTTCCCAGCTCCATTAATTCGATATAGTTCATAACTTTAAAAATAATTGTCATCATTACAATCATCAGCCAGTAATTGCCAAATGAAATCATAATCAACAGAGCTGGGAATCAGAAATTTTAGATTTTCTAGGTAGTTCATATTTTAAACATGCATTTGTAAAACTTCCTTAATGAAAGTTTCTGACTATGACATAACAATGCTTATTCATGGGCAATCAGATTTAATTTAACAATCATTCATGTCATGCTTGAATAACCCAGATGTGTGAACAGTTGCCTTCCCCCAAAACATGTTCTGAGAAGAATGGTTAAATAAAGTTAGCATACTTCACCGAGCACATTTTCACATGTGGGGCTTTCAACTAATTTGCATGAGTTCTCGTACATCACTGTTTTCCAAGTTCGCAAATTTATACAAATTTTTGCAAGATTTATGCAATCACACATACTGACACCATATCTGTTTAAGTACTTTACATTATCAGTGAATGACTTTTACGTGGTTTTTCTATTGCTTTGCCAACTTTTCCTGTTTGTCATGCAGGGAATAAGCTACATTAATTTCTGAGTGGTGGTTATTGTTTAACCTGGAACAGAACAAGCAATAAACACCAAAGGAAATTTAGTGGATCATATTTGACCATGCGACACACTGGAAGTGTAGCTTTCAAATTGACCAATGTAAACATGATACATTTCATCACAGAAACTTTGAGTAAATGTGGTTATTAAATGATAAGTAAATTACTTCATTATACTTGTAGAACACGTTTGGAATGTATAGGATATGTTGAACATGCTGCTGGGTTAAAATAATTAGCAGGGGGGGGGGCAGATTATGAACTGTGACTTTGTGTTAATTTGTAGAATTTGTATTCTCAATAGTCTTATTTGTTTTTACTAACAGAAACGAGTGTCTGTGACTACAGAATCTATTTCAGATGAATTCTAGTTTTAAAGAATAACAATGCAAACTAATAGAATAATTAATTATGACTGCTGAAGACTAAAATAACATACATACAGTAAGTATCATTTTGTATCAGTTCTCCGTCTCTTGTATGGACATGTGTATTGTTACAGCAAAAGTATCGCTATATTGATGAATCGTTTTGCCCCTAATTAGTGATCTAGTTCATGCTGATCCATATGCTCCAGATATTTCCATTTTTTACGAGACTATGCTCTTAAAACAAGTAACAGAAAAGAGTGACGACAACAAGCTTTGTAAAATTTAACAAATAATTTATTTCCCTTGAATACAAAATGAAAAATGAGAAAAAAAGAACTTACAGAGTTGCGAATTAAAACCAAATTGTATTCCAAGAATTAAAAACACAAGTCAATAGGAATAAAAAGTCCTGAATGACACTGAGTTCATGTCCCGATGAGATCCAGAATTGAAGGCGATGACATGTCTGTCATAGTCAGCAAAGTGCTGATGTGTCAACAGTCTCTTGTTGAATCACAGAAATATCATTCCAGATTTGAATACAGTATAAATTCCAATGAATGTCTTTATCCAAGAATTTAGTCTGAGCACTTCTCTATGTCCAGAGAAAATAATCACTTGAATCCAATAATTTGAAGAAAATAAAATTCAGCCGAAACTGGTCACAACATAATACAGCTTAAAGTGCTAGATGTTAAAGCACAACTGGTGAAATCTTCACAATCACAAAATATAGTTATCTGCTTGACCCTAGGTCACATTAGCATTTTCTAAAAACAACCATTACCTAATGGAAAATAACTTTCTAGAATGTTTTATTGAGCCTTGTTTACTTACAACACAATAACCTATAAAATTCATGTGGGAATCTCCAAAACCCTGACCCTAATCAACACATTTACCACTTCTTATTTACCTGAATAATAATTTGGTTAATAACCTCATACACATAGAGTATAATGAGGCTATTTTTAGTTGTTTACATAAATGAAATATAAAAATAAAAACAAAGTCAATCAGGTCAAGCCGAAATGAACTTAGTTTTGGACAAGGTCAAGTCCAGTAAACAATGTTACATTACAATAACATGTGATGAAATTTAAAAATTTAAAACTAACAGAAAAACAATTTAAATTAAATATACATAACACCATACATTTCTGTAATGTTGAGATGTAAGGGCATATTTTTCCTCCTTTTTTATCAATTTTTTGGAACTATTAGAATTAGACATTGCATACAATGGATGCAAAGTGTTTGCCTTCTATATATGTGTAAGTCTTGCGTCCACACCTTCACTGAAAATGGACGCTTCCAGCATGCTACAAATGACATTGAATAGTCCCCTCTTTAACATAGAAAACTTCCGTTTGGTTTGAAATGGGAAGAAGATAACAATATCATGAACTGCTTTGTGACAATCCAGTTATAAATTATAAATGTGAATGAAACTAGTAAGTTCTGTACATTTTTATACCCTTGATGCATTTTGTTTTTAATGTCAGTAGGGGTACAAGCTGCCAGTAGTGTAGGCTGAAACAATAGATATGGTTTGGTTTTATGTTGTACGGCACTGTAAAACAAATAAGTTATTTAGTATAGAGGCAGTTGGAGTAAAGGGACTTGCCCAAGGACAGTTCAGAATAGCCAACCAGGACTGATCTGATGGAAGGATTTGAACCCACACCTTTTCTCACGAGTGCTGCATGCTAACTACTGAGCCTCCATGGCTAATTTGAAATTAAAATAGTTACATGTTTCCCAGCTGCTCTGGTGGTCTAGTGGTTTGAGCGTATGCCTCGGATGTGGGAGATCTCAGAATCGAACCCCTGGCTGAGTCATACCAAAGATTATAAAAATGGTACAAAAAGCTACCTTGCAAGGCACTTAGCATTAAGAGGTTAGTGTTAGGACTGGTCTGCCTGGTGTCAAAATAATGTGACTGGGTTGGACATGATGCTACATGTCTGTGGCATGATGCCTCATGCTAGACATCACTATAAACTGCTAAACCGCAGACATTAGAGCGATATGACTGAAAAATTGTTAAAGCTACATTAAAAATTCAAATCACACGCACATGTACATGTTTCCTCTTCAGATTGGGAGTACATTAACTGCCATGCAAATTGAGCCCTTCTTAGCAAATTAAAATTGTTCACCATATCTTTTGGCTGTTTTATGACAGAAATACTGAAAAGTCATCTGCTTGCCAAGATGATAGCCGATAAGAGTAGTCTACCCTTGTATAGAGGGATTGCTAAATTGTCAGTTACTACTTCTGCTTTTGTCTGATCAGAATGTTGTTACAAGAGGCATAACAGATGTGATCCACTTTGTGCTATTTCACTATACTGAGTAATCTTTGAGAATTTTCTCACCATATGCAACTAGACTCCCTCATTTTTCTTATTCAGTTTTGCTCTTTCATAGATATAGATATATAAATATTTTGCAGTTTAATCATATAACTCTTTCATAGGTTAAGCTAATCTTAATTGCTTTCCCATTGGTCTTTGGCTCAATGAGTACTCTCCCTTTTTGGTAAGCTGTATCTTAATTGATCATCATATTCCTTAGACAGTAAAACCTGTCTGGAAAGACCACTGCTATTGAGACCACCTGTCTGGAAAGACCACTGCTATGTGAGACCACCCATCTTGAAAGACTAATGCTATGTTTGACTGCCTGTCTTGAAAGACCACATTCTCAATCCAGATTTATTGATTATATAGTGGTATGACCTGTTATGAGAGACCACCTGTCTTGTGAGACCATACTTTCTTGGCAGAAGGGATAGTCCTTTAAGAGGGGTTCTTCTATAATGAGATCATTCTTTGATTTATCTGGTATTTGTCTTAACTCGTAGCATCCACTTCAATGTAATATCAGCACAATGATTGACTGCTTTCAGTGGTACATGCTATTATTTTGCTCTCTCTTATTAGTTATCAGCAACCATGGGATGGATCAAATGTTGGATGTGCTGGAAATTCAGGCTTGCAGAGAACAATAATCACACCGTTTAAGCTGTATGGAGTGCATTGTGAACCATACTTGCAATATTTACTGCCACTGAATTATAGACACACCCATGGGATTCCCAATTTGTTGCCAAGAAATGTATAAAGCTTTAAAGGAAAAATTCCAATTCTGAGCACGTATAAGATTTTAAGATTGCTTCTGCCTCATACTAAAGTAAATTCTTATATTTTTTTGGAGAGTATCAATTTGCACAGTTTCACAAACATACATTTTTTGTAAGTACTGAAAGTTGTGAATATGCCTCCGATGTGGAAAATGGCTCATGTTGTCTTCCTCAGTAGATCATAACAATATTTCAGTTCTTGTTATATAGGAACATTGAAATCCTAAATAATTTAATTCCCATGAATAAATGTGAATTTGTTGTATTTACTTATGTTTACGTCAGGTACCCCTGAAATGCAGACAGTCACAGAGATGAAGGATGAAGTCAGATTCTCCTTGACAGCCACATTGAAAGGTGGAAAGGGGGATAATGCCTGGCAACACACACAACTTTTCAGACAATCTACCAGTGACACTTCAGTATCACCATTTGAAATTCAAGTCTTCTTCAAATGATAGAGTGTTATTTTATCATGTATAATCACAAAGTTTGTCATTTATTGTATCTTTTAATAATAGTATTTGAAACTTTTGCATCAATTGGAAATTGATGGTGTGGGTGATTAGCAAACAACATCAGGCAAAAAATTGGAATTAATTGAAGATATTAAATAGCATAAAGGTCACATACCATAAAAATAGTAAATAAAATCTTTCTTTTTGTTCATTTAGCATGAGCAAATACAGTTTTAAAAAGTTTGGTTACCCAACAAAGCTGTCAAGATGCCCCCCAATTTCCATAGTTCCAGTTACACTATAATTCAGCTTTTTCGATTTACTATTCATTACATAAAGATTTACAACAATTATTAGATACAGAGCAACATGAGTATGCCAAAAAAAGTATAAAAATATCTTCTAATATGAAAAAAATATATTTTCATTCATCTGCATTATGTTTGATGTAATTGGAACTTGATCAGATTGATTGAAGAGGTCAGATTATACCATATATTAACAACAGTATATAAAATATATAATTAATTTAGCCATACATCATTTCATTAAAAAAATGAAATTTTGATTTATAGCCTTCATGAGCTACTTTAAAAGTAAATACCAAATAAATAACATCAAAGACAAACAGTAGATATTTATACAATTCAAAACCCACATGTTTAGCAATTGTGTTGTGAGGTAAGTAAATGGTTATTTCAGTGTGTCGAGTGTGTGTTTCTATATATTTCAAACTATATCAGTTATCTTGTTATATCAATTTCTCATAAATGTATAATTGAGTAACCAGCTGTAGTCAGAATGAAACAGTGTGTACTGTAGTTGGAATGAAATTGTGCATCATTGTGCATCCTTTAAGGCACAATCTTATCCTTATTATGAATTTATTGCTTAAATGTTATTTCTTCATAAAAAAGAGAGCCCTAATAATAGGATATGTCCATGAATACTTAGTATGATACGCACTCTTATTAGAATGTGCTTCACCCAGATCATGCAGTCCATTACAGGTGACATTCAATTCACGTCAGGAAATTCTTGGGCAAATTATACCTCAAAGTTTTTAAGTAATGATTATTTATGCAAAATTTTGTCAGTGTGTGATGAGTTGTGTGTGCATGCATGTCCATGAGTCACAGCATATATGGTGTCATTGTAGAAACGAACACAGTGGCACAAATTGAATGCTTCATTATAAATGGAGTTAAAATGAGAGCATGTAAAGGGAAAACACATAACATCTCAAACAGAGAATGGTATTTTGAGATTCATTTCATCCTGCTCATCACTGGTTTAATGTAAATAACATATGGGAATCTTATTTTATCCCTTTTGATTAATGTGTCCCATGTAAATCATCTCTCTCTCTCTTGTTTTAATTATGCTTAATTATATTAAACTATATCAGCTAAGTGCTTGTTTATATTTTAAACCTGTCATGAGTTGTTCATGTATACTGAAATAGAAATGTAAATTATATTAGGTGTAATGAGAAACTCTGACCGAAATGTTTTGCTTTTCCAAATCAAGTCAAGCTTGTATGTGCAGAAATAATGTCATGGTGTCACTTCTTGGATTAATAAAGTGTGGCTTCAGTTACCTACCAATGGTACTCATTGAGGATTACCAGGTTTGTAAGGATCTGACACAAGTAAAACTGATAGCTGTTCTTATCTTTAGTGGACAAAATACCGATTCAGAGTTCACTGTTATTGACTTTACATCAAAGTAAACACACTGCTCATTAACACCAGCAGCCAGAATATGTTTTTCAGGTCTGGCACAAGCTTTTATAAGCTTGGTTACTTGAAGCTAAAATTTAGTTGCACCAGACTGTGTTACTTAGAATGCAGACAATTAACAAGATATCGGATGAAGGATATTGTCCAGATAAAATTTTGTCATAGAATTTTTTATGTTGAGACATTTTATGTGCATTTTCTGTGTGTGTTTAATTTAATAGAATATTTCAGAGAGGATTTTTGAAAAAATATACTTTGAAAATATGCTAAATAAAGTCATGAATTGTATTTAATTATTTCTATGTCACTGGGTACTTTGCAATAGGGGTGACATAATTGGACTTATTATATGCTAATTTTTTTTCTCTGTTAACTTTACATTGTCAGAATCATGCAGTATTTTATGATATTGAACTCGCATGCAATTCATATTGAACTCGTGTGAATAAAGAACTACTTTCTATTGTAAACAAACAATGGGCGCAGACACCATCACTTTTGATTTATTTTATTTGTCTGCGGATGAAGTAAACCAACTGAATGAACTAAAGCAGATGTTTCATGGACTGCCACATACCAGCTGCTTTGGCACATTCTGCATTAACCTTTTTCATACATTGTTTCGGATTTAGGCTAGCTCTACACTAGACAACAGACAGGGTCCTTACAAATAACATGGAAGTAACAAGGCAAAAACTGTCTTCTTTAACAGGTAATAAGAATGGCCAAAATTATACTTATAGTTTTACATCCTGAATTTCCTCAAAATGTACTTTCTTAGTTCTGCAAATCCAAATTACATGAGCCATGTCATGGGTTCTCGAGCTTGATTACACATTTTGAAATTGTACTGTAATTTCAACTATATTCCAAGTGCAGTTACATCCTCTTTACTGCACTCAAAATGAAATAAATATTATATTCCATAGCGTCTTTTTGATGATTGCAATTGAAAGACTTCATATTTTTCCCACACTTGCAGATGTCAACACGCTTTTCCATCGCTGCTTCAAATCGGTGTTATTTCATGTACAATTTGCACAGATGAATCCAGTCCATAATCACAACAGAAATACCAAAATCTATTCATTCCAGATCAGATAGAAAAGTTTTGCAATGCGCATTCATTCACAGTATGAATCCAAATTTCAGTTTTAAGTAGACAAAAACGCCATTTTCTTTCAAAAGTTATATCTAGCGTGCGACTAAGTTCAAATTTATCTGAGCGGAGTTATTGTGCATTAATAATGTTATGTAATGATGAATCTGCACTTGTGTATTTAGTTTGGAATACGGCATACATTCAGTTACTTTGTTTCATGTAATGTATTTTTATTTACATAATTAAGCCTTAGGTATAATAAAAAAAATTAGCATATAATAAAAAGGTTACTGCATTTGTATGGGAAAATATGAACTCGTTTTGTCGAATGGATATGCTACACTCCCAAGGTTGTGCAGTATTCCATCCAAAAAACTCATTCATAATTTCCCATACATATGCAGTAACCTATAATTACTTCTCTATGAATGATTACTTCTGCATGTTTATTATATGCACAGTAAATTTAGCTGCAAGTAGTCAACAGCAAGCAGATCGAAATTGATGATCACATAGGAACTCCTCTTAGCTGATATACTTTCAGTAAGTGTAATAAACAGTTTTTCTCTTCTTCTGAGTTGTTTTTCTTTTTTTTACCAGGCATAATGTGTTTCTTGTTCCTAAGGCTTGATATTACCTTTCATGCGTTCATATGTTGATAAACCCCAATTAATAAGTTAGTCGATCAGTCCATGTGAGTCAATTCTAAATGCTAATAAACTGTTATTTGGATTTAGTTTTACTGATGATTGTATAGTGTTTGCACATGGTAAGCATCATTTTCTGAATTTTTATAATTATTATCCTAAAATCATAACTTATTTTCATAAATAATATTTTCATGCCAGAAATATTAATTGAAAACTCTCATGTTCATCAGTATTCAAAATACACTGTATTTCAGGTCATCTATACTGGTAGATATTATGCACACTGCCTGGCATCACTCAGTATTCCTTTGTTCATATCAAGAATCTTCTCAAGATTTTTTATGTGGTGCCTGGTTTGCATGGAATTTAGAAAACGGCATATTAATGAAGTAGAGTGGGAGTTTTCCAATTGCTATGAAAACTAGAACTAGGACTATGTATCAGTTGTTTCCATATTTACTGTATAGCATGATCAGGTTACATGCTGTGGTTGGTGTCAGTTTTGACATCTCAAATAGGACTGACTTTTTTGGTTAAAATAATGGAAATATGCCTCATGTTGGGATTGGGATTGAAACCTTTATTAGATCCCAAAATTAAAAAAAAAATGGATGACTAAAAAATAAAATAATAGATGTCCCCACCCCCATTTAGATATATTTTTGCTTTTCCTATGCTGATAGATAACATAGTTTCATGAAATAAAAATATCACTACTGATTTACAAGGCGTGATGCCCTGTTAGAAAATATGAAATGATAACATAGACAAATGGTGATGATATATTTCCTACAAAAGCATAAGGCATGATACCTTGTTTTTAGTATACATTACCACCATATCTTAGAGGCAATGGTATTGTCTATGTCCATCTGTCCATCCCAAATCTTGTTAGAGCAACTATTCTTGTAGTTTTTCATGGACTGCTGTGAAACTTGGTGCTTGTTATGGTCATAAAATGTAGAATCACATGTAGACCAATCACTGTACTCCTGCACTTTTTGTTAAAGTTACTGTCTTTTTTTACTTGTCTGGATGTGTTTTTTTTTAAAGAATCTTGTTAATGAATAATCTAAGTTTTTGAAGGATTGCTTTGAAATGTGATACATATTATCATATTCTGAAGATGTGCACATTAATGATTCCACTGCATCCAATCAAAATTAAGTTGTTCAGATTTGAACACTGTTCCTACGTGATTGAGACAAGGGCAGCACACAACTTGAATGGATTGATAAATAAGCAATTTTCCACTGCTGGTCAGTGTTTGTACAAGTACTTTTCACTCAAATATACCTATAATGGCTTCTGTCCGGTACGATGTCATTCTTTCAATGTAAAACTTCAAAAGTATCTTTTTAAAGTAAATTGTTTCCACCATTTCTGACATTTACATTGTACCTCTGTTAAATGCAATTGGTTAGTTGACATTACATACTAAGGGAGGCAACTCATGAAATCTAATAGATGTCACTTAGACAAAGCACTAAAATATCTGTTTGATCTGCCGAGGTGTAGATAGGGTTATCATATCAAAACCTTGGCTAGCAAAGATGCTTTACTCTTCATATATTTATATCTACTGGTCATTGACCATAAGAACTTTTGGAATTACCTATCGTCCATCATCTGTATATCCTGTATCACAAAGTTGCTATTGCTACCTCTCCTGAACTAATTGGAGGATTGCCATGAATCTTTACACACAACTTCATCCCAAGGTCAAGTTGGTTCTAACGCCAGCACAACCTCTCTGAAACAACATTAGGCATTTGAGGCAATTCTTTATGTGCCCTTAAAAGGGCTGAGGGTAAACCTCTGAAGTTGGGAACATGAACATCTCCATGTGTTCAGATGGCATAAATTTGTGTCTAGTTTGCCCCTTGGACCTGTTTGGGGTGATCAGATTGACAGTGTGACAAGACTGCTTTCCTTCTTTTCATGGATTAAAGATGTGTATGGTCAATCAGCCTTGTGTGACTATTTAATGCCTTCATGGCAGGCTTCACAATATCTTAAGTGGTAGGCAAGCAAGTGCTGCCACTTGACACTTTACCACATACAGGCATTTTTCTTAATTAACTGTCAAGTGGAAGGCAAGCACTGGACATTTTAATGTCTACCATTATCCCAAACAGGCATGTCAGGACGCGGGGAGGGGGTAAGTAGTCTGGCCAGGGGCACCAACCATGAGAAATGCCATGGATTTGCTATTGATCACATTCTGGCCAGTTATTTAATTTGGGCTAACCTAACACCAACTTCAGTGTTAGCCACACTTGTAATTAGGGTCAAGATTTGCAGTTTTGTATAACTTTCCTATCCAGCACAATTTTGATGAACAATTTTGTGTACATAGTGTACTTTATAGGTGATGAAAAATGAAATTTAATCCAAAACTGGGCTGAAGTAGCCCTAATGTTTTAGTGGTCTTAATCAGGCGTACAATGCTATAGAGTAAATTTAGAAAGGTGATCACAATTATTAAATTTAAAAAATTAGAAGGTTTAGTCAAAATGGGTTTTCGAGACCAAAATGAAAACACTTGAGCGATTTGATAGTATCCCTAAAAAGGGATGTTTTACAATGGTGCATACTATATTTTCTGCTGCAGACATCATCTACACAGCCTGCTGCACTTGGCACAATAAACTTTTGTTCCGGAAATGGGCCTAGCTCATGTTTCTCCGACAGCTGTTTGGCTACCTCAATCAGACTTGCCATGGGGTGATTTTGGTAAGCGTTACCATAGTTATGACTCACAATGTGGACTACGAATTGCCACAGCTTAGATTTTGATTTATGTGACTTAAACGACTGCCACATTATATATTTTAGAGTATTAATGAAGTGGCTGGCCTTCTTGTCTTCTAATGCTTCCTGCAGCCCTATATCTAGAAACTGTTGTTTGTCTGGGTCGTTTCTTCTTCTCCCATCACCTCCATCTCCTTTTCCTCTGCCTGTTAATTACATGATTCACTGGATCAGGCGAGGTCTGGATTGACACCTGGGATGGCAGGGACCGACCTGGTATTGGTGAGCATAGAAAGACCACTGAGGTGGCGCCCCAAAGAAGGAATGGTGAGAATGGTGGGAGGCCAGGAGCCAAAAATCCCAGGCAAGGACATTTCCATGGGTCAGGGAAGACTCAGGGGGGCATAGAACATTACCATGGGGAGGAAATGTGAGCTTGTGTGTTACGGCTGCAACAGACCTGGCCATGTTGTTGAGGATTTAGGAAGTGTCGTCCGACAACGATTAATTTGGCGACTCCGAATACTGTTAAGAAACAGAAAACAGTGGAGTTGACTAACACAGCGGTAGCTACAGTTAATGGTGAGATGGCAACTGTGCTATATGATACCATCTGTAGTTATCCGGTCTTGGTAGATAGTAGATATGTCAAGCCTGGAGATTACACAGGCGAGACGGTTGAAGTTCAGTTTTCTAACCGGACGAAAGATAAGCTCCCAGTTGTTAGCTTAACATTGATCTTGATTCGCCGTATGTAAAGGGACAAATTCAAGCAGCATGTTTGATGGGACTGTCTCATGATGTAATATTAGGGTGTAGGTATGTGTTGCCACAGACTAACCCTATGAAGTGTATACCTGTACAAGGGGGGTCCGTTGAAACGAGGGCTATGAAGCGAAGGTCAGGGTCAATGCCTCTATGACCCACAAATTCGCCCATAGACAATTTGCTACATGGTGAGTTGAGGAAGCTTCAAGAGGAAGATTTGTCTCTCAACAAGGTACGCAGGTACGCAAAAGATGGGTCCGTACGGAAATTGCCAGACGGAGAGGTGAAGTTTACGTCGAAACGCGTTATTTTGTACCGGTATGCCAGGAAAGGGACCGATATGTTTAAACAAGTTGTTGTGCCCATAGCAAAGCGAGCAGAAGTGCTTAGGGTGGCACATGAGGGTCTACTTGGAAGCCACATAGATATGGCGAAGACCAGATATAGGTTAGCGAGGAAGTTCTACTGGCCAGGTGTGTAAGAGGATGTTCGGAGGTTTTGTTTGTCGTGTGACAAGTGTCAGTGGGTAGCACCTAAGACATCCCATCGCCCAGTGCCACTAGGAACCACCCCACTGATTTACAAACCTTTCATGAGGGTGGCGATGGACCTAGTAGGTCCGATAAAGCCAGCGGCAGAAAGAAACAGGACAAAGGAACGTCACTTCGAGGTGGGTGACAAGGTTATTGTTGTTGCTTCCATTAGAGCACAACAAACTTCAAGTCTCTTGGAGGGGACCATTTGTGGTAACAGAGATAAAGGGTGAACAGAACTACTGTATCCAGGTAGGAGACAAGGAGAAGCTGTACCACGTAAATCTCCAGAAACGTTACTGCGAAAGAGACAGCCACAGAGTTCGTGGTTGCTACAGTTGTGGCTGAAGAACCAGACGACAACGGAGGGATGCGGAAGTACTCCCTAGTTGTCCCTTGACGAGGGAAGAAACCTACGTTGACCGTGTCCTTGACGGGACATTAACATCAGAGCAACGTAAGGAAGTGGAGTCGTTACTCCAAGACTTCTCAATTGTCTTAACAGAGCGACCTGGCAAGACGGAGTTGGAGGAGTTTACCCTGAAGTTACTGGATGAGAAACCAGTGAAGTTGAAACCATATCCGCTACCCTATGCAAAATTAGAAACTGTCCGAAGTAAAATTCAAGCTATGATAGATTTATAGAGTTATAGAACCATTGACCAACTGAGTCGGCGTATAGCTCTCCTGTTGTGTTGGTACAGAAGAAAGACGGTACCCACAGATTTTGCGTCAATTACAGGAAGTTGAACAGGATAACGAAATTCCAGGTGGAACTGTTACCTGATCCTGAGTCCATATATGCCAGGGTGACCAACACAAAGTAGTTTTTGAAAATTGATCTGTCAAAGAGATACTAGCAAATTCCAGTTTGAAATGAAGACAGAGCAGAGCATGTTTTCGCAACTCCAGATGGTACCTACCTGTGGGTAGTCATGCCATTCGGGGTCCAGAATGCGCCGAGCGTCTTCACACCTATAATGCGGAAATTGCTTGAACCGTTACGGGGAACCGGAGTTTCAAACTTCATGGACAATTTACTCTTAGCGACAGCAACTTGGGACGATCATATCATTATGCTGAGAAACGTTTAAAGCAACTTCGACAAACAGGACTAACCGCAAGATCATCTAAGTGCCATGTAGGGTTTAGGAAACTAACCTACCTAGGTCATACCCTCAGCAAAGATACGATAAGCATAGATAGTTCAAAGGTCGACCAACTTAGGGACGCAGTACGACCGACCACTAAGACGGAAGTTCGATCTTTCTTGGGACTGGCAGGGTATTATCATCGATATGTTGCTAACTTCAGCTCTATTCCTAGCCCATTGACTGACTTGACTCGGAAAAAGGCTCCAACAAACGTTATATGGACAGACGCATGTGAACGAACATTTCAGACGTTGAATGACAGACTGATGTCAGACGCAGTAGTGAAATTGCCTGATGTGAAACGAGATTTTGCTTTACATACTGACGATTGTGATAGATGTTTATAGACAGTACTATTACAGGACTCACGGTACTAATTCCACTCCAATGGTAAACATATGGAAACACTGTCATATTCAAAATTCAATAACTTAAAATTTATGGGTGCTGATAATGACACCTATAATTTTTCGTGCACATCTAACCTTGGTGCAAGCTTATGTGTGGAGAACACCATATGACCCGCGGCAATTTGTTTACATACATGTGCATGAAACACGTGTTATTGATTCTGCACCAAATGAATCAGGTGCTACTTTCAGTATTGAGTACTCCTGAGTCAAGCCTGTAAAAATGCTAAAATTGCATCAGTAGAAATTTGTCAATATTTTTTTTACATTACATATAGGACAAGCTCTCAAAAGATATTTTTCCTAAAATTTTAATTTTCATTATTAACCAATTATGGACCACCAAACCTGTAAATACTCTGTCATTTCTTCACCCATTTCTAGACTGGTTCACAGTTCTTCCGTATAATTAGTACCGTGTGTCCTACAAGAGCATGACGGAAACATTCCCAGTTACATACAATAGCAGGAAATTGTCAACTGCAGAATACAATTATTCGGACTCTGAGAAAGAATGTTTGGCAATTATCTTTGGGATATTTAAATTCCAACGTTACCTGTATGTACGAAAATTTATTTTAGAAACTGAGCACCAACCACTCGCCAAGTTAACAAATGGACGATTAATGAGATGGTCATTATTTCTACAACAACAATACCGAGACCAGTCACCCTCTAGATAACGATAGCCAAATAAAGCGAACACCTAGTAAGAAGGTATAAATTCATAATACCATACCACCAGTAGCAACAGCTACATTGGTCCTGGCAAGGAATTTCTTGATGCAGTATCATCTCTGATGAAAAAACATAACGTCAAAATCAGACGAAGACAAAAATCAGACGAGGACATACCGCAATTCATCGCGATCAGGAATTTGTTGAACGATTTAATCGAACACTTGCTGAAAGATTGTTTGGATATCAGTATGCAAAGGAAATAATTCAGAAACACAAGAGATCTCATGCGTGGGTTTTAAGACTACCAAGTATGATAGCTGCGTTAAATAATGAAATTATTCGTGCTATTTCTATGAAACCTAACAATGCAATCACAAAAATAAACCCATACCAATACAACGGCATGACTCCTTTTCAAAACAACCAGTACTAGATAATGTGACTGTCAGATATTTATACGAACCTGGTGAACTTGATGGTGGTTAAAAAAAGAGCGACTTATCCTGTTTGGAGTATTACGATACATAAAATTTCCAGCGTGGTAAGATCCACGGGTGGACTTGCAATCTACTGATTAGATTCAATTGCCCATCAGCGTGGATTTGTACGAAAGCAATTACAAGTAATTCCTGAAGACACACAATTACCACCGCATTCACGTTTGTGAACTAGCGCCTCAACGTCGATTACATTGAAAACATGTCAGCATCTGATTTTCTCGTATGTGACCAAAATTACTATTAATTCTGTCGTCGGTAAATTGTCTTGGATTATTATTTGAATATTGCCACAACATTGCTGTGTTACAGCTTGCACAATGATTATTTAGCTGCTGCTTCAGCGTCATGATAAATTCAACATCGAGATTAAAGTCACGTTTATTTATTTTTTTTTTGTTGCATTGTTTATAACTAGCTAAATTCTTTTTCTTAGTACATCATTATCAATAACATTATCGCTATTACCAGCAGTTTCTGTAAAGTCAATAATAATCCTCCGCAGCTGAAATATTCTTCTGACTCGAGACACTGTGAGATAAACTAAATTTGACCATTCGATACGATCGTCACCAATCCAAATATTAATATCAGAAATAGTTAATCCTTGAGAAGAATGAATCATTATAGCATATCCTAGAGTTTATGGAATTTTGTCCATCGTTAACACGCTCTCAGCCACAATGACAGGAATTAAAACAATATCATTTAAAACAAGATTTTGTTTCTCTGACGATCCTGGTACATCAACTTCAATATTTTGTCGTCGCGTATCTGCTGGTCGATAACACAATGGTATGGGTAGATTTGAAATATTTTCTTATGCAACAAAAATAATTGTTGTTGAAGTTTATCACGAGCTATCTTTCTACTTGCAAATATCAAATCATCTGGTCTCCATAAATTTCAAAAATTGTTAATAACAGTGTATGAAATAATCTCATGCATTATTTCACACTGAATTTTGTTTGATTGTAGTCTGATTAATTTCTTAAAGTGTTTTAATTCTGGATCAAGCGCTATATGATCATCAGGTATTTCTATATAATAATCAAAAATTTCCTCAGCCTTTCGTGTGGAGATAATCCAACAAAAAGTGGCGGTTGACCATGATCGCCACACATTATTACAGCAGTATTTTTTGTCAACAACGAATCAAGAAATATTTTTAATGTCTCCAGTGACACTGTACATATTTCATACCAGATAATAATCTTAGGAATATATTTTTCACACATTCGTTCAGGAGTCCATGTATCTCCCTTCTATCGAAAGAAGCTGTGATAAGTATGAGATTTAACTCCTCGTTTGTTCATTTCTTTGGTGAGTCTATGTGTAGGTGTTAAAACAACGATACCAGCTTACTTTGAAGAACCGACGAAATAACTCAATCACACGTGTTGTTTTAACAGAAATTCCCGATCCATTAAGATAAACAGTCTTATGTCTGGCGACAGGATCATATACCGATGGTGCTGATGATAATTTTGATATTTTATTATTTTTGTAATAAATATATTTGATTTCAACGTCGGCAGATTAGGAATAACGAAGTATCTTTTCTTGTTTTATTCTCCATTCGCCACATAATGCATAAGCGCCTATATGTAATTGCTCTAACAATCATGCATGGTTTTTATTGATATAAAATGAATATGTAGCGACTCTAACGACAAATTCAAAAAATCTGTTTATCATCGATAATAAATTTATTGAAACATACACAAGTATTGGTGATCTTAAATGCGTAAACTGTTGTGATTCACCATCAATATAACTCACAATTGTACCTAATATAGTTCCATTTGGCAAGAAAACTGTTTCTCGACTCATAAACATATTTCTCTTCGTTGTATCGGTAATTATAAAATCTATTTAAGCATTATCTATAATTAATCCTCTACAATGTCGTTTATGGTCATATGATCCTCCTTGGGTAAATTTACGAATTATTTTTCTGCCAAGATCTTTTGCGATTTTATTCTCAAAATCGGTTATATCAGGATTTTCATCATCAAAATATTTCTTTTGCTGTGGTAACCAAACTTGTTTTTGCGGACTATATGATATAATTTCTTCACTTACTGTTAACAATAGTAGTATTTTTACATCAAGCATATACCATAATAATATTGTTGGTGCCCACA
Source organism: Sinohyriopsis cumingii (assembly GCA_028554795.2). Lineage (NCBI taxonomy): Eukaryota > Metazoa > Mollusca > Bivalvia > Unionida > Unionidae > Sinohyriopsis > Sinohyriopsis cumingii. Next base: position 75,451,733 of record CM068827.1, on the reverse strand, counting down.
TTTTTTTCTGAAAAATGTTTGCCAAACCAGACATAACAAATTAGATGAAGATTTTTAGCAAACTTAAATGACCCGATACAAGCCAATCCAGTCAGGTCAAAATCTGGTAATGGTCCGTTTATCGATAATCACTCACATTCTTCCATATTATAATTAAGACAAGAAAGAATGTCAGCAAAAAAAAAAAGCCTCGTGAGGTGCCAAGAAAGATCCTATGGAAAGGAACAATAGCAAATATGAAGGGACCTCATGAACGATAACCGCTCATCATGCTACGGTTTAATTTTATTTGTTAAAAATTACATTTTAAATACATATTTGTAATATAAAGAACTATGAAATGAAATCCTGTGACAATTATTTATGATTCTTAGTTATTACAACACCGAAACTTTGAAGAAAGGTATCGATATAGACATAGACTACCAGCAGAAGAGAGATTCATTAAGCTGATACACCAATCTATGTTTCAATCCTAGGTGACAGTCAAAGTTGAGAAATTTGTATCTCTCTCGCGCGCAATTCAAAATATTAGATCAGAATTATCTCATGAATACGAAACAAAAAATATTATTAATACACGTGTGCAACAATTGAGAAAGATTACGTTTGATCGTGAAAATAAAAGCAGTGTTAGTGACTGTGAAAGCGAAATTTATGGCAACAGCGGGCGTTTCAGCTTTGTCTTGGGTAACGGAATATGAAATGAAAACAATCACAAGATAATAATATTCATTCATTTTCATTTCTGATATTTATCCTGACTGAAATTTATTTCTGATAATACTATTTATTCTCATTCAGCCCTATAATTATTATTTTTTGTATCATTTACCACAACAAATTATGAAATCAGTCCTTTTGTTATTATTTTTAGTAACATTTATCCCAACAAATTCAAAAATCAGTGAAGAATAAGATTTTTTAAAATTCTGATAATAATATTTTTTTGGATTATATTATAAAATTTCTTCTGATAATAATATTAATTCTGAGTCTGAAAATAATATTTTATTCTGATAATAATATTTATTTATGATGCTGATTTTATTATAAGAATCTGCAATTCTGATTAAATTTAGCCAAAAATTCGTCGTTTTTCATTGATTTTAGTCGATTTGTTAGTAGAAAATCTGTTAAATTGCTGCTTTTCGAAGGTTCAAGCCTCACGCAGTTCTCTAAGTGATTTTAGAATTTATTGATAATTTTGCTAAAAAAATTTTAAATCTTTAGTATCAGAGTCATATTATAAAAAAAACATTACTTCAGACTGTGTTTCATCAGAATGTAAAAAAATTCATCAAAATCAATTAGAAAAGCTCGTGAGGTTTGCCTCACTCAGTTCTCTAAGTAATTTTAGGATTTCTGATAATTTTGTTAATTTTTTTAAGTAGAAATTTAATCAGAATCAGCTATAAAAAAAGCATTACTTCAGGCTGTTTCGTGAGAATTTATAAAAAAAAATTCATCAAAATCAATTAGAAATGCTCGTGAGATTTGACCGTTCGAAAATCAGTAATTTTACAGATTTGCAAAGATCATTCAATAATAATAATAATAATAATAATAATAATAATAATAATAATATTATTATTATTATTATTATTATTATTATTATTATTATTTCATAATTCTGATAATAACATTTGTTATGTAAGTTTCTGTTTTCAGTGGGATTTTCACAATTACGAGTACCATTCACAGCATCAAATTATATAATCTGACTGATTTTCATGATTTTAAGTAACATTCACCCCATCAAATTATAAAATCTGGTTTGAACAATTTCGAGTACCATATACCCCATCAAATTATAAAATATGACTGATTTTCGTTATTTTAAGTACCATTTACCTGATATCTGGACTAGAATCAGTAAAAAATAAATTTTGTTATAATATATTTATTTATTCCTTGACATATTCAAGGGTGAAATCGTCATTCGTCGATGCAACTGCTTTCCCAGCTGCATTTAGTCTCACGTTGCTACTCTCGGGGTGATCAGTGGTATCCTTTGCAAACATCATTGACGGACCAGCTGACCTCTAGCAATCAACGGATATACGTCTAAATATTTTATTATAATTGTTATCGTCTAACACGAAGACCACTTCCTGCTACCAGACTAGCAGTTATATTTTTTTCCTTTTCTGACATGGTCACACCAGCCAACTCTGCTAATTTTTGATTTGCAGCTTGATTTTTTTTTTTACTGACATTTGCAGGCATAACCTCATTGCTGGATAATTTTCGGGCTGTGGTTTTCTTCGTATTAATCGTGCTAGTCTATCATTGATTGCCGAGAATGCTTTACTAGCAACATCATCAACAACAACAACAACAACAACAATACCTTTATCACGAACAACTTCAATAGCTTTCATTCCCAGTTGTTTTGCAATCGGTATTGCTTTTGGGGCTATCCTTCTAAATAGACCCTGAACAACACCGCCGAGTCCATTTCCGTAGGTAACTTGGTATGTTGGTAATCGCGAATTGAGCATTATGTATAGTCAGCTTATTGTATTGTCACTGATATAATTACATGCCCTCAATCATTGTGACAATCATCAACGATTTCATCGATGAGAGACCGATATACAGTAATGTCCTTGATACCGCCTGTAAATAATCGTTGACAAATATCAGCTGCTTCATTAATGATTTCTGGGAAATTATTACCGGCTCGTTTTCAGCCAATCAGAATTCTTATTGTTCAACATCAGCAAGTATGTTATTAGGACATGGAGTGCCACTCCCCCTGGTACCTGAACCAATACCACTTCCAATTGCTTCTTCTTCCTCAATTCGAGGTGGGCTGAATGGTAAAACTCCGGGTAAGGACGTTCTTGTAAATTCTTCGACTTGTTTCTTAAAAGTTGCAAATTTATCTTTATCGTTTTTACTGATTTTAGGTATATCATGAGACTTTCGAAATACAAAAAGTGTCCAATTTTATTCTGTAACACTGGTGGTGTTTGGATCTATTAATTTATCACGATCTGGTTCGACTGTTGCAGCAACCTTTACAACATTTTTTGAAGTCATTTACGACCTTCTTTGGTAAATTGTGTTGGTGGTTTTGGTTTTGGCGTAACAATATCCCATACATCGCCGACCTCCTCATGGACTTTGTCAATACTCTCAAGTACTTGTTGTATTTCTTCTTGTAATTGTGGTTGAGCCCCAGCTATTTCAGCTGGAGTCCTTGTAGAGTCTTTTTTGTGTGTTTTTTAATTCTTTCTGCTATTTTTCCAGTTGTTTTAGCGGTTTGCTCCAACGTGGGAATAAGACCTTTGGTAGCCGCTGCAACTCCTTCGGTAGCCTTCGTAACCGGTTTAAATAATTGTTCTGCACCTTCTGCAAATTCCACCTGAAGACTCCTGACGCGCTTGTTGTTGCTGCTTGACAGCGTCACGAACAGGGATATATTTCTTAACTGACTCCAGTCGCTCTCGAGCGAATCTAGCTATGCGAGATTCCATTATTGATATAATAATGATTTAATTACTCACACATTACAGCAGCATGGACAGTGCGACCAAAAATAGGTGTCCGACGGGTAAACAAAAACACGCATTACAAAATTTGAAAAACACGAACTACAAAGATGAAGAACAAAATGAGCTAAACCAATTACAGAAACTCTCGGATTTGGTTAGAGGCTTCGTTCAGACTTTATCACGCTTGTATTTTTCATTTTTGTCGCATGAAGTTTTATTTTTCATAAATGGACTTTAAAGCAAGTGGTCTGTTCATCCTCCCTGCTGCTCTGGATAATATTCAGCCAATACGGGTTATTGTTTAGTATATGAGGCTGTGTGTCTGTCAATGTAATTTTAACATTATATTTTCCCTTGTCGCTATGTACGCCCGTCTTGTGAAACAAAACGGTTACAGCGACAATAGAAATTGTCACTTTTAATTGAACATTATATTTTCTCCTGTCGCCATAATGACCTATAAAATTAATCCGATTGACTTTTTAATATTAAATTCCTCTTATCGCCATTAGGGCCCATTTTGGAATGGATGTTGTATATGTTAATTCCCATTGTCTCAATGACAACCATATTGCTGATATTCTTTCTTAGGCGATCTTGACTCTCACTCTTAAGTAGGCAGTGTTAGATAAGGATCGATTATTACTAATTGCAGTCGTTCTAATATTTAGAAAGTTACACTGTGGGTAGCTCGAATGTGAAAATAAATATTCAGGGGCTACCAAACGACATTCTTTCATAAGCGACCTGGACTCTCGATCTTAAGGAGGATGTAGTTGGTGTTAGATTAGGAACAATCATGTCTTTTTCAAAGTTGTTGAGGAGTACTTCCGCCAACACTCAGTGCATGTGATGACATAAAACGTCGTCGTCGCTTGGCTTCTGGTTTGCCCTTGGAAACTCGAGGTAAAAGCCAAAATACCTGCTATGTTTCTCAGCAGAAAGGACCCTGGACTATCGAATGTTCAAAGCTTCAAAGAAAAGGAACCTCCACGACAGGAGAAACCATGCTCCGCGATACAAGAAACAAGCACATTGATCTTCAGAATGTCTCTAGACAGAGGAAACAGAACATTGAGGAGGGTTCAGAAGAAGACGAAAAAGAAGAAGAACTCTTTCCAGCGAAGAAATAAAATAAGGCATAAAATAAGAAACAAGGCATAACATAAGAAATAAAATAACGCATAAAAAATTGATGTAACAAGTTGAAGAAGCAATTACAGTTATTTTGGCAGTAAACTGGTCCCTTGTCGTACTTTTTACTAAATGAACAACATATACGAGCATGTTGACCTTGACTTTGGACAGTGTAGTTAGATGCTAGGACAGTATCTAATGTATACACTACGGCGGGTGAACAAGCTACCACACAAATATTACTTAGACCTAACTTTTCATTTTGAAGATACGACACAGCAAATGCGTTTTTTTTTGCATGTAGCAGTTGGGATGTTTTAGCAGTCTTTTCCAACGATATGGCAAAACAATGGTTACAGAAGCACTGCCATATCATACCCCAAGTAGTGGTTATGTTATCGCTGTCAATGGCTTAAACGCCATTACTGAGCAGCAAAGGGACAGATCAGGTGACAGTTGTGAACTTCGGTTGTCAGATGATGCAGTAGTTTTAAAGAGATGGAGTATTTTGGCGTTACAGTTCTTATGCAAAAATGCAAGGATTGAGAAGTGCCAACAGTCGATTTATTGGTTTGAACAACCAAAATACTTATCATGTAAATATAGCAATTATTTTACAAAATGACACTATACTGAAAATGTTCTTATCCAAGACACAAATCATGATACAAACATAACAACCTTGGTGTCTAAAACAATTATTTGTAAATGGATTGATAAATTCTGCATAACTTAAAGTAAAAACAAATGTACATACAAACCTGAAGATAAAGCAAAATGGGCCACCATGAAGTTTTTTAAAATTATAATCATTAGCAAGTGTTCCTCGTATATAAGGTTTACACACGGTCTGTATTGGTTAGGCCACAACAAGGATATTTATAACCACATCTTCTACCGCCATCCACATTATCAGTGCCATCAATAGAATATGAATGCTCCAACAAATATTTAAAGTCTGTATAGTTTTTATCTCGCACGTGAGTTAATCATTACCTATTCAGTAATAATTGGTAAAATATTATGTGTTTGTAAAAAAAAGGATTCATTTTACATAGTTAAAAATATGCAGCAGAAACAAAGCAAATACATTTGCCTCGTTCATGGCATACATTATCTATCAAAATGAATTTAAAATCAGGCTTTTTAAATGCAGAATAGTTTCATTATCTGGTACAATGTAGTCTACCCTGACAGACTCGGATCTATGGGAAATATTTTGACCTTGGCCTAACATAGAAGATAGCATTACTGACAACAAGAATTCCTCAGATCTGGGAGACGAAGTGATGGACGTACTTCCAGCCCAAATGAAACCAAATATCAAGCATTTGCAGTGGAAAATAGGCTATGATTATATTACATTTATAATAACTGTACCCATTCTACACCATGGACTGATCTAACAGGTAGATATGTTAGATATTGACCTTTTCTACGTCAGCTGGATCGCAGTCGAAGTAGTCAAGAATCCAATGGGATCACAGACCAAATATAATTTATAGACATTGATTGATAAGCCCATTATCTTAACTCTGGCATTGAACAATATACATAAAATTCTTATGATAACAGTATCACATCATCAACTTCTGCGCCGTCCTGGAAAATGTGTAAGTACAAAGATCAAAAGTACATATTTTCGTATGTAATGAAGTGCTTCAACACAAAATTTCATATACATCTATCCTTTTCTTTAGAATAATAATTATACTAATTTTAATTAAAAAAAACAACAAAACTTTCATATCCCAGACCCAGGTAAACACATTTGTCGAATTTTATTGAATCATTGGCTATTGTTACTTTCGGAGTTCAAGAATCTCCTCGGGATTTTTGTGAATTTGTTTGTGTTTTTTTTTAATCTTTAATTTTTATTATTATTATTATTATTATTATTATTATTATTATTATTATTATTTCGTTGTTGTAAATTAACATATATGGTCCCAAGAGGGATATGCTTAAACTACAACTTAAAAAGTTTGCTTAGGTCATCCCACGGTGATATATTATACACGGTGTTGTTTTACATATCTCACATAGGCTGCGTTGGTTCAGTATTAACAAACTGGACTCATGAACATATTATTCTGAGTTGAAGTCACACCATCTGATCAGCCTGGATTGGCAAGTGGTGTGTTCTTGGACAAGGCACTTTATTATATTTTCAGCATCATGACATAACCCTCAAGGTGTTGATGTGCCCAAAAAAGCAAAAACCAAGAAATATGAAATGACATCATTAATTAACGACTTCAGCAACATACGTGTCTAGCTCTCATTTATTCGATACAATTGTGATCTATGTGTTGTCGCACAAGAAGTTAAACGAAGGTACATGTGAAAATACCAAAATGTTCGTGAATTACAACTCATTTTTTAAACGTATAAAATTCGTACTTGAGTCAAGCCTGAGTTCGATTGATTCCTCTATTTCTAAGGACGTCCGTTTTTCTCAAAATATGTAAATCCGACATATTCATAAAATACATATAATTTTCGCGACATAAACCACGCTTGGCCTACGCTGAACAATATTATAGCGAATTCAAATTCTCAAAAATGAATGCATGTTAAAATTCTGTGATACGCCAAGTATTTTGTTTTTGTTGATGGATGTTGTAGTATCATAAAATATTTATATTTATTATGTTTCGTTGCATTAAGACCCCGTCCCCCGCCTTAAAAAAGAATAATTACAGTGCAAGGAAAGGCAAAGTATGATGAAGAATTGTGGGTCAGAGCTATTGGTCTTTCTGTTTCCATTTGCCAGTTCTAGATAGATCAGTTATTATTCGTTTGATTATGAGATTCAGTGCTAAAAGAAAAGAAAGTACAAAAAGAAAAGAAAATTAGGAGAAAGAAAATTCTTCAATTTTATAACTTCTTCATTGGTATCAGTCGTCATTACTAATTCAATCTCATAGGGGTCACTACGCACGTGAAGATGAATATTTCAAAGGAGATAACTATTCATTATCACTGGTCGATTGCTGAGAGCCCTTAAAGACACTTTTAGAGACATGTATTGGCTATTTTTCAAAGACGTCCTTGACAACATTAATATTTGACAGAGTGAGATAGTTTGTTACTTATTACAACGTGGTTTCTTTTGTTATGTATAAGATAGTAACAATCTTGAGCGTTTTACGAAATATCCATGAGAGTTATACATTAACCATTAGCATATTAACTTAATTTACCTTTGTCAAATAATTTAATTATTATGGAATTTTGTACAGCCACTCTGTATTTGTAATAGTACTGATTTGCAAAAACTATCCCATCAGAATGTCATAAAATCTTCAGCCTGAGATGGAAGATCATCTCATTAATATATACAGATATCACTTGTTATAAAATTTTTTTTTATAGGATAATGATATAATAAGCTTATTTATAAAGTTGAATACAAAATTAGATGTGACAACAAGCTCGGCCAATCGGATACAAGTTAACCTTAATAATTTTCATACGTGTATATTGGACACGGAAACCTTAGGTGTGCAGAAATGCCCGACAGCATTTTATGTCAATTTGATCTCTACGGCCCGGAATTTTGTTTGTTTGTTTGTTTGTTTTCGGACAGTGAATGCCTTATTTTTGTTTCTTGAGAGAGAGAGAGAGAGAGAGAGAGAGAGAGAGAGAGAGAGAGAATTAATTTGCTTGCCTTCTGAAAACAACCAGAAATTTAGCAATTTGATGACTTCTTTTAGCAGAACACCCGTCAAAATGACGTCTGGCTAGTTTCGGCAGTTACATTATTAAAGGGACATCACTCCTGTATTGCATCTTGCCAGAACATAATAAATCAAGATGGCGACGAGAAAACCCGCGTACATGGCAACCATGGAGTTTTAATGTGGATTCTCAAGATATTGAATGATATTGTTTAATCTTGCAGTGTAATACAATTTATTGAGTTCAGTTCTTAAGAAAGTAAATTAATAATGATTTGTTTTGTCTCACACTTGAACGAAGTGGCGGAGGAACAGGAGGAAATATTAGGCTAGCTAGCTTGATTGATTGATGGATTACTTGGATTTACGTCGGGTGCGCCCAAAAGAGCATATGCGACGGGTTTATTCCCGCACAGCGGGATGCTAAATGTTCCTGGTGGAAGGAATTAGTGCCACATCCCCCATGCGTTTATGTGCTCATGGAGCACTGCTAATTTAGCCGTCAGGTCGTAGGACTATATGTCCCTAACGTCATGAATGTAGGGCTTTCATGAGTGGGAATGGGCCCAACACACACTCTTGTTAACAAAGAGTTGATTTCAGTCCGTTATTGATTCTACTAGGTGTCGACCCAAACAGTATATAACGCACGTTGCAATTGGTCGCAACGAAGACGTCACATCGGGACACCTAGCTTTAGGCTGGTGGAAATTGTTCCATATCTCCGCCGTTATACGATATCCGAGAGAGGCAAGAGGGCAAGGAACTCGGCAGGCTAGCCATGAATGTTGTGCACTTAGCCAAATTTAGTCTAGTTGTACTAATGGACAATAAAAAATGCCAATAATGTGTTAACCACCGGTTGTTGTTGTTGTTGTTATTGTTGTTATAGGGTTTAACACCATTTTTCAGCACAAGATAGGCTACACATGGCGGCTAGTATTAATGGTGGAGGAAGAACTATGGGAAAACCCCAGAAAAAACCACCGACCCACGAAAAGCTACTGGCAAGCTTTCTCACATATCCACATTGGCAGAGCCCGAGACTTGAACCCACACAGACAGAGGTGAGATGGCAGTGATCTGTAACGGAGAGTGCTTTAGACCACTCGGCCACTCAGGGCCCCTTAGCCACCTGTGCAATTGGGTCTACTTTCTCCCCATAGTTCATTGTGAGGCTTGAAGTCGCCACAAATGATAAGGTTTCCAGACTGGTTAGTGGAGATTTGTCGATAAGATTCTAAGTTGATTGGGTTGTCATTGCCCCCTGGGTCATATATATTCGTTATTATTATATTATTCATTCCAATGTTGACTAATACAGTTGAATTTCAATTTTGTTATTGTTGTCTATACGCATTGGGATCGTTAATGTTTCAGAGTAGAGCAGGGTGTCAATTAGAAATATGCAAGTCCTCCTCCCTTTTACCCATTGCTACGACTTTTGAATATGCCTGGTGAGTATCCAGAGATTCTGGGTATATGTTTTGGATTCTCTGGTAAGTGCGTTTTCTGGAGGCAGATTATGTCAGGTTTATTGATTGCATTATGGATTTTGTATATTAGATCAGGTAGGTTTTTGGATAGGACTATGCAATTCCATTGCCAGATAGTAATTTGTGTTGTGTTATCCAATGAGATTGGTGTGGTGGTGTTTGTGAGTGTGGACTGAGGAGTAGTTGTGAGTTTAGCATGATAATGTTTGGTAACACTTGAGTTTAGGTATTCTGTTATGTTTTCTAATGTGGGGGAGCGTCTGGTGCTGTTAGATTTAATTATCTCTTTGAACAGGAAACAATCCACATCTGCCATGTGATGTTTTGATAATCGTGGTGAGGTGTATGTGTATGACTGTTTTTTTAGTATTGTTATGGCTTTGATTTTTTTCTGATTGCATTTCTGCTGATTTGGTTTCAGATTTTGGTACAGTTTGGGGTGGATTAGTTTTTTGTGGAGATGGATTTTTTTTTGTGGTTGGAGTTGAGAGGTTAGTTGACTTCCTTTGTTCCAGTTTGATGGAAGTTTTGTTACTGTTATCAATTGTTTTTTTTTTTGTTGCCTGATATGTCAAATGTTTGTCATTAATGAGGTTAATTATTTGATTTTCTTTCATAGTACTGTATAGAGGCATTAAGATGCTCTGGGGTGGTTTGGTTCTCTGCAGTTGGGGCATTTGATAATTCTCTTTTTACATGCCTCTATGTTGGGCCTCACATTGGCCGCGTCTATATTTGTATTGACATTTGTTGCCATAGTGTCCCCAATGTTGACAGTTGGTGCAGAATCAGGGTTTGTTGACAAAAGGTTCCAGTCTGTGTCATACTCCGGAGGGAGCTAATTTTATCAAGGTTGTAAGTGGTTCTTTTGATACTATAACTGCTTTTGTGGTGGGTAAGTCCTTTACGATTTTTAAGTCGGTATGCTTTTTCAATTTTTGCACCATTCTCATTGATTTTTTTAAGCAATGTTTGGTCATTTAGATCCTTATTATATCCTTTGAGGGTTAGTACTGATTTGAAGTTTGTATTTAGGGGTGGTTTGGTAGTTTTGTTGTCTGTTTTGGATTCAGAGGAGTTTTTGCTGTCAGGTTTAATAGGTTTATTTTGTATTTTGTGGTGCCTTTCAATTTTAACTCTTATGTGGCATAGGTGTTCCAGTTGCAGGAATTTTTCCATCTGGTTGAGCGTGCTGCAGTGAACAATTAGGTAGTCAGTTTTTTTTGGTCTAATTAACCTAAATTGCCCATGGTGTGCTCTGGAAAGGGCGCCCATAATGCTGTTTTTGCTTAGGTGGAGCAGTTGCTTGTCCCTACTGGTTATGTATAATGTATGTTCCAGAGAATGAAATCTTGGTTTTACTTCCTGGTTGTTGCCTGTGGGAGAGGGTTTGTTAGTACTTGTATCCTGTTTCCCAGCTTGGTTTGGAGTGGTGTTTGTTTTTTTTTCCCATAGGAAGCTTTCCTTTACCTAAATAGGTTATTTGTTCCCTGGTGCTGTCTACAGTAGAGGGGTAGTTGGGTTTAGGGGGTTTTCTTTTTAGGTGGTTGGCTGTTGGTTTAATTATGTTTATTGAATCCCTGAGGGGCCTGGGATTTGGCTGTTGTGGATTTTTTCTTTTTTTAGTTTATTTTCGAGACATCCTGTTTTCCATTAATGCTGGATTTTGCTGTGTTGAGTGTGGAGGGGAGGGTAGTAGTTTGCTGTGTAGTTGTAGTTAGAGCTGTTACATTTAGATTGGTTGCTGGGTTGTTTACATTAGGTTGGTTTAGCTGTGGTTCGGGTGGTTTTTGGTTCTTTGCTTATCAGGATGCCAATTGGTGGTTTGGATAGGGGAATTTCAAGTAGTTTGTATGTTGGTATTATTGTTTTGACAGCTAAGTGTTGGTCCAATTCAGGGAGTGGGGTTTGCAGTTATGTGTTCCACATATAGCATGGGAATTGTGTCATCTAATTCCTCATATTCATGTGTCTGACCAGGGCACTTGAAGTCTATAGGTGAGGTCGGGTCGAGGTTGTTTATTGCTGCAATTAACAGATTGTGTGGGGAGCTCAGGTAGTGAATGTTAGATTTTTTTCTTGGATTTGTTTTATTGAAGGGCTCAAGTTAGTGTCTAGTTGTCCTTTTTGTATTGGGGAATTGTTTTCTGTTTGGTTGGTGAGTGACATTTTTCTGATATTGTAAAGTTGCCTATCTTGGTTTTTTCTGGCATTGCCGTTTTGTTTTTATACTTGTTTTGAGCCATATTGTCTAGTTGTTTGACTAAGTGGGAATAATGATTTGTCACTATTGAGACCTTTCTTTTGTAAATTCCTTGGGTTTGGATAGTTATAGTTCAGGTTTAGTTAACTTTTTGTCTAGATTGATTTCAATTGAGGGTTTTAATTGTAAATTTTTGTTTTATGGTATTGCCTTATTTAATTTCCTATGTAAGTTGGATTGCTAATTAATATTGCAGTAAGGTAGAGCTATCAGTTATATGCTGTAGGTATTGACTGAATTTTGTTTATTTAATTAGATTTTAATTTTGATTAAATAGTTTGTTTTTGCTTAGTGGAGATGAGAAAAAGTGGACTTGTTTTAGGATAATGGCACCAATAGAAAAAGATTGTTATCGTTAGTTGAGAGAAAATAGAGAGATATAAGGGTAGTCTTAACAGTAATGAGTTTAAATACTTCAAAACAGCACAGAGGATGCAATTGCCTGGAGGCTTGAATTATATTACTATATTACTATCTTACTGTGTGTTCCTATTGTTCCTTTGTTCAAGAGTTCCTTTGTTTTGTACACTTCCTTTGTTCATGGCTTGGCGGGCTGCTATTCTTTTCCTCTTCTTAGTATTATTTCTTTGTTCTTGTTTTCCTGTTCCTTTGTTCTTGGTAATTGGTGATTGTGGTGGCCGCACTCAGTAGAAGTTTTAACATTATACACCAAGCCGGTTTTACACAGTAAACAAATCAAGCTAATTCAGGCTAGCGAACTGTACTTTGCTTTTATATTAAACAGTACCCACAACCGGTAATGAAATTGAACAGTACACATAAGAAACATCCTATATAATAGTGCCACTTGTGGCAGTGTAATTTAGTGACCGTGTGGTTGTGTATTTGCTTAAATAAATGTGCCCCCCATGTATATCGGGGTCAACATAATACATTGTTGATTCAACCACTGAAATAGAGATGTGCAATACAGTACTTCAAGCTAGAACAGTTTAATCCATTAACTGTCTAGTTTCACACACTGTTTTAAATTTATCAATGCATGCAATACTTCCCTGAGATATATATATATATATATATATATATATACTCTTTAAATATGCCACTTAATTTAATTCTTAACAATGCAGGGCACAGTTAATTGTGTAGATGTATCTGTATACTTGTATGTATGATATATATGTTCTTTTATGTTTACAATGTTTTTAATGTATATCTATATTTTAATTTAGATGTATGGACTATCTAGTCTGAAATCAAGAATTTTTATATATATATATATATATATATATATATATATATATATATATATATATATATATGAGAGACAATATATGCCATATCAAACACAATTGAAGTAATAGGGATCATGATATAACTCTAATATATGGATGCATGCAGTACTCCTTTTCTTAAATTATTTTATACCTTATTTCTTTCATGGGGCATACAGTTCAGAGAGGCATATTTTCTGTCAGATATTCTGAGTAACTTCCATTTTCCTCTATCACATTTGTAGGCTATAAAAACGGGAACACTCTGAATCCATTCCCCTCAAATGTGTAGTGATGGAGAATAAGCCAGATTTAGATCCACGTGTGGCAGCTTTCTATGCTAAATTGCAAGAGGAACAGGGAAGGAAAGAAAAAGAACCAGAGAAAGAGGAAAAAGTAAAAGTGCCTAAATCTCTTGAAGACTTTGTGAAGATAGAACAATTGGTAATGCTGATTTTTTGCATTATTTGAGTAAACCATACTTTGAATCCTCCTCCTAATATTTTAAAGAAGAATATTGGTATATAATGATAACAATTTTTATGCCACAAATGAAAATTTAATGCATAGTGAGACCGTATTAATACATTTCAACAAGTCATTGATATGGTTTGTGTGTATATTACAGTATACTGAAAAATTTCAGCCACTAACTTTATTTATTGTGTCTTTTTTGTAATACTTTTTTTTGCAAGACCAAGTTATATATATATATATATATATATATATATATATATATATATATATATATATATATATATTACATGAAACTTGTTATCCGCACTGTGGATAAACCTATATTTGATGACATCTCCAAATTTGACAACTTTTCTCCAAAATCAATGACAATTCAAGCATCGGCAGCAGTGCCAACCAGCAACAACAAGTGGCTTCTGGCTTTTTACCAATAGACAATAAATTAATTATGTCACTTTATTGCCTCCATTCATTATTTATGATTGGTCAAGAAGAAATAAATATATAGAAGAGACTCTAAAATAATGTAAAATGCATTGAGATTGAATTACAAACAATACATTTACCAGCTTTGGACAAGTTTTTCTTCAGTGCAGCTTGAAATCTTACTTTTGTGCTGGGACTTCCTTGTCATGCAGTGAAGTATCGATCTAAAACTTTTTTCCTTTATCTAAAAGCTCAGCCGGGTTGAGTACAGTTTGATAAAATATTCTTAACTTGACACAAATACCCCTGAAATAAATGAACAGAAAATGAAGTACATATACTTGTGTTATATAGACTAATTGTTACATTTGTATATGAAATGAGACTTTGAAGATAATAAATAAATAATAAAATTACTCAGTGGCAATGTCTTCAGGAGACATTTCCTTCATGCCTCTTATTGAAATTAGACACTGATTTCCTTTTAATTTTAATTGTGAATGTCTGTCTTTTCTTATGGGACATAATTATTATCTACATAGCTGATGAAACTGCTGTTCCTAGCTTAGATGGGGAAGTTACTCGTATAACAATTTACCAAGACTCAATCTTGTCGTCAGGGGGAGTAATGACTTATTCTATAGCATTAACTGATATTGTTTGGAAAGGGGTCACAAAGTAAATAATTTTGTTTAGAAGTTACATGAAAAATTCGGATTTTGTTTTCTATTTTACTTTGAATTGGGAAGGAGAATTATGTAACTTTATATTTTCTGAGCAAATAATCACAAAGCAAAACAGAAGATGAACAGTAAACTGCTGCAATCACATGAGATCCATTAAGAATTCTGCTACTTCAGTCAGTTATACAGTACTTGTTTGCCAGTATATTTGAGTATATCCTACTTTTTGCAAAGATTCATCTGTCTGATTGCAGTTTATACCAGTCTACCTTAGATCTGAGACCAAAAAGTCTAATATCCAGACACAAAATTGGATTCCGACCATGGGCGAATTTTGGGTGGAAAAAAAATCGGGTCCAAATAATGAAGTTTTTCCCTCTGTATTTTGTAGTGCAACTAGAACTTCCAGATTATTTGGTATCATTGTAGAGCTACATCTGTCTACCTTTCTATAATGCCACCCACTTTAGTGTATCATACATGACCTTGATGCTACAGAGCTTGGCAGTCGGCTATTACCACCTGCCATGTAAACTCGTCACCAGGGGTTAATGTGTTAACATAAAACATCAACATCTTATTGCTGCTTACGATGACAACTATGTCATAACTGCCATAACAGTTACAGCAATGCAGGCAAGACAAAAATGCAATTTCTTATTTCTGTTTTGTTCTCATCCTCCAGCATACTGGTAGTAATTTAATTTCATAATGTTTCTGACAGAGTTGTTGATACAGTAGAACTTTGATTATCCTGCACCCGATTAACCGTCAGTCTATGTTAACCGTCAGGGCCTTGTATGTCAAAATATTAAAAACAGGTACATGTACATATATAGATATTATCATTTTTTGATGACCCGGTCTATTGTATAATACTTTTAATGTACATATTCTATTATCCATCTATTCTCATATCCATCATATTTAAGCATAACCTATAGTTTTAAAAAATACAAAACTCTTTGCAAAAATATGAAATTTTATTTATTATTTTTTATTGCTGAGACAGTCCTGGCTGTAGAGCAGCAAAGCATTCACAGTTTTTGTTGACATCAATCCATGTGTCCATCGGTTCATCCATCCATCTATGCCCTAGATTAAGTTCAGTGATAAATGTTGTGCTAAAGAAAAAGAAATTCTCATGTTTATACATTTATTTCTTTATTAATTTGTCATTTTACTTTACCTGTTACAGTTGTTAGCCGGTCTCTCAGTATTTTCTTACGTGCTTAATGTTGGAACCTTTTTACACTGTAGAATCTAATACAAGAATAAAGTTTTCCTATCTGTAATACATTTATTTATACCATACAGACAACTTAGCACATATCTGGTTATTCCAGTGGGTATTTCATCAACTTGGCAGGGGACAGTTAACCACTATTCCATGTTGTATTTCCCTAGTCCTAGCCATGATGAACCCTAGGGGATGTTAACTTGTGTGTTAAAACCTAGAACAGGTGCCTCAGTAACCCAGCATCTCAGATCAGCGAGAAAACTGATGGAGAGCAAAAGTATGGCCAAAAGTCATGTTAATCTGGGGGCCTTTGCCAAATCATTGGGCAAAGTGGAAATTATTCATAGGTGTAATAAATTAAGGTGACCTATGGGCCAGGAAAAGTTGTTCTGGTCGATTTTTTTGCCCTTTAGATTGAGCCCTAGAAAATAATGAACAGCATGTAGAATATGTGAGAAACTGTCTTATCAGACACATTGGAATATGACATCTGTTTAAAAATAGAACAACATCTGTGACTTTTGTTCCTAACTGCACTTTTCAATTTAACTCCATTTTAAAGGACACATGTCAAAAAACAGAAATTTACTTTGAATGTGCTGTTTACAAGTATGTACAGACAGGTTTCGCTATACATGTATTTCTTAACTTCACAATTGACTAATGGTAATTTTAGGAGGAATGGCCACAGAGGTTAACCTCAGAGGGACCCCTGGACATTCAATCTGAAGGACTGCTACTGGGCACAGAAGAAGATATCTTACATTTATTGAGAGATGCTGCTCGTATCCTTCCAACATGCCATATTATTGTATTATCTCCTTTCCCAATTGAAACTGCATTCATAAAGTGTTGTCTCTCTCTGTTTGTGTGTGTGTGTGTGATTTTGAACTTTCAACATAGCTTTAACAATTTTTCAGCCATATGATATCTGCAGTGTGGCAGTTGATAGTGATGTCTAGCACTGAGGCATCATGCTGCAAACATGTAGCATGATGTCCCACCCAGTCACATTATCCTAATACCAGGCTGACCAGTCATAACACTAACCTCTTAATCTTGAGTGCTAAGCAAGGCAGCTGCTTGTACCATTTTTATAAGCCTTTGGTATGACTCTGGTGGGATTTGAACCCGTGACTTTCTGCATCGAAGGTGGACACTATAATCACTTAGGCTGCTGGAGCAGTCCTCTTACTGCATATATTACTCAACCAGACAACAGTGTCTCCAAGGAAACAACAATAATAATTTAATTTAGGTTTCAGTAGTGCCTGTTCGAAAAGTTATAATGAATGTTGCCAGTTATGGTATCCTGGAATCTGGGGGGAAATGCAAACTGCCATGATATAAACATGGGTAGTTGGTGTAATGTGCAACAATATGTAAACATCATAAGCACAGATTTATCACAGTATTATAAGATTATATACCCTTTTAGAAGTGAATATAGCTTGTTTTAAGAAGCAGTAAAGCTCATATGGACAAAATAAATGCAAAGTGGAGGTCAATATTATATGCTTACTGGTTCATTAAACTCCACATTTGTTGTTAAACAGTTATTGTTTTATTACATGATTTAGTGAAGAATTTCTTTTAATTTGCTTTAAAATTATACAAATGCCATTTTCATATCCACTGCATTAAGAACTTAATATACTGATGAATGATGTCATGATCACTCAATGAGATGTATGATCATGTGAAAATGAAGAAATATCATGTGCTTCATGTCATTGTGTCAAGTAATTCATGTCTCTTGGTAATCATGTAATAATTGACAAAGTGCACACATATTATGACTTGATGGTCTTAAATTAAGCAACATAAAAGAATGAAAAGCAGCAAGTTTTGTATAATTCAAAATATAATTTATTGTCATGAAACTCAAAGTGAAAAATTAAAAATAACCTAAAGTATGGTGAATCAAATCCTAAATAGTCCTAACAATTCTATCACAAGTCCAAAAGTATAACATGTTCCAAACATGTTCCAGTGTTCTGAATGAATTCCATTCTATTGTATTGATGTGCCAATAGTTTTCATTGGTAACAATGATGTAATCCAAAGTGTCTCTAAATGAATTTACAGTAATTCCAAAATAGTCTAGATTATAAGTAATTTGTAATTCCAATGAATAATTGAAATAATTAAATCCTTTCAACTTAATCAAACACAACTAAAAGAACTGATTCTTCATCAGATTCTTAGGTAAACATCTCTTATATCAAAAACTGAGATGCAGTGGCAGAACCAGAATGAGGTTTCCCTATCATTTCAAAATTACTAAAGTGACAACATGATTAAGTACCTTAACAGCCAGCCAATCAAGTATCACATCACCTACATTTTCTTATGGGAAAACCCCATGGCCTGAACTCAAATTTGTCAACAAGATTTCTTCTAGTTTCCAAGACAAAAGAGGCCACAGTAACATGTTTACTGCAATGAATGACCTCATCCCAAAGTACAAACTCACAATGTACACAATTAACTATGTAAAATGTTGTCTACTTGAAGAACCATAAATCTGTAATTATAAAATTACCACATGTAATATAGATATGCCTAACACTATATATATATAATTTATGGATAGCTAGATTTTGTACATATTTTTAAAAACTCGTAAGTCATAAAAAAGAAACCATATATAATGTTGGTATTTTTGTTTTCTGTTGTATGGTTGTATACTTGCTGGTTAAAATAATAATTGAATGGTTTTGTGCAGTGACAGTCTCATTGGTTTTCTCTACCACAATGTCCAATAATTTTTCACCATCAATACATTTGTCTTGAGAAGCACTTTACTTCTTGGTTGTTTTGAATCTCTTTTACTATCGCTTTAGAAAAATACAGTTTAATTATAGCAGCCTAATGTACTCAGAAATACTCAAAGAACATTTAGCAAAGAAATTATTTACAGGACAGGATTAATTGATTATGTTTGCTGGGCAGGTTACAATTTTAGGTCTTAATGATTACCAGGTATTCATGGTTGGTATAGAAGCTTGCATTAAGCAAAGTAAATGCCTTTGAAATATAGGGTTAATAAAGTTATCAAAATTATACGTATCAGTCTGAAAAAGACACTAATAAGGAATAAGTATCCATAAAGTTGTATTTAATGTATGTTGGATAAAAAGTTTTATATTTCACCACCTGTAATCTTGAGGTGATCATGTTTGAAGACAATGTTGCAAATGACCAGTTTGGTAATTTCCCCTTGGAAATTAACCCTTGAATTACCTTGGATATTAATTAGATTTTGGTATGGAAATTAAAGCATGCACTAAGACTGATATTTTAAAGGTTCATACAGAGTGTAATAATTCTTTCATCAAATACCTTTGATGCAATTAAAAAAGGTTCATTTACAGGTGTAGTGAAATGAATTCTTATTAGTTCATCTGGCTCACCTTTCCACCGTAAGGCTAACTGAGCTATCGATATGGCCCTGCCTCAGGTGTGTGTCATCTGTCATTCATTGTGGATTGACTGTCATACATCATCTATCCTCCATCAATACATGTTATTTTAATTTATTACTGAAAAAAACAGACCAGTTTCAACAACATCTGGCAGAGAGTATACAGGCATAAAAGGGCTTTTTTCATTAACATACAGATGATGCCAATCAGCTTTCAGATGTGGCCATCATCACAAAAAATAGAAACATCTTTAAACAGCTTGTTACAACAGATGAATAAAAGAATACTGCATGAAAGACTTTGAAATTGTATTTGCGAAATACAGTGGTTTACCATCAAGTATGGCTACCATTACTAAAAATAGAAAAAAAAGCTTCTCAAGAAACACTATAAAGAATTTGACCACCCTTGATGAAAGGTATCCTGGCATGAAGGGGTGTCAATTTTATACAAATGATGTTGGTTCAACATTAAACAGGGCAGCTATTAATAAAATAAAAAGAAAAACCTTTTCCAACAATTTCTTAGAAACCACTCAGCAGAATTGGACCAAATTTGACAAAAAGCCTTCCCTCTTGAAGGCCTTTTAAATTTCATATATAGATAGATGATATTGTCACTGATGATGATAATAAGCTCTGGGGTTATGCATGTAGGTAATTTATAACTATAGTATTTGCACATCTGTTTGTACCCCTATACTGATTTTTGAAACAAAAGACATCAAGGATACAAAATATGCACAAAACTTAGTAATTTTATTCACCAATTTATAATTTCTAACTTGGTTGTCACTAGGAGGTCCCAAATACTGTCAGCTTGTTGGCATTTCAAATCAGACTGAAGTTTCTTTATTAACCACCATATTTGTATGGACAAATCTATAGATAATCTCAGTAAGTGTGTACATTTTGTTTTAGAAATATTAAAAATAAACATTGCAAATATTGGATGCAGACAACACAGTTTTACCAATATGGAGTGTGTTAGAAAATAGAGAAGGACTGTGAGTAGTCTGTCTGCTTGTTTACATTGAGAGCTTTCATATGGTTTGAATCACTAATAAGTCGACAGTGTTAGGGACAACCTGGTGACAATTAAGTTAGAAATGATAAGTTAGAAATTATAAATTGATGAATGAAATGACAAAGTTTTGTGCATTGTTTATATTTTCATTTTTTAAACTTGGCAGGAGGTATAAGTAAACAGGAGGGCATGTAAATACTAAACATGATATTTTCCATCTGTAACTTGTATGAAGCTCTGGGGCTGTAAATGTACTCAGTTTATAACTAGATAATATCTTCTGTCCTTAACTGTCATCAAGCCTTGGGGTTGTAGATATATTCAATTTATAACTAGATAATATTTTCCATCCTTAACTGTCTTCAAGTCCTGGGGTTGTAGATATATTCAATTTATAACTAGATAATATTTTCCATCCTTAACTGTCTTCAAGTCCTGGGGTTGTAGATATATTCAATTTATAACTAGATAATATTTTCCATCCTTAACTGTCTTCAAGTCCTGGGGTTGTAGATATATTCAATTTATAACTAGATAATATTTTCCATCCTTAACTGCCATCAAGTCCTGGGGTTGTAGATATATTCAATTTATAACTAGATAATATTTTCCATCCTTAACTGCCATCAAGCCCTGGGGTTGTAGATATATGCAATTTATAACTAGATAATATTTTCCATCCTTAACTGCCATCAAGTCCTGGGGTTGTAGATATATTCAGTCTATAACTAGATAATATTTTTCATCCTTAACTGCCATCAAGCCCTGGGGTTGCACATGATGGAGGATCTGGAGAATCGCTTAACATCGCTTGAAGACAAGCTAAACAAGTACGCCCTGCAGGTTGTTACAGAAGATAAACGTGTATCTCGACTCCATGACAGACTTTTCTTTTCACCTTCAAGAAGTAAGAGTTCATTTGATAAATATCAAACTGAAGAGTTAATACAATAAAATATATGCTAAGAGTTGAATAATACTGTATTCTATGAGCTGCATATAACATGTATGGGGTTATGTTGTATTTTGCTTTGCATTTTTTAAATTTATTGATGGACTCATGGAGACCATTGCATTCTTTAATCCATGGGTGCATGCATTAGTTCATACGTGCATGTTTATTAATGCCTTAAAATATTCACAGGCTGTTAAGCTTAATTGTTTTAAATATACACAGTTGTCATGTGATTTTGATCCACTCATTACACCAAACAAACTGCATACTGGGGGTTGGGATAATCTGAAGGGAAATGAAAGGGTAAATTAGAATATGTATTTAATTTATATATTTTTGTGTGGATGTGAAATGGCTTGTATAATTCTGTGTCCATTTTATCTGTAGACAAATGTCGTGACTAGTTGAGTGTTGCTTTGATTTATAATTTGTATTAAAAATTTTGCAGCATTCATGACAGAAGTCTCTGAGTCTGATGCTGTCAAATCTCATCACAGTTCAAGGGGACATAAAAGTCTCGTAAGTTTTTAATTTTTATTTTTATTTTTAAAATCACATCTACTTATTTAGGTTGTATCGGAACTCGGATTGGGATATCACTTGTGACCTTGATCTTTCCAGTTTAAAAAGTTACCCAACATACAAGGAATCTTTTTTCTACTGAATCTTACAAATGCACCTTGCAGCACCTATTGTTGAATGTTAAAGGTCATGGTCACTGATTGAAAGAAAAGAAATGGTTTCTGAATGCAAGTTTTAGTTCTTGACTATGTATGTTCACCAAAGTATGTGGATGACATACACTTTGGATAAGAAACATGTTGAGGTCAATACATGGTGTCTCAAGGTCATGGTGTCTCAAGGTCATGGTGTCTCAAGGAAAAATGGGTTTTATCGAATAACATTATTTCTAGTTCCTTGACCAAAACTTGTGGATAACTTGCACTTAGGGTAGTAAAGAAACCTATAGATTCTGGGTCTAAAGGTCATGATAAGTCTTATAGAAAATTATGTATTCTGCACAGTGAAATTTAGTTCAGAACTGTGTACATTGACCAAAGGTTTAGGTCAATGAAACCAATAAAGAAGTGAAATCAATTAAGCAGTCATCTCCAGAATCAGTGATTAACTACTAGTGCCTACACAGAGGACTATTAAATACAGGTTGGGTTTAAGACATGCCATTCATTGCATTCTTCTTGACTGTGATTAGCTCCAGGATGCATGAGTTAATAAGCTAATTATCTTCACCGGCATTTAGCTAATTCACCATGAGCAAGTATATAATATACATTTAACTTTATTATAGAAATAAATATTCCATCAGTAGAAGATATATACTTATGTACACTCAAACACATATATGCATATATACTGGTAGACACATTATATATATATATATATATATATATATATATATATATATATATATATATATATATATATATATATATATATATATATATATATATATCTATATATCATAGGTATCAACCCCTTGAGATGAAAACCTCTATGCCAGACCAATACAAACCTTACAAAGTATATATAAGATCAACAGTTTTAAAACAAGAAATGCTATACACAAATTATTTTTACACATATTTACATAATTATTTACATTTCTGAAACTTTATTTTATTCTTTTTACTTATAACACTATCGTCTTCCTGCTTTGGCTAAGCAAAGAAGATTTTGATGGATGCTTCCTTCTTCAGTTCAAAATTTCTTTCATTTAGTTTTGTCCTGACGTGTTCCTCCAGATCATACATGCTGGACACCACCACTTTAATGCCTTTACTGCATATTTTATAAAATGCATGGGAAGATCCTAACTTGGATACATCTACAATGCCAGGGAAGACTTTAATCGAATCAGCCTGAAACTTGCCACAACCTTGATCAGTGTCTTCAAGCTTTTGTTTCTTTTAGTTAGGCTCATCCATTTGATGGCTGGAATATTTCAACTAGATGACAAAAATATTAAAAAAATAATTTTGAAATTTAGATTTGACATGTGATAGAGGAAGATCTCCTGATTACAAATGTATTACGAATTTATATTTTTCCCCATAAACCCCAAGATATTACTCCAGGAGCTATGCAAAAATTGAAATCTACAAATAAAAAAAATCGACAAAGTAGCAGTCCAGAAGTTTATACCTCATAAGCTGTTCATCCTTTCTATTAAAATTGCATATCTAGTGTTTGAAAAGTTATGAATTTGCTATATGGTGTGCTGATTTTCATCAAAAACTATATCAATTGACAGTGTTACATATTTCTGAGCCACGAGAATGATGTCACTCAGTATCTGTACTACGTCCATCATTATGGCAATGCATCTTCCTGTTTGCATTACGTATCTGACAAAATTAATTCAAAGCTATGACAGCATGATAAAATGCCAGTGCTAAATTTAGCAGACTATTTACTCTTAATTAGTATATTATTACAATTTTTAAAAAATCGACTTCATCTCCACACAGAAAAGTTGGACGAGTTACGGTTACACCAGCATGACTGCCACACTATGTAAAGTATGAAAATTGATGTAAACATAGTAATAAGTATAAATAATAAAATAATAATGTGTAAAATAAGAAAACATACTTATTACACAGGTAGTTAGGCAATATTAGAAATCCGAGCGAGCATCAAATTTCAGAGCGATAAACGACAAGATCTTCACACACAGGAGTTGAACCATGAAATGAAACTCATTTTATTATCAAAGGAAGAGCGTGTTTTTGACTATGATTTGATTGGTTGTTTCGGGCCACCCTAATCTTGTTAAATTCTTGTTCTAAAAATATGTATGTCCAGAGTCCCAGATGCACACAAAACGAAAACAAAATTTAAAAAAATATTTGTACAAAAAAAATTACAAAACGGTTGTATGGCCATTTACTGTCAAAAATAGAAAAAAACGTACAAATTACTGGTAAATCATACAAGTTGACACCTATGATATATATATATATATATATTTATTTGGCAGTCTTATCAGTTTTTATGTACAAAATAAATTTTTAAAGTAATAATACCATTTATTATTTAACTGATGTCATTGATTGCCACACTACGATGATTATATATCTTCATTTAATTGTTTAAGGCATTTGATCATCATAAATGGTATAATTTGCGATTATTTTTGAGGCTTATGTCTACATTATTTAGGAATTTATGTATATATGCAGAAGTTATATGCCCTTATGGTTGCTTCTCAGACTATTTTCGTCTGCTTAAGTATAAATATAAATTTTGCAAATGTAATTTTCCTTGTAATCAATATTACAAAAAGGAAGATTTAGAAGTAGTTGATAGCCCTCCAACAAGTCCAATGAGACATTGCAGCACCACTCTTGAAAACCTTGCAGAATTGAAAAGCTGTCGACAGGAGCTGGAGAAGTTGTCACCCAGGAGGATGTCCAAATCATTGTTCAATTTGGTCCAAAAAACCCATACAAAAATAATGCAGCAGCAGAAACAGAAACAAGTAATAAATAGGGAACACTCCACAGTTACTGTTTTTGTTTTAAATTTTACAATTGTTGAGGTTTCTTGGATTTTGTCACAGTTGATGAATCCAGTCAGAATTTTCTATCATTTTGAGTTTGTTATGTCTTTGTTGCAGTTGGTTTTGCTAATTGTTGATTATTGTCATTCTGGAGTTGGTTGTTTTTTAATTAGTAAGGAGTAGATTTTTTTAATGCAATAATCATAGCAATATCATTCCCCAAGTTTAAATAACTATTCTGATTTTTCATTGAAACAGAAAATTTGTGAGATTTCATGCACATAATACTTTACAAGCCAACATATGTCTTTAAAGATGGTTTTGAACATTTTAATTTAATGATTAAAATAGATAGTTATGATTAGATAACATTTTATGAATTTTGGATGAATATTGCACTGATCAACCAATAAAAGGTGTTTAAAAAATCTTTAAATTTCATCGAAATTTAGATACCCAAAGATATATTAGTTTTTTATGTATTTTATACCACTAAAACTGATTTATACACCTTTAGACCCTATCACTCAGTAAATCAAATGTTTGTAGAATACTATACCCAATAATGTGTTAACAAAGATAATCAGTTGCATGTTTCCAATTTCATTTAACCATCAAATATGGCGTACCCTTTATGATGTTGTATAGTTCAACAACAAGACAAACCAACCAACTAACAAACAGACTCAGGCTTCCTGCAGATTTTGGCTTATATACAGTTTGATTACCTTGGTCATATATTTGATCATGCTTTAGAAAAAGAAGTAAAGTTTCAGCCGGGGATAAGTTGAGTTTGAAACAATAAAAGTCTTTCATCTTTCAGATGAAAGAGAACTGTTGAACTACTTTAATTTCTTCTGTTTCATTTAGTATATAATTGTCAATTTGAAACCTCTTGCTGTTCTCTTGCAGTGTTAAGATTGAGCAAAATACTTTGGCAGTTACAGCAAACCAATCCCTACCATAGTCAGTTCATCTGCCCCCACCCTCCCATCAGTTATATAAATGTTAAATACTGGACAAATAAGCTCAGTTTTCAAAGTTCATAGGATCACCAATCTAGGAGAGAATCAAGTGCAAAGTAGTCAAATACTTTAACAGACAGGAACCAAATGTTCATAATTTCTATATCTTTCAATAAAAGTGTGAAAATCTGTTATAGGAGCCAGTTTAACAGCATTTAGGGCTCAGAATGTTATAATGCATCCAAAAACTGTTGGTGTAATTATTCCTTGTATGTACTGATAGTTATTAATTGGGATCATAATAATAACTAGATGTAGCTTCAATATTATTCCACTGTTCATTAGGTCCTATTCCTTTCAGAAAAAGAGACACACTGAAACCTGTCAATAAAGGAAACCCTAGGAATGAAAAGTTTTGTTCTTTATGGAAGGTGACATTTATAATCGGGTGAAATAGAAAGTAAACTTCAGAAAATGGGTTAAAATATTTTGCCTTTATGGGAATATCAACTTTATCTTATATATAGAGGATGAGCATCAGTTTCTGTGTCGAACTTATTGCAGCATGATGACCATTGCTTCTTCTGAAGTGAGTGCTAAGTTTTGCTGGTTGCAGAGTTTACATTACATTGCATGTTGATTATTTCTGTTGCCTCTTCCACAGTCATGTGGTAGCTCATTAATTGTTGTAATTGGTATATTTCCTCTAGAGGTGTCCTTTAGGGCAGGTTTTGGTTTATAGAGATTGGCATTCATCATTCATGCTGTTCATTTACAAGTTATCTTGTAAATGTAAAGCATATATTATACATAATAATCAAGATACAGTTTGTACAACATATTTTGATCATTGATCTTTAAGATTTTATATTTTTTCCATATCTTTATATTTTTATACATTTTAAACATATTTACCATTTGTGTTTTTTATATCTTGTACTGCATGTTTATGTTTAATTTGGAAGGCTTTATCCTTTACTTCATAAAATGTTTTTAAAATTCTTCATAACTTAATTATTAATCAGATTCATGTATCCAGTATTGTGCTGGCATGATGTTCAACCCTATGCATGCATACCTATTTAATTCTCCAGAGAACTAGGCTTCAGTTAATAGTTAAGGAAAAATAAAACTTACAGGCCTTTTTGGTCCTGCAGTCTTCCTATCTCATGATCTTCTATGTGATATTCAGACATTAACGTAATTACTGTAGCTATTTGTTGATGACTTAAATATTCTGTAAAAAATAGTCTGTTATCTCTCTCTCTCTCTCTCTCTCTCTATATATATATATATATATATATATATATATATATATATATATATATATATATATATATATATATATATATATATATACATACATACATACAGACATACATACACCCTAGATGACCTAATGTGGACATATTGTGCTTCAATTCAGATGGATCGTTTCAATATGAAGGTAAAATACATGCAATTTTATGGGAACAAAATGTAGGACTAATTAGAACTCTTAGATTGCGTGTCTTGTGTATGTAACTGTTATGTCTGTCATGAAAATTTTAACATATGACATTGAGTTAATATATAATGATATTTGTATCATTCTAACTGATTGAGTGCCACATTTGATTCATGGCTTGTTTTGACTTGTTATGCTTAAATTTTTATGTGCATCTTTAGCATTAAATTTGTCCACACAGGACTTAGGATATAGTTTTGATATGTTGAATGGAAAAACCTTGCTTTGCTAAGTTAAAAAATTTTATTGTTGAAAAGTATCTATTTTGTAATGAATATTCAAAAGTGTAGTCAGCCAAAGAATTGAAAATAATAATGAGGTGATTTTCCATTAGTTATTAAAAGATGGAGGGCAAACCAACCTGATCATCATTCATAGAAATGGAAGATTTGCCGATTTCAGCTTGATCCAAACCTATATACCAGCCATAGAGTGTTGAAATTTGTCACATGATTTTATTTCATTGAGCAATAAAAATGCAGAGCAACATCTAATAAGTGCAAAGTGTGGCAGGGGATTTACAAACCCTAACATCTGTCATGGTATGGTAATGTAATATTCACTGATTTATATCTGACCTAGTCCTACATCCATTTTCTTTGGCAGTTTTAAAAATAAGTCTAACAGTTGTATAATTTGAAAGAAGAACAACATATATACGAATGAGTAGCATTCATATATATTTAGTGTTGACTCTATGAGCAACCCCATTGTGACCCCTGGTATTTAACCACTGTTCATCAGCTCTTCCATACACAGTAGGCCACATGGCTTTTGTTTATGACTAACATGTTTGATTTGATCATGTGACAGTGATGTTACATTTCAGAAAGATGGAGGCAGTATCCCATGAAATAATGTTGAAGTCTCTGCAAACCGTTTATTTCATCAAATTATTCTGTGCTGTTTGATTTCCATGGACCAACAAGTGTATTAAAGAGTGAAAGTTGATAGCTTTTATGATTGATTAGAGAATGCTTTTTGTGGGTACGTGTTATTCTATATGAGAGAATGATAACAACCATGGCATGGTTAATATTAATGATGACAGTTCATAATACTAAGGTTGTAAATAGGACTTTTCTTAATTTAGTTTGCATTGTCTTGGTCAAAAAGCATTTTAAATTATGGTATTCATTTGTTAACATTGATACATAAAAAAATCATAGTTACAATAGGCATGAAAGTGAAGACTTTATGTCTTACAATTTGAGACTGTAGAGCATCACTAAATGCAAGTTACAGTCTTGTACTATAAATGTCTGGGCAGGTTACAATCGTGTACTATATATGTCTAGGCAGGTTACAATCATGTACTATATATGTCTTGCCAGGTTACAATCTTGTATTAAATATGTGTAGGCAGGTTACAGTCTTGTACTATATATGTCTAGGCAGGTTACAATCTTGTACTATATATGTCTAGGCAGGTTACAATCTAGTGCTATATATGTCTAGGCAGGTTAATACAATCTTGCACTATAAATTGTCTAGGCAATTTACAATCTTGCACTGTATATGTGTAGGCAGGTTACAATCTTGTACTATATATGTCTAGGCAATTTACAATCTTGTATTATATATGGCTAGGCAGGTTACAATCTTGTATCAAATATGTCTAAGGAAGTTACATATCAAATATGTCTGGACAGGTTTTGTATCATATCTGTCTTGGCAGATTACAGTCTTGGATCAGATATGTTGTGGCAGATTAAAATAATGTATCAAATATGTCTAGGGCTAGGTTAAAATATTGTATCAAATATGTCTAGGCAGGTTTCAGTTTTGTGCAGGTTATAATCATATATCAGATATGTCTAGACAGTTTACAGTCTTGTATCAAATATATCTAAGGAAGTTACAGTCTTGTATCAAATATGTCTGGGCAGGTTATTGTATCATGTATGTCTGGCAGGTTACAATCTTGTATCAGATATGTCTAGGCAGGTTAAATTATTGTATAAAATATGTCTAGGTAGGTTTCAATCTTTTGCAGGTTACAATCATATTAGATATGTCTAGGCATGTTACAGTCTTGTATTAGGATTTGGCCAATGTGGGTATGTGAGAAAGCTTGCCAGTAGCTTCTCGTGGGTTGGTTGTTCTTCCTGGGGTTTTCCCAGGTTCTTCCTCCACCATTAATACTGGCCACCATGCATAGCCTATCTTGTGCTGAAGAATGGCATTAAACCCCACAAAAACAACAACAATCTTGTATTGAATTTGTATAAGGAAGTTACAAACTTGTAACAAATATGTCTGGGTAGGTTATTGTATCATATCTGTCTAGGCAGTTTACAGTCTTGCATCAGATAGATATATTGTGGCAGGTTAAATTCTTGTATCAAATATGTCTAGGTAGGTTACACTATTGTATCAAATATGTCTAATTATGCAGGTTACAATCTTGTAACATGTTTGTGTTGGCAGACATTTTCCATTTTATAAAAATGTCCCTTGGTTTAGAAAATGATTTTGCAGCAGTCTCCTACAGGTAAGTGTAAGATTTTCTGAAGCTCACAGTGATGCATGTGCAGTGTCATTAATATTATTATTGAAATGCAAATTTATTTTTTTAAGCTTTCTTTTATACTAACTCAATCCATAATGTTAGTGTATAGATTTTTGCCCTTTTTGAAGTTCACTCAGATCCTTAATGTCAGATGCTGAAATTCTCAGCCTCAGTATTTTCCTCATTATTTGAGTTAAAAAGATCAAACACATATTTCCAGAATTTACATTTAAATTAATTTTGTGACAATTACAGCTCTTTAAATATCTTTTTTCTTTATTATATTGTTATTAAATGTGACCAAATATGACAATAAATACAAAGTAAATAATCCCTTCCAGTGAAGAAATAAAGACTTTTGATTGTTTATTTTCTGACATAATGGCAGTGTTAAAATTAAGGATAAATTTGGAATTATTATTTAACTTACTAAGATGTTTGTTTCTTTCATATTAAGTTAGTGGCAATGGCATATTTCTAGTTAACTATGATTAAGATATATCTTTCCACTTCCAAGATAGACACAGCTCTGTGAAGAAACTTGTTTTTTCCAACTCTCCATTTTTACCACTGTATATACTCGATTATAAGCCATGTCCAGCTGCAAACTGCACAGACCCAAATCTGCTGATGCATCATGCACTGTAAGATCTGGGTCTGTGCAGTCTGTTAGGAGTAATCAGTACAACAAACAATATTGACGCTGATCTGCAGGTGCTTTTTGCTATGACAAAACTTGATCTTTTTTATTTGCACTTTGACTTGATTTATAAGTGAGTACATATGGTCATGTATCTTTCTCATTCATCACATTTTCTAAATAAGTGAAGCAGATTACCATATATACTCACTTATAAGTAAAGTCAAAACAACACAAATTCTGATATGCTGTTATCATATTGCACCTGCAGATTAGGATCTGTGTTGTCTATTCTGCTAATCACTTCAAACTCCAAAGAACCTTATCTCACAGTGCATTATGTGAGAGCAGATCTGGGTCAGTGCTGTTTGTGATTCTACTCATCATATAAGAGAGAATATATGGTAAATTTTCTTCCATTAGTTACATATATTTTTAACTGTTCACGGTAACACATGAACTGGTCAAAAGCATAATTTTTATCAGACCTTACAAATCTAACAAATATTCTCTTTGTAAAATTATGATGTGAAAAATATTATGCATGAAGTTTATAATTGGGCTCATGAAAAATTAATGTTTCCAGTAATTTTCTTTTTCTAAATCTGCACAAACTGCATTATGTTTAGATATTCTAAGTGACAGTACTTACTTCTTGCAGGATTTTGTTGAGTCCTTGAATGAGACCAAGAAGAAGAGTATAGATTATTGTACCTTTCCTGGATTTCGCCATGGAGAGCTAATTGAACTTCCATGTCAGCTAGAAGCACCACCTATACTTCACAGAGTCACAAAGGCACAAGATTTCAATGTGAGTATTTAATAAATTAATAATTTATACTTTTTGAATGAATAAGTAATATAGAATAATTTATTAAATTGAAAAATAATACTAATTTAATAAATTAATAATTTATTATTCCTCACTTCATGACATTGACAGGTGATATAAACATGGGTTCAATCTGATAATATATACATTCATCAGGTACACATATTTCTGGAACATAAATAGAAGAAAACTCTTCTGGATATCTATATGATGTTTGGTATATATATTGTAATAGTGGTCCTTATTTGTCGTTTTGCTATTTACAATTCTAGAGAGTCAATATTTTAGAATATTTTTGGCCAATGATCTATCCATTCATCTTTCCATCCATTATCTACACTTTTTTTTCTTGGACATACCCTTCAACACATTAAAGTGCTATTAAATTTGATAGATGAAGTAGATAAATGGTGCAGATGTGTCTTTTGCTATTCAAATTTTCATCTAGACATTATTAACATTTTTGTTTCAGGAGCAAAACTCCAAAATGTCTCCATGAAATTACTGGTTGGAATTCTTTGTTTAATGTCTTAAAATATTTTTGTCCTTTAGTCTGTCCATCAATCAATCTCTCATTTCTGGAGCAAACTCCAAACCAGCTGAATATATTCCTATAAACCTATCAATAGTTTTATGTGTACTTTTTAGCAAATTGATAAAAGCTTCATATTTGTTATTCTGATTCAAATTTATGTACCATTCAAGAGCAATGTATCCTGCTCAGCAACTACTATCTAGACTTATGTATACAAGTCGGCCAACAAACAAGTCATCATCCATTATTTTTATCAGCAGTACAATTAGTGTTTTGTCATGGTACACAAAACAAACTAATATCAGTGGTTATTTTAAGTCAGTTGACCCTTGACCCCAAAATCTCAGGAGTCAAAATGAAAATCTCAAGAGTCAATTCTTTTGGACAGTCATGAGCCCATAGCTCTGATTCCTTGTTATTGGTGGAAACAAATAATGTTTAAGTTTTATTGTCTTGCTCTGAATAATGAGAAATACCAGTTCAGTATTTTGTTAGAAATATGCAATCTCATTTTTGTAAAAGTATTTCTATTTCTGATTTATGTTACTGTGTGTATATTTTGTATATGAAACAGACATGATTATTTTATACTTTATTATATTTTCAACCTTAGAACATATTCTATTATCAATTGCTCAAATAATTTTTTAAGCAAAAATATACGCATACAGCTATGAAGGTTATATATTATGTAGATATCAATGATGTACATCACAGAATTGTCAGTTCACTTTTCCACTCATCCTTAAATTTTCAGACTGACAGTCTCAGGGTCAGAAAATTCATCACCACCAGGTCATTTCTGAGACAGAGACAGAAAAGAAAATATACTTCTTTGTGCCATTGTGATTTTAAAGTTCATATTTATGCACTATGTGTTATGTCCATTAAATTTTATTCTGAATGATCCATTAATTTAAATGTTTGAGATTTAAACGTTTTGCTGATTTAAGCAAATAAATCATCAATAAAACACAATCCCATGCCGAAAACTGGCTTAGCAGGAAGCCATATATTCCCTTTTTGTCTGATTATAATTTAAAGCAAAATCAAGCAAATGCAGATATTTGATCAGAAATGAATCCAGTGAAATCATAAAGGATTCCAAAATTTTAAACATCCTGCTAAATGAAGCAACTTGCCAATAAAACAATTAACTTGGTCCACTTCCATTGACAACCGGCTTCACAAGCTGTCATAATGATATGCTCCAGTTCTGACCAGTTGATTATAATTTGATGTCCAAACATACCAATGCTGATATTTGATCAAAAGGCAGTCCATTCATGTCATAATTGTTTCCTCTTTCTCTATCATAAAGTTCAAACGTAATCTCAAGATAATGAAACCTAAGTCAGTTAAATCTAAGCCTGACTTCAGTGAACTGTTAGCTCCGCCCATTAAAATGCCACTATTATAAAAATTGCAACATATGTCAGATTGTCTTGGTACATATGAACATATGCACTGGCTTTCATTAAAAATATTTAAGGAACTTAATTAGTGTAGTGAGACCTACATATATCTGTTAGAGTGATCAGTGGATATCCTGATATAGACTTGAAAAATTCTTCATATAACGTTTCTGGCAAACATTTTAAAATAAAATATGCAAATACAAAACTATCTTTCTTACCATTTTCAAATACGCCAGAATCTCAAAGCTGGGATTTGTTTTCCATATATCATACTTAAGAAGTTTTGTCGATAACGTATTCAAAGTCTTTTCATTGGATTGTATTCAGATTCAGTTGATTTAAGAAAGTAAGTTTATGTTAGTGAAAAACCTATTTTGGAGCAGATGTATCCAAAAGATAATATCTGTAAGCTTTGGAAAATTGTAAATAACAGCCAAACATCTTCATGCTGAGAAAGCTAGCTATGCATATGCCCCTTCAGAAAGAAGCACAAAAATATTCATACCCAGATAAGGAACATACTATGTTCAGAAATAATTAACAGTTTGATACTGATGCAACTAGAGGTGACATCTTTTAAAAGATTTTGATTTCAGTAGAGCTCTAAAAAGGTGGAGCAGTTAGAAAGATACACAGATATTGAAGTGTTTGGTAAATATTGAACTATGTTAGTTTCCTCCTCCCCATTCTTCTTTTCTACTCCCCCCTTCTTTCATTGTCAAAGGGTGAAGTCCCACTTTACATAAAATCCTGGCAGCATCTCTTCTTAAATCATACCTGGAGAACAAATTTCGAATTTATCTTTTGGAATTTATCTTTTTATGCCAAGATGTTTATGAAGGTGCTGATGGAATAAAGAAAATAAGTGCAGAATCAGTCAGGAGGCAGATTTTAAACCGCTCAGTTTTATCACCTTGTGTAAAATCTAAAAAATTATGGAATAGGACTGGGTGCTGTCAATAGTTTTCCTTCTTCACTAACCTAAAAAATACAGCAGTCTTTTGCATCTGCAGCAGTATAATG
The DNA here is from genome assembly GCA_028554795.2 of Sinohyriopsis cumingii. Classification (NCBI taxonomy): domain Eukaryota; kingdom Metazoa; phylum Mollusca; class Bivalvia; order Unionida; family Unionidae; genus Sinohyriopsis; species Sinohyriopsis cumingii. The sequence continues at coordinate 75,417,226 of CM068827.1, read as the reverse complement.
TGATTTTGTTTGTATTCATCTTCATTCCCATGCCCAGATTTTTTCTAGTTGAGATTTACTTTGCATGAGAAAATCGTTTTATTTCTTGTTTTGAAGAAATCATTATCATGTCATCCAGGTTTAAATGAGACATGACATTGGTAATGAGATGTTTTCAGAACATGCATGCAGTGCAAAACAAAGAGCCTAGTGGAGCCAACATTAAGTGGCCTTACACAGTGAATTAAACTCACTGACAACCAATAGGCAGTCTGTTTGAAAGTAATTTTGTTTTCTTGACATTAATGAGAATTGCATATAAATAAATGATAACTATATCTCTTTCTGTAATCTGCATACTGGATATACAATCATTATGCCAACATACATCAAGGGGCACCATCTACCTTTTAAAGATATAAAGACCGTCAAGTTCATATGTGTATTGATATGTATTGTATCACAGGTTGTGTATTGTGAATCATATCGATATATGGCATAGGCGTATCATTTCACCCCTACTAAAGTAACTGTCACTAACCACCAATATAGAAGTGAAGTAATGTAACTCTCCATTATGAATAATCATAATATCTTGAAGGGAAGTGGTCATGGACATACCCAAAAACAAATGTTAATATTTTATGATAAGTGTATATCTTTGTTGCCATAATACATTTGTTTTAGGATGAATGCATGTAATACTTTAACATGGGCTATGAGTAATGAATAAAATACATACACAGTCATTGTAGGTGTTTTTCCTATTTTAATTTTGATCATGGAAACTGGCCTTTCTGTCAATACCTCTTATGAGAGCTCACCCGTCTTGAGAGGCCACAACCTATTGTCAAAAAGGGTGGCTTCTAAGACAGGTTTTATTGTATATACCAGATAATTTATTTTCATGTTTTTTTCTTCAGCCTGGCTTTAAGAAGTTTTGGAAGAAGCTGTTTTTGTCAGAAGCCTCAGTGGCTGTAATGCAGGACTCCTTCTGGTGGTTTTTCCTTGCAAAATTTGATGTAAGGAATTATGTTATCTCTTTTTGTTGTGAAGGTTTCTTAATTGACTCTTCTATTATTGTAATTTATTGGAGCTCCAAATATAGATTTGCCTTAATATATAAATGGACTTGTCCTGAAACTGGTAAGTTTACCAGTGAAACAAAGAATATAATGCAGCTTGAATGCAAGAGAAATGTACATTAAATGCAAATGAAATTCAGATTGAATGCAAGAGAAATGCAGATTTAATACAAATGAAGTGCAGCTTGAATGCATGTAAAATGTACATTGAATGCATTTGAAATGCAGATTGAATGCATGTGAAATGTATATTAAATGCAAGTGAAATGCAGATTGAATGCATGTGAAATGTACATTGAATGCAAGTGAAATGCAGATTGAATACAAGAGAAATGAAGATTGAATGCAAGAGTAATGTACATTAAATGCAAGTGAAATGCATACTGAATGCATGTGAAATGTACATTGAATGCAAATGAAATTCAGATTGAATGCATGTGAAATGTACATTGAATGCAAATGAAATTCAGATTGAATGCATGTGAAATAAACATTGAATGCTTGTGAAATGTACATTGAATGCAAGTGAAATGCAGATTAAATGCAAGTGAAATGCAGATTGAATGCATGTGAAATGTACATTGAATTCAGGTGAAATGCAGATTAAATGCATGTGAAATGTACATTGAATGCAAGTGAAATGCAGATTAAATGCAAGTGAAATGCAGATTGAATGCATGTGAAATGTACATTGAATTCAGGTGAAATGCAGATTAAATGCATGTGAAATGTACATTCAATACATATGGAATGTACATTGAATTTAGGTGAAATGCAGATTGAATGCATGTGAAATGTACATTGAATGCAAGTGAAATGCAGATTGAATGCAGATGAAATGTACATTGAATGCAAGTGAAATGCAGATTGAATACATGTGAAATGTACATTGAATGCATGTGAAATGCAGGTTTAATGCTTCTGAAATGTACATTGAATGCATGTGAAATGTACATTGAATGCATGTGAAATGTACATTGAACGCATGTGAAATGTACATTGAATGCAACTGAAAAGCAGAATGAAAGCCAATGAAATTCCAGTTGAATGCAAGTGAAATGTACATTGAATGCAAATGAAATATGGATTAAAATCCAGTAAAATGTACATGTACATTGAATGCAAGTGAAATGCAGTATGGATAGATCTAAAACAATGCATTTTTAATAAAATGGAGTTCACAGATAAATAAAATGTTGGATGCAGATGATAACTAAAAAGAATTTAACAAAATGTGAATGATATTTCAATAAAGAATGTGAAAATTAATATTTTCCAAAATGGGATTTTCTGTTTTTTAAGTGGTAAAAGGAAAGAGATACATCTTTCATATGTTATTAAAAGTGTGATTTGTTGAAATAACAAATGCATAAAATGTAGATTGAATGCAGATGAAATGTACATTGAATGCAAGTGAAATGCAGATTGAATACATGTGAAATGTACATTGAATGCATGTGAAATGCAGGTTTAATGCTTCTGAAATGTACATTGAATGCATGTGAAATGTACATTGAATGCATGTGAAATGTACATTGAATGCCTGTAAAATGTACATTGAATGCATGTGAAATGTACATTGAACGCATGTGAAATGTACATTGAATGCAACTGAAAAGCAGAATGAAAGCCAATGAAATTCCAGTTGAATGCAAGTGAAATGTACATTGAATGCAAATGAAATATGGATTAAAATCCAGTAAAATGTACATGTACATTGAATGCAAGTGAAATGCAGTATGGATAGATCTAAAACAATTAATGCATTTTTAATAAAATGGAGTTCACAGATAAATAAAATGTTGGATGCAGATGATAACTAAAAAGAATTTAACAAAATGTGAATGATATTTCAATAAAGAATGTGAAAATTAATATTTTCCAAAATGGGATTTTCTGTTTTTTAAGTGGTAAAAGGAAAGAGATACATCTTTCATATGTTATTAAAAGTGTGATTTGTTGAAATAACAAATGCATAAAATGTAGAACTGAATTTATGATAAAAAAAACCACAACTGTAGTAAGTATACAAATGGAATTGGATAGTAGTTGTCCACAAAGTTTGTACTTTTTAAAATTAAGTTTAGCTAAGATTATGCAGGTGCAGTCACTGTTGATGTTAACATGCCAGTGGTTATTGTTTTTTATTAGGTCTACATCAATGTAAATAATGTCATCCCTTGTAAGAAGTGAAAAGTTGTCTGTCAGTATAAAGCATCTTATCCTGGATCATCATGCAAAAGGGCTTTTGAATGGAAAGTTAGAGGCATCCAAAAAAATAATTTTCATATCAGTTCATAAATGCATTCATGCTTTTTGATTTTGTTTACTATTTATCATTCTGCACCTTGCATTGGCAGTGTCCATTTTCCTCAAAATGCATTCATTCCCTATTTCAGTTTCATTCATTTTGCATCCAGTTTTATAGTATGTTTTGCATTTCAGTAGTAAAATGACCTGTTTCTGGGTATGACTGTCAGTATGTATGTCTCTGTATTATATGTATCTGTATCTGTTTTAGAAACAAAATGATGAAGATAAACACTTGTTGTATGACAGAATTGCAGATAGCTTTGTGGCTCTCTTCACAAGCATCAACAGAGATGTGAAAGACAAATTTCTGTCTGTAAGTACAGCTTTTAGAATGCAGACAGTTTTAAATTGATATTATAAATGAGTCTTGAAGTTCACTAATATAGCCCTTTGGAAATGACCATCCCAATATGACACCCAGAAGGTTTGGAAAAATCAAGGGGAAACAAGCCCTCAGTGGGTTACAATTCTGTGTGTTCTCCTAAGAAAGCAATACATGTGATACTTTGACATCATTTGTCTCCCCTTCTGAACCTATAAGTGTACTGTCACCCAGAGTAATAGTATTAACTATCAGGTTACAGGCTATGGTTGTCTCCCTTTTGAAGATACCAAATGGGTTATCCCAGCTGGTGACAGTTGTTTTGCTTTTGGGTGATGAGTGGAGTGTCACATTTCAGAACATTGTTTGTATTACTTGAACCAGATCAGTTTGAAAAATTCTTGAATAAATTTAGGTATGACAATATATAATTATCACTAAAGCTTCAGGGAAACAACCTATCTTTGGGTGATGATACACTATTATTGACTTGTGATATGTTTCATTCAAGGGTTTATCAACCCCAAAATTGTGACACACACTGAGGCCTTAAACCAAGGTGTCTTTATCGTTGATAAGAGTCAGCCTGAATCAAAATTTACTAATGGTTTCATTATATTTACAGTTTTGCCAAAATTCATAAAAATTTAGACGTCTAGCTCATCATATAAGATGCTCTGAAAGTTGAATTATTGGAGTCATATAAATGAAAATAGAATATAAAAATACACCAGTCCCTTGTTTTCAGGGCACATGGATGACTCAGATCAGGCTTATAATGCAGAGGGAAATGTGGTTCACATTTTTTATATATAAAAAAGGCAAACATCAGGCTTGAATTTGCTTAACATGAACAAATTGCAATCAAAATTGGTAAATGAAATTTCAGTGTATTGCTTGTTTTATCACTGAAAATGGTGGCTAGTTTATGGAATTCTTAAATCATCATGAAATTTACAAGTTTTAATGAGCATTTTTAGGATTGGCGTAGATGATGTTACAGCATTAACACAGTGGACTGCAAATGAAAGGCAATGATGAAATAAGATAAATAATTAAAAAATGGGTCAACTTTCCACATCTCTGTTATCATAATATGAAACAGAATGTTTTAGCATCATATCACTTCATTAGAAAATTGGAAAATTTCATTGGTTTTGATAACTGTAAGTAGATGTTTGAAAAATTTCATTATAATAACTCATGTCCACATTGAACCGAGTATGTAATCCTGCCACCCAGAGTCCAATCTGAATGACGAGTCATCTGACTGTGTTTTAAAATGCAACAGTGAGCTCATAAATTATAATATATTTTGTATGATTTTGCAATGTAAAATACAGACTGACAGACAAACAGATGGAAATACACACAAAACATATTCCATGACACACAAGTCTTGCATGATGCATAATCGAGCATGATTAACATAGTCAAAACAGTAACTTCTTTTTAGCTGTAGGTAGTTTGTGACTCAAGCATTCATTGAACTAATACACCATTGGCAGTGTGATGTCAAAGACGTGCAAAGATGTCAGATGAGCTTGTGGAATCTTATATTTCCATATCATATGCATGAGAGGGCAATAAAATGTTACATCAGAGACAGCTTCTAGCAGTTTAACCAATCAAAACACAACAAAATAAAGTCATATAATAAAGCTAGATATTCAAGAAAAAAGTTACCATTTTATTATCCTTACAAGAAGAATTAAGTAAAGCCTTTTGTTTTGAGGGCTTGTATCTGTAATGAAAATGTAGCAGAATCATTTTTACATTGTTCACCACTTTAAAGCCTGAATTCTAACACATACGTTTATGAGACTGAGTGCACAGTATGATTGGTTGAAGGTAAACATTTTGAACATCCAAAATTTGCCCCAGACATCCAGTATGGCCACCATGGCAGTCATTGGATCAGTTGAGGGTCATATTGGCATGTGGTCCTCACCAAATGACTAAATATGAAGTCTGTTTTGTTTTAATTGTGAATATCATGTAATTGCTACTTTTTCTAACCTGAAAGTCATATCAACATGTTGTTTTTGTCAGAAGACTTCTTATAAAATCTAGGTGGTCCTAAATGAAAATGATGCCAATCAGACATACAGTATCTTGTTATCTAGGTGGTCCTCCATGAAAATGATGCCGATCAGACATACAGTATCTTGTTATCTAGGTGGTCTTACATGAAAATAAGCCGATCAGACATACAGTATCTTGTTATCTAGATGGTCCTAAATGAAAATAATGCCAATCAGACATACAGTATCTTGTTATCTATGTGGCCCTAAATGAAAATAATGCCGATCAGACATACAGTAAATGAAAATAATGCCAATCAGACATACAGTAAATGAAAATAATGCCAATCAGACATACAGTATCTTGTTATCTAGGTGGCCCTAAATGAAAATAATGCCGATCAGACATACAGTATCTTGTTATCTAGGTGGCCCTAAATGAAAATAATGCCGATCAGAGATACAGTAAATGAAAATAATGCCAATCAGACATACAGTATCTTGTTATCTATGTGGCCCTAAATGAAAATAATGCCGATCAGACATACAGTAAATGAAAATAATGCCAATCAGACATACAGTATCTTGTTATCTAGGTGGCCCTAAATGAAAATAATGCCGATCAGAGATACAGTAAATGAAAATAATGCCAATCAGACATACAGTATCTTGTTGTCTAGGTGGCCCTAAATGAAAATAATGCCGATCAGAGATACAGTATCTTGTTATTTCCTGAATGGATCATCAGATTAACATGTTTTTTTAACACAAAGACTTTTGATGATATCTGCATGTAGTTGGTCCGAGTTGGAAATGGTGCTGACTTTACATCCATTAAGGTTGTACTGTATTCTTGTACTACTCGTGAATGGATGGACATAATAATATGGGGTTTTCACTCAAATAATGTTACTTAAACAATCCTTATTATGTCTTGTTGGTCCTAAATGAAATGGTACTGATCTGACATACAATTTTCCTGCTGTGGTGGCCATTTGGAAAATCACATTATCACTACATTTCCTGAACAGATAGTCACATTGACAAGGAGTTTTCACTCAGAAATTATAACATGAAATAAAAAAGATTCTTTGAATGTAGCACAGCTATGTTTCTGTTGGTTAGCCTTCAGAGCAATGCATCAGTGTCCTAGGCCTCAGTGTGACATAATGTACAGCAGAGTCACTATCAGTGCCACTGAGAAATGTGATGTCTGTGCTCTTCTGTGATGATGGGTACATTGAATTTCAAGTTGATATTAATTATGACATTTTTAAAATTGTTGAATATTGAAATTTACTTCTTGCTTCATGTGGCAATTTTATTTCCATATATTCTTGCTTACAGGTTTAGTCCAACTGCAAACAGCAAAGAACCAGCAATTATGTAATGCACCAGCAGTTTACAGTCCTTGTTGTTTGTTCTACTTATTACTCCTAAAAGAATGGCATACACCCAGATCTGCCAGCACAGTATGCAGTGGCAGATCTGGATTTGAGCAGTTTGCAGTTGGACTTGACTTACAAATGTGCATAGATGGTATAACTTGATATCATTGATCTGATATTGCTCTAATGCATTCCATTTTTTAAATATGTTCACCAGTGAATTATCATACTATCATGTCATGCATGCAGCATCAGAAGCCTCTAATGGAATTTCATGCTTTAGTCAATGAAATATTCAAAGGATTTTGCAGAAGAATGTATTTGAGTGTGTGTGTGATTTGGATTTTAAACATAGCTTTAAAATGTTCAGTCATATCGCTAAGATGTGTGCAGTTGGGCAGTTTATAGTAATGTCTAGCACTGGGGCATCATGCCACAGACATGTAGCATGATGTCCCACCCAGTCACGTTATCCTGACACCAGGCCGACCAGTCCTAACACTATCCTCTTAATGCTGAGCACCTAGCGAGGCAGCTGTTAGTACGATTTTATATGTCTTTGGTATGACTCAGCTGGGGTTCAAACCTGCAACCTCCCACATCTGGGGCGGATGCTCTAACCACTAGGCCACCAGAGTAGTCAGAATGTATTTGATCTTTGTCAGGTGATAAACTATACATTTGTTGTTATTTCAAATATAATAAACTTATTGAATAATTTTAATCTATTGCTCAACAAGGCTTTTAAAGGATAGAAATTATCAAGCTCTTTTCATTAATTTCATATGAGATTGCCTGTATTTAATAAGCAGTCATGTGCAATCCTTTGTTTATAACATAGGTCTATCCTGACTGCCTTGCTCAAGCAGTATTTGCTGCTTTTTATGAAGCATTTCCAGAATCTCGGGCAAAATTTGATGATAATTTCAGACAGGAGGTTGTCAACAATGTCAGTGAATGGATATCAGGTAAATATCTTGTAATAGGGATATATTTTGATCATTTAGGAAAGAATTATATGATAAAAGCTCCAGGTCTTGAATCAGGTGTAAATTCTACCAAACTCAGTGATTGATAGTATTCATGCCAGCACTCTCCTGTACCTTTTACAAGATCCAGCAATAAATATATTTATTTTGACTAATTCTAAGTTTGTTGAGATATGTGCATGTTTTAGAACAACAAGCAATGTATACAGTCCTGGAGTAAATCATTCAGTTCATACAAGCTGACTTGTGAACTCATTGCAGAAGTCTCATACATTTTTTCATAAAGAAATGGCAATTTAATTAGCAGTACAGATATCAAACCATCAATATACAACATAATAATTTTTTATTTTGCTTCTTTGATTTATTTAAATCTCATTTATTGTGAAAATCTTTAAAGTGTAGACTTTTTATGCATTCTTTAGAACATCAAGCATTTCTTCAACAAAGTTAACTCTAGCTGAATTCCCGAAATTTGCCATTAAAATTAATGAAGAGTTAAATTGTCCAAAGTACTGACATCATTACTTCCCTTGATTAAGACTTGGCTTGCTGTTTATTGTGACATTATTGTGAAACAAGCCAACCAGGTGCTAGAGTAGAAGCATATTGATTTCACTGTGATTTCAAGTAAAAATGAATGATTTTTCTCATTAAAAAATCACTCAATTATGATCAAGAAGAGAGAAAATGCTATTGCTTCCCATCCATTCAATTTCTTATGGAAGAACAGTGCAGAAAATAGGAATCTATTAATTATATTGTGTCAGATTTCTATAAAAAAAAATCTGAAGGGCTTTCCATTTGGGCTGACTACTAAATTCTGATTTTTTTCTCAAGTATATTACAAGCAGTTAAAGCATTATAAACCCTGTAAAATGTGGGTAAAGGATTTAGACTTATAATTTTAGAAATCATCAGGAGAGAGAGAGAGAGACAGAGAGAGAGAGGAATATTGAAAAATAAGTTGTACCATTTCATAGGATACATCAATTCAACTGCAAATAAAACTTAATTAAACTTGTTCCTCATAGATTCATAATGGGCAAATAAGGTTTTTCAATATGAAATTGAACATGGCAAAATATTATGTTAGGATAAAAGGGATTGCATTTGGAGAGGGTTTGGTCCCCATGCATCCTTTCATATAACTGCAGTTTATTTTGGAAGAGTTATTATGGATAATTATGACTAAAAATTGGGATCTAATGCACTTGTTTTATGACAGTGGCATGTATAAAAGAAATTAATAAAATAAAAATTAATAAATATGCTGAGAAGGTCCATCTGAATTCAAAGTATTTTTTACAATTCTTTCAAATAATTGTCAAACTTTGTTTTTTTTTCTTGATATATCAATGACTATAGTGTCTGTAGGTGTACCATTAAAAATTTCAAGTGCTTACAATTTCACAAGATCACCATTCATTTCAAAGCCCATAGCGAATTCCCTATATTATAATCAATATATTGGTGAGTTCTTTGCTAAGTAATTTGTCACTTTCACATACAGATTAGGTGCACCTTTGCCAACATTTTGTGAGTGTCATACTTTCAAACACAATTATTCCATACATGTGACAGAATCATTACATCATGACAGTAGATTTTAATATTTTGATAAGTAGATTGGCTTCTAAATCATAGTAGAAGTTCTTATCAATGTAAGTTTGACACATTTTGAACAATTAAAAACAAAGCATGCATATTTTTTGCCATAATATATATTCTCTTCATATTGAAATAAAACAGCAAGTTTTTAACATCACTCAGATTTAGATGGAAATCATATTTTAACAATTAATTAACATAACTATTATAATTAATGAGTCATCATATTATATTAATTAATGAGTCATCATATTATATTGATTAATTAATGAGTCATCATATCATGATTAATTAACAAGTCATCACATAATGATTAATTAATATGAGTCATTATATTATAATGATTAATTAATATGAGTTATCATATTATTACGATTAATTAATATGTTTCAGGGTATTGTGAGTTAAAATGAAGAAAAAAGAGTTGTATATCGCATTGTTCGCTGGAAAGAACTTTTAAATAAAACCCACAATCATTGTTAGTTTTCACAAGTTTTCTACTTTGTGTCTACTGATGACATTCATTGTGATTATTATGATTCGTACTTAACTGGCGGTCAGTAGTTTTCAGATCCAGATTTCACCTATATCATTGTGTCTGCTTATGTCTGGTGATATTATTTCACACCAACATAAACTCTGATTTCCATGCATTGCTGAACTTGCTGTATATTTGTTTTGCCAATGGTTGTTATCATTGGAAGAAAGCATACATTTCAGCATTTTTACATGAATTGACCAAATATTCCTTGACAAACATAATAACAGTTAGACAAGATGCATAAAATGCTTGCACAAGTGTTTCTGCCCAAATCATATTTTGATTGGTCTTGCTTTTTATCACACCTCTGCCAAAGGTCAGCTTTTGTTTTAATTAGAGACTCACAAAAGATCATGAACCATATTCATAGCTGACAACCTTCCAGGCTAACAATTAGTGAAAATAGGGATAAAAAGTGGTGAATCTGGACATGAATTCGTGAAAAATACCATGACAATAACTTCATCCACTCTGACCACCCCATTCACTCCGACCGTCAATACTACACTATATCAAGTTCGCAAAATAAAAGTAAAACACTACATATATGCAGAAATATTTATTTATCAAGACATGATACTGTGGCAGACTTGAACTTCCTCAACTGCTTGATCGTAAATTTGTTTTCTAAACAGTTCCAACTTCTTGCCTTCCGGTTGATTTGGGGACTAAAATTGCTGACAAATTTTCTGCAGCTAAGGAGGCCCTAAAGTCTGTCTTATTTTTCCTCACTAAAGAAAATACTCTTTCGCTGTCACTGTTGCTGTGAGGAATGCACAGGAGCTGCAGCATTTTTGGTTCTTCCACAGGAAAATTTGGAAGCGATTTTCGAGTCCGGGAACATTTGTCAGAACAAATGTTTAGCATGGTCTCCAGCTGATAAAGGTATATTGTGTTCGACAAGAAAACTCACAAATAATGATTCAGCATTAGTAGCCTGCAGGTCTTCCGCCAATGGTTTAAAATATTCCAGAGCTGAAATCTGTGAATTCTTAATTTTCCCAACTTCTACGTGTTTTTTGCAACCGACATTCTTCCTCACATTGTCTCTGCGATGGCACACTGAGTGCAAAAAGCATGAATGAATATCAGTGTTTAATGGCAGAATGCACTGCCAATTTTTGATATATTCCAAATTAAACTTCACTTTTTGAGTAATAAATTTCTTTTTTCTTGGTGGTGAAGACATTTTCAAGATCTTACATGCGATGCTGAACGGTAACTCGAATCAGTGTTTTGACGCATGCGCGGAGCAAATTTCCGATTAGGCCCCAGTTTCTCTCAAAAGCATTTGTAAAACTACTCTTATACATATAGATTAAAATAGGCTAAAATGCTTGCTACTGGGCCAACTATACTAATCGGCTGTAGATCTACTAATATCGTGACCAGCAGTACCGGACCGTTTCAGCAACTGCAAATATCACGACTAGCGCTTAATGGGAAATCGGTTATTTTATTAAAGATTTAAAATAATTGAGGATTGGAAAATTCATGAATTTTTGGCTTACAGCATGAATCTGTGAATCGCTGAAAAGGTCGTGAAATTCACACCAAATTCGTGAGGGTTGGCAGCTATGCATATTTGGTCTCTTTATTACTCATAACACCTCAAAAGAATATCCCACCTTTGGCCTTAAAGCCTTCAAGTTACAACAGTAAGGCAATCAATTTACAGCTTGTTCATGTTGTGTACACATGTCGACCATTGTGTAACAATTCTTAATTAAATTATACAGCATGCATCATCATACCAGTTGTTGTACTGGTGAAACAGTTCTGTTTCTCAGTTAACTGGTTCTGAAAGGTTTCTATAACTGGTGGAACAGTTCTGGTTCTCAGTAGACTGGTTCTGTAAATTTTCTGTAACTCCAGTAGTTGCAGTGGTGGAACAATTCTGGTTCTCAGTAGACTGGTTCTGCATGGTTTCTGTAATAGGTGGCGCTATACAGTTTCGCATTTTGCATAGGGTTAGGAATTTAAAGAAAAAGAATGTCCCCGGCTTTCCTCACTGGTTATACTGGCTATTTAAAAAAGACCTTGTATATCTTAGGTATAATGCAAAGAACCTTTAATTCCCTTTATTTTGGTGTATGATTGATGGGTGTACTATGGGTTATAGAGTATACAGCTTGGCCTTACTTCAAATGTGCACCTTTCAAAAAAGTGCTAGCTCTACTTGGTCATTTTCACTTCCTGAACTTCAGAGGTCAATTGTATAAAAAAGAGCCGATAACTTTTTTTACATTTTATATATTTGGTAATTCATTCATTGCACTTTCAGAAGCTGGTATTGTCTAGTCTGGCAAAATTCATTTTCCCTATTTTAATAGCTGCTATGTATAGTGTACTTTAGACTAATTCAGACTGATTTTTTAACACAAGGGAGCAGACATTTTAGTTAGCAGTGTGCTTAAATCATGTAAAATTTCCAAAAGTACAATATCCAAAAGAAATATCATCCACATTACATTAATGTAGCATAGAGGTATGCAAACATTCTCTCCACTGTGCATGTTTTAAATGCGAACTACTTCACCTTACATACGTCACTCTCTCAAAAGTACATATTATCTGGTGAGCGCCACCATAACAATTGTTGCACTGGTGTAACAGTTCTGGTTCTCAGTAGACTGGTTCTGAATGGTTTCTGTAGTACCAATTGTTGCACTGGTAGAACAGTTCTGGTTCTCAGTAGACTGGTTCTGAAAGGTTTCTGTAATAGTGGCTGTTGCACTGGTCAAACAGTTCTGGTTCTCATTAGACTTGTTCTGAAAGGTTTCTATAATACCAATTGTTGCAATGGTGGTACAGTTCTGGTCCTATTTACTCAGGTGAAAAATGATAAGACAATTATTATGGCATGAAAACTAAAACTAAAGTGGTATTAAATCTGCTTTAATATTAAATACATTAGTGACGAGTTTATCTTGCAGGCCTGTTTGAAACACAGAATTTATGTCTAAGTATTTTAGATATTTAATGTCATGCTTATCTTGGACAATATTTGATGGTGTCAGTGTTGTTTGTGGCAATACTTTGTAAATGCCACTGCAAGTATAAACAGTATTAAAGCTTAAAATTTCCCCATAAACTTCATGCTACTCTGTGTGCTGACATACTTTCTTTTATGCTTCTCTACTATTATAATAAGGATTTATGAAAGAATTAAATTTTATTTTAGAATTTCTCTGGAAATGCGAACTTAGTGGACCAAAGCTCTAGAATTCAGCTTTTTTTATTGGCACAGCAAGATATTTTATTATACTGCTGTTGGTGTTTTCTGTTCTTGCTTTTTTATTATGCAAACCAGTTTATTTCAGACTAGATAAAGTAGATTTATGAGACTAATTTAGCCAAAATTTAAGTGAACCTTTTCCAAAGTATGGCATTATTTGTTTTGTATTATTATCACCAAAAATTCCTCTTGTTCTTATCTTGTGTTGAAAACCATTGGCCCCTCTAACTTTATAGATTTGTCTAAATGTAAGGACTTAAATCTATGCTTTTATTGTGTTTGCCAGGTCTTAAGCCAGTACCAGGTACACACAAATACTGGAGGATCAAGCGACTGCAGGCCAAGGTCCCTAGGGGGCAGGAAAAAGAGGCCAGTAAAACTGTGGAACGAATGATGCATGCTGCTGCACTCCACAAAGACAGTAAGGATAACTCTAATTGGCATGTACTTTACCTGAGAGATTCTAAAAGCTGACAAATGCATGTACTGAGTCATACAAATTCCTTGTTTGATAGCACAAAACTTGACAAAGTCATTGTGTAATTTGCCAATGATCTGATATAGCCAGCTGGTTTGTTTAATGGCACTATTAAAATATTATTGGCCATATCTTGCCAAGGAAATGGGAACTGAGTACCTATCTCAAGGTCACACCAAGGCTGCCAATATAGGCTGGTGTAGACAGAGCTCAGACCTATGACCTCATGATTACAAGTCTGCCACTCTACCAGCTTGACTACTTAACTCTTTACCTTCTGCAAGTACTTACTGCCCTGCTTACTAAGCCTGATAAGCAGCCTGCCTTCTAGCAGCTATTTGTAGGCTGAACCCCAGAGCATCATAATGGCTGCCTGAGTGAGAGCTTCTTGAGTTAGTGCACATGCTGTCTACATTTTTTATATCAATCTTGTCCCATGCAAACTATGTAATTTAATAAAAACTAATATTCTAAATACTTACCAAAGTTTTGTGCCACTCATTTCCACCAACAAGTACATATAATCCTCAGGAATCAGTGTCACATATTCATAATAAAAATATACCTCAAGATATCTGTTGTGTTTATAATGTATATTAGACTACTTTTCTCACCACTATTTTGCACAACTGGAACATTTCTTCAGGAAAAAACTGTAAAATGAAATCTATCTCCCTTGCATTTTTATATAAATTAAATGTTGGCCCAAACCTACTGTAAAGTCATCCACATGTAACGGTCCCATGTGTCCCGACCAGAAAAGATCATCACACGTTTCATCCTCAGATTCAGATAAATATGAAATGTCAGGTGTCGAAACAGGATTTATACTACTGTCTGATCCATCATCTTTAATCGGATCATGAAAGGTAATGTCATTTGAAATGTCATCAATTTCAAATCCGTCAAAACTTTTGTTGGAATTGTTGTCGGAATACATGAATGTTGCCATTTTGTTTCACTTTGTCAATTGACCTCGTTTTCAAAAAAAATTCCTTCTTATATGCTGTAAAACTACTAATAGAACACTTTCATCATTTTATGTAAGGACTAATATCATTAGCTAAATATTATTAAAAAGACTGGATGTTTGAGATTTCATCCAATGCCAAGATTTAATAAAACATTTATATGTGTCTCTGGGGGTTCCCAACCCTTGGCTGGAAATGCATGTATGAGCCAGCCAGGACAGAGAGAGTATTATTAGCAGCTTGTATATGTATCTCTGGGGTTACAATGCTATTTTTAGAGTTGCATTTATGCATTAGCAGAAGGTAAAGAGTTCATATAGTATATAAAGAATGGGGTAGGGTGACTCTTGAAACTCTCCTTTGTGAGATTGTAGGACATTTGTAGCATTCTCCAGGTTATTATTCCCTTATGCTTTGTGAGACATTGTTATTTAATATCGAATGCTTTATGTGAATGATTGATGTCATACTCAGATATTATTCATTGTAACGAATGTGTGGTTATAATAAACAACAAGAATTGACCTTAAATAAATCATTACTCTGGGGAATTTGATAGCAATTTCTGTATTTCTGTATTAATATTTACATGGATTGCTTTTAGGTTTTGCTGTGAATGTCATAGATAAGGACTACTTAAGAAATTGTTCATGAACACAGTAGTAGGTCAGAAATGATTCCATCTGTGATGTATTAAGTCCTTTCATGACGTATAGGTAAATAGAAAGGGGGTATGCACTTTTTGCTTATATGTTTTTTTTAACGAAGTTTTGAAAATGGCACAAAATGACTGGCCTTGTGAAAATATTTCAAATTATGTTAAACCTAACTGGTGAAAAATTCAAGTCTTCCCAATTTTTGAATCTTTCGTTTGAATCATTTTTTGTCATAAAATTTATTTTTGCAGATTGAAGCTGTAAGACTTTGAAAGTTTGCTTAGCATAACAGCAAGTCTTTGATTTTGCTACCTTTCTTTATGAATGCTATGTTTGACATTTTTCCAAACCAAAGGAAATTATTTTGAAGCTTTCAGGAAACTTCCCAGGTGTTACTTTTAATTAGCATATTCTCCATCACAGTCTCATCTGCTTATAATGACCCCTCAGGGGACCATCTGAAAGCAGTCATTTATAGGCAGGTTAGATTTAAGTAGGTGCACTTAAAGATAGAGTGCATTATAGACAAAAGAAATCTAAAATAGCAGATTGATTGATTGATTGGTAGGTGGGCAAGCAGATGGTCAGGCAGGTTGAAGTGAATGTGAGTGATTTGTCTTTAAAACGAACCAGATCAAAACAAAAACCACCATACAGACTATCACTTCTGTCATGATGGTACATCTTTGGACAACCTTATCCATTTTCAGAACTAATCTTATTATGACCTGTAAAAGTTAGGACATGAAATTATTGCAATTTTTTCATGTACGTTAAGTCTTGGGACACCTTACTAATTTGTTTTCTACTGATCACTCAGCATATTTTAACGATCATAACGTTATATTTATAAAAAAAGACATTGCTGCTGTTAGTAGACTATCATTATGAATTATTATATGGAAGTGTTGTAAATTAATATAATTTGTTTCAAAAATCAATGTATTTTATTTTCCTGTTTTCATATCATTTCTACCTATTTTAAGTGTGTATAATTTCATAGGACAATGAAAATCACTGAGCATATCAACAGTAACTTCTGCAAATTTTCAATTTATACATTATTGCATTAAAATTGTTGAAAGTCACTAGTAGTTACATTTTCTGCCTTCAAAATTTTAATACATAACTCATTAAAATGTGGTACTAGTATTAAAGCATTAAAAAAATTGTTTGGTTCATCTCTTACATTTATAGTGACCTTGTTTGCATCATGGCATCAGCACAAAAGTCATGTACACTGAAGATTTTAACTTGCACTGAACGAAGTCCATATCATGGTTTTGAATCAGCTACTCAATTAGGGTAATCATGCTAATTTTGAAGTAAAAGATAAAAGGATGAATGCTGTAGAACAAAAGGGTACCTGCATTACCTTCTGACAAAGTTCCCTCTTTACCCAAGCCAGTTTCAGGGTTTAAACAATTAACTAGCCAGGATTTCTGTTGATAAACAAAAAACAAATCCACCAGGTATAATCAAAAGGAGATGCTGAAACAACAAGATTGCCCAAATCAGAAAAGGAATGTGAATAATGCATGGAAACTTTTTATTTTGTGTTAAGCGAAACTAAAATGGATTGATGGTGATCTAGTTGATCTATATTCAGAATTTTAATCTATTTTATGGTCATTCACTAATGACTTTATGACAGTTGTGGGAATATATGTTTGTTTTATGCTTAATTTATTTATGAATATTCATTAAACCGCTCCTTTTTTATATAGATTACATCACTTTCTATGATCACTCATAACACTGAAGAAAGGAACCTATCAATCACATGAAACAAAATAAATAAAACAGTAATAGATGTATAGCTCAAATGTGATGTGGAAGAATGAGATTTGGTAAAAATGACAAATAAAGGAAAAGATGTATTTATTATTTTTAGGAATAAACATGGGTTTAAGTGAGCTTAACAAAAATGACTGAACATGGAAATCAGCTTAGGACAAATCAGGAGATTTGCAAAATTTGGGAGTTTTGACATCAAAAGAGGGAGGATTTTCAATGAGAATGGGAAATTTTGTATTGTAGCACATGTCTTTGACTTTCTTATTCAAAATGAGAAACCAAAAGTTTGTCACTATGTGAATAGTTTTCATCTGTCTAATATATGAGAACCTTTTTGTGATTTTAGAGTTAGAGAGCATTTTTTTGACTAGCTCTGAAAAATGATCTGCTACTGTAAATGGGAGATGGGTAGTGTTATTCTTGCCACTATACAAGACGACAAAATCAGCTTTATGGGAAGGTCAGAATGCATTTTTGTACTTGATTCCAACCACCGAAATTCCAGTTTTCATCAATCACTGAATTTCATATGATATTTCAGCTGCTTAGATTTTGGTGTTGTAGCATTGGAAGATAATGCACACTTAGACATCTCAACAGACTTCTAATACCAAGGCCAAACTGACCTTGTTTTATGCTGATTGCATTCTTTGATAGTCTAACCATAATTTATTAATCTCTTTAATCCATTTGGATTAGATTTTGATCACACATAGTATAATCCATGTAAGTCAACTTCATACACTAAAGCCAACTGACCTTGCTGACAGAATCAAAGGGATCCTAATTGTGTTATGCTGTTTGAAATTAGGAACTAAATTGTTTTGCCCTGCTTAAGCCAGTGGTCACAGGCAGTTTTTTTAATAAATATACTACACTGGCAGCAGGGTGGGAAAAAAATGGAAAAAAAATAAAATAATTTTGCATACATGGGAGATTTCAGTGAGTGATGGGAGGAATGTGAGTCTGACACCATTATCCCAAGGGGAAAACCCTCCCATGAGAGAGGTTCTGATGTATGTGCCAAGCATGATATGCATTGTGTATGTACTGTCCCAGTAAACTCTAAACTGGCTAATGAATTATGAGGTCCATATTTACCTTGCTTTTTTATGTCGGAGAAATCCAAAAATATGAACATGTTAATTAAAATCATAAAAACAATCATAGTAGTTTATAATAGTTTGTTTATGTGGCAATTGAAAAAGAGCTGGTCAGTGCTGTATGACATATGGTACTTTTTGCTGACTTTGTCTTTATATTCTTGTGTCTGTAAGTGTTGTGGCACCAAAAAGGTTATATCTTTTAGATGCATACTAGTCTTGGGACAGGAAAAATAATATTGTTTTCTGGTCCTAAGACTTACTGTCATTATGGTACACCCAGTACATTGTGGGACATGGAACCCAAAATATAATAATTGCTGTTGTGCAGGGCAGGCAAAAGAGATACTGCAAAATTGGAAGGGAATGAAAAATTGTGGCAGCTATGAACAGGCAATTGCTATATGCAGGTGGCTGACTAACCAGGCTAAACTATTTTTGATTATTTCCTTTCTTTATTTTACTATTTTTATATTTTAGTATAGAATTTATTTCTCTCACATCATTTGTACAGTGAACTACAGCCTGGACATAGAATCGTTTGAAAAGCTGGTAGACCGGTTGGGCACGGAACATGTAACAATCGGACAGACACCCCAAATGGTGTCCCGTGAGATGACAAAGATGACCAATGCTTCCCTTGGCACACCTACCTTTCCTGGAACCACAAAGTCACAATCTAGATTGACTGCTGCTGGGATACCCCATAGAAAATCAGTAGAGGTATTATTTGGTGTTCTGTATCGTGTTTAGCAACATTATGAAGGAAATTACAACCTCATCTGTCTTATCAATGTGACTGTACACACATATTTTTTTATACTCAATCTGTTGATCCAAGTTATGAAAAATTTATGAACTTTTTTTATAAATCTACCTATTCAGATTCTAACTCTCTTAGACAAATTTTCTGTTACTCACCAGATTCTTGGCATTTACTTCTTAAATTCTTATTTTATGCTGCTTGTATGCACAAAAAAACCCAAACCCAAATTTGCTAACAGCATAATTCCATTCCAACCTTGATGAATGAAGCATGCTACAATGCATTTTTGGGGTCTTATTGATATTGTTCCTCATCGTTTGCTGGTTAAGGAGGTTTTGAACCACCTTCTACATTATTTTACATTTTTAAGCACTTTTCATTCTAAGAAATTTTATATATATATATATATATATATATATATATATATATATATATATATATATATATATATATATATATATATCTGTGGTATATAACTATCAGTTCATATTTTCAAAAAATATATATTTCATTTCAGTTTTTTAGATTTTGGAAAAGAAATAATTTTTGGAGTTGGGGAAATAAATATTTATGCCTCCAAATATCATTTTCCCTTGGAAGCAAGGGGTCAAAATTTCACATGCCTGGCAGATTTTAACTTTTGTATTTTCTGTTAATCTGGCTTATAAGGCAACTCCAAATGCAAGCACCCTGGACCTAAAATCTGCCATTACATAATGTGTCAGCAGATCAGGATCTATGTTGTTTGTTCTACTGATTACTCCTATCAAACTGTATGGGCCCAGATCTGCCAGCAAATTATGCGATTGCAGATCTGGGTCTGTGCTGTTTATAGTGTATTCAATTTATAAGAAAGTATATATGGTAGTAGGAACAACATCAGAGTTAAGATTATCATGAGATTATTTATGTCATTATTTATGTCAAGGATTAATGATGTGAATTGAGTAGTAATTCTTCTAATTTGGCTCCATCTGTATAAACCATCACAACTTGCGTATTTATTCTGCCTAAAAGGACCACTCTTCAAAAAGTACAATATAAATATAAATTTGAACTTGTTTTAATAAAGGATGGTCATTAAGTATAATAATATTTAAATATTATTCCTACACAAGGCTTTAGAAAGAAAATCTTATGTGAGGACTAAATTGTGTGTTGATTGAATATGCAAATTAAAATGTTTATGTGGGCAGGGTCTGATTATTGCTTGTACTTTATTTTAGCAGTGAAGAAAATTTAGCAGTTTCCTTGTCTCAGACTGAAATTGCAAAAGTAAATCTGTCTAAGTTTTTTGTTTGCTAAAATGTATCTGGCCAAATATTGTAACATTTTGTGAACCTTGAAGATAGGAATGCAATGAACAGTCCTCCATTTCATCCACTGAGATTGCTTCAGAAGTCTCCTTTCTAAGGATGCTTGGAACAAAAATCACTCAACAAATGCTATATACTGAATACAAGGTAACTATTTACTATATATACTCGCTTATAAGTCCAATTACAATCAACATTGCAAATGATGCGAATGATAATGCATTGGCAGATCAGTGTCTATGTCTGCTCTACTGATTTCTCTTAATAATCTGAATGGATACAGATCTGCCAGTGCATGATGAAGCAGAGTGGCTTGTTATCAAAAGACAAAATATTATTGCCGGATTTGTTCTTTTTGTTTCTGAATGTTAAAGAAGTTATTCTGACCTGTCCTAAGCAGAGAGTTGCATAGTCAAGAATTATTCAACAGATGCTGAAAAGATGATCTTTTCTTTGGGGTAGACATTACTAATAGTTTGTTCCCACAAAAAAGCACAGCTCCTCAACATATCTGCAGTCTCAATAACATGCCAGGTTTAAAACCCAGCTCATTAGAGAAAATTCATACATTTTAGATCAGGAGAGATATCCCACTAAATGGTATATAACAGCAAATATGAGTTTATTTTATCACAGTCCCACCAGATTGGACCTGGTCCTGAATATGAGAGAGTGAAATTCAACACAGCAGGACGAAGTCCCCTGATCTCACACTACCTTCATATGAGACAGCTGAGAGATTACCACCAGCCAGGACAGAAAGTCAGGAGGACTGAGATTGTAAAACTTCCATATCCTTTATATCTTATTCTGTTCTCACTGTATTGTGTATGTGGGGGTACAGTAATCAAATGACCATTACAGTTGTC
This sequence comes from Sinohyriopsis cumingii, assembly GCA_028554795.2. Lineage (NCBI taxonomy): Eukaryota > Metazoa > Mollusca > Bivalvia > Unionida > Unionidae > Sinohyriopsis > Sinohyriopsis cumingii. Next base: position 75,395,780 of record CM068827.1, on the reverse strand, counting down.
TATATTCAGATCATTGCTGGTGGTCTGTGCAAGACCTAAAATAATATGGTAAGTTGGAATTTTTAAAAAAAACTTTTATGGTGCTTTTAATTCTGTCACATTGGCAGATTAAAGCACAAATATCAAAATACAGTGGTTTGAACAGAAAAATAATAAAGTTCAACACAGCAAACTTTCAATACAGTCTGTATAGCCCTGGAGCCAGCTGGCATTTGCAACCAGTCCTGTTGTATCTTACATGGGAGTAAAAACAACTTTCATCTAACATCGGGTTAAATGTTGAGAAATGTTTATTTGATGTTTCCCACAATATACTTGTCCATGATTTAAACAACTGAAGGCAGAAATCTCTCTTTTCGCAAAATTTAACTAACAGAAATTGTTTAATAACAGCAGCTCTATGGTAAAATGATAAATCTAAAATTGTTTATATAAGTTATTGGCATAGATTTTTGTTTTCTTTATGTAAAAGATAATTTTCCTTGTTTGTACCCAGTTACTAAGTATACCAGCACACAAGTGTCAAAATTACAGAGACTAATTTGCATAAGAGCTCAAAAGTGCACATTAAAGATAACAGCAACCTGATCTAAAACTACACTTAACCTGGTTTGCACTTGGAAAAGTATCTTGCAAGAATGCTTGGGGCATGGGGGTGTGAGGCTGTGCTCATAGCATTATGAAATATGAGTAAAGATAGATGTTAGTCTACATTTGGAAAAGAAATAATAATGAAACAATTCTCTTTAAAAATAATTTCTACCCATGCATAAATCGAAAGAAATATTTGTTGTCCAGGCTAAACAGATCTCAAAGTCTCTATTTATTTTGTGTGCTGTTATTATTTTACTGTGTTATTTCTCTTTGCTCCTGTGCCAACACATATTTTAGTTTCCTTGACTAAACTCACTCTACCAGGACCAACATACAGACAGCTAATTCAGAACACACTGGCCATGTCGGATGCTCTTAACAAGGAATATCAAAAGTATGTGACAATTTGTCAGCCTCGTTGTATGTCTGTCTGTCTTTCAATCTTGATGTCTAACTCTTTGTATAGATTTTAATATATTGATATAGCAGGAATTCCCCTTACCTGTCTTTCTTTGTTGATAGCTGGTTAATTACATTATTTATGTCAGTAGATTGATTTTTTTTACGTTGAGAAGTCAAACTAATTTTGGTAAACAGTGATTCACAGTTCATACTTACAAACTCTAATTAGGCAATTACTAAAACTCCAGGTTTGACTTGGAACAATTCCAGTACATATCTTAAACAACATATATATCTGTGGTAAAAAGTCACATTTTAAACTCATTTTTAAGTTTTGAAGCTGTCTGTGCTAGAGTTTTTGTATGGAATTTTGTTTTCCAACAATGAAGTGAGAGATGTACATCTGTATTTAAATTGTTTTCATCTGTTGAGCTAAAACTCGAGCTTTGAGACTTTTGACATCTGTGTCTGTGATTTATTTCCTGACATACAGACATGATGTCTCTAGCAGAAACAAAACTGTAATTATAGTTGTGTACCCTTATACAAAATTCATATGGTCTTAAAATATAAAGCTAAAGTTATGTTTGCCACTAGGCAGCCATTCATGCAATCATACCAATGACAATTAAAATGTAGTGATTGGTTTGGGAAGATTTTACTTTTGAATTGCAGTTGAGACTTTTTTCTTTAAAAACTCTAGTCTGATCTGGCAGCTTGAAAATATGTTTAAAATGATTGGTGCATAAAGTTTAGTTTTCTCTCTACCAGTATTATCAAATTTTTCATTAATTGTGAACCAGAATATATTCAGTCAAACTTTTATAGACTTATAAATTGGAAACTACTTTAAGGATGAATATTTTTTTTATAGATTGTTTGGACAGAATTATAATGTTTAGTTATTTAGGACATATGAAAGCAATTATGTAATTAAAGCAATTATCTGGGCCTGTCAGCTTCCTTATGTAAATGCCAATGAGTGAGTACCTTGGATTGCTTTTTAACTGCTGCTTTGCATTGTGCCTTACCCATTTCAGTTATTATTGATATTTGTATTTGCAAACCATAAGGCAGAGGATATGATGTTGTGATATTTTTTGTCTGCCTTTATGTTTGTCCATCTGTTCTCTATTCTTTTTCTGAACAATAACTCAAGTTATCCACAATCTGCCATTACCAAACTTTGTACATGGCTTGCATTTCGGGTAAGGAAGAAGCCTGTCAGTTTTGGAGAGAAAAGGTTCAATACCAGGGTCACATTAACTGAAAGAAGAAACATAGTTTCAACACATTAGCATTAGTTATACATAACAAACATAGGTTAATTTTCAATGACTTGCACTTAGGGTAAGAAAAAGCAAAATAATCAAATGTCAGGGTCACTGTAACTTTAAGATTTTCCCCCCGACATAATAACAATAATTCTTCATCAAAGACCAGTACCAAACATTGTGGATGGCCATGCACTTGATGTAAGAAAGAAGCCTATCAGTTTTGGGTTGAAAATGTCAAAGGTCAAGGTCATATTGACTGAAAGTAGAGAAATGGTTTCCACACAATAACTTAAGTTCTGTTTCACAGACATGGATTAATGCTTGTAGCAAGGTAGAAGCCTATTGGTTTTGGAATCAAAAACATCAAAGGTCAAGATCATTGTGGCTGAAAATTAACAGTGACTTCTGCACAAGAAATTCAATTCTTGACCATATACTTGCAACAAAGTTTGTGGATGGCTTACATGATGAGTTAGAAAAAATCCCATGGGACATGAGGTTAAGAGATTCAAGGTGACAATCACTGTGACTGACAGAAGAAATATGTTTTTTTTATATCAGGATCAGATGGTCCAAAGTCAGAGTTATTGTGACTTAAGGAAAAATGGGTTTTGCAAAATAGCCTTTGTTCCAGAGTAAGTTCATTGACCAAACTTTGTGACTAACCTGCACATATTTCCATAAAGAAACCAATAGCTTTTGGTGTCTAAAGGTTAAAAATCATGGTCATGGTAAGTCAAATGAGAAAACAATTGATTCTGCCCAGACGTTTTCTTCAAGACCACATACCTTAACCAATGGCTTACAGATAAAGGGTCATGGTCATTGAGACCAACAGTTCCCAACAAGTACCTACATAAAGGGCTATTAAGCACAGGGTGGACATATTGTGCTGTTAATGATTCTCGTGTTACCGTATTTCATGTAATTTTTCATACATGAAAAAATAATTATTAATTTCAGTGTACAAAAAATTATATGTAAAATAAATAATTACCATTTGTTGGTATTGACCATGTAAGAAAAATAAAGGGATCATACCTGAACAAGTCTTTTAATGGAACACATGCTACTCGACAACTTAACCATACAAACGTACAAAGTAAACATATATTTTCTGTCTCATTCTGCTCTCAGTTCAAGAATCTAATTACAATAAAAATAAAAGCACTCAAAAAGATTTTTGTTGTTATTAGTGAATGAGAGAGAGAGGATTATGTCTCATTGTGCAAGCTTGTCTGAATTTAGAGCATATGTAGCTGCTATGTTGTGCAATGTTGGCAGAATGATTAAGATGGTTTGAACATGTATTAGTTATGGGTATTATTTATTGGTAAATTGTACGCAATGATACGAGTCCACATTGTTAAGAAATTAAGTGCAACTTATATTTTTACAGCAACAATAATCTGATTATCAAATTTTAATAAAAAATTAAGAACATAAAATCACGTTTTAGTTAATGCACGTGAGCACACACATGTGTATGTGTGTGTGTGAGAGAGAGAGAGAGATGAAACCAAATTTTGTCAGTGTACAAGACCATATTTATTCAGGGTGGTTTTTATGTGTAGCTTTTGCATAAAGAAAAAAGACTATTTTCAGTTACCTGACGATTGTGATAATCCTCATGTATTATGACCCTACTATATTCCTTTATCAATGAACACTGCTAAATCAACAATTCTTTCTTGTATTAATTACGATGTACATTGTCACAACAACCACATGACTATGCAGTGTTATTTACATGGTAATTAAACATGCTTAGCACTTTGGTTATCCAACTGAAATCAGATTGAGGGCAAGAATGGACAGAAGAGGTCAAATCAGTGAGGCAGTTGGGAAATGAGGTTCTCTTTAGGGAAATAAAAATCTGTCAATGTGCTATTGAAGCAGTTGTCCATACAGCAGTAGTTATAAGGACAAGCGATCATATGCTTACTTGTTATTCGAACTCACCAATAAAGATAATAGTGGGGTATATCAGAATAGATTTGCAATAAAATGTTAATTATATCCAAGTCAAAACACAAAAAGCACTTAAAAGATAGTAAATGTATATATAGAGATTGATTTAACGGAGTCCGTGACTTTCAAATATACGATGGAAAATGACAAGGTTTTTATATTTTATGTTTGTATGACTATAATGAAACAATAAGACTAGTTGACCAATGGTCTGTGGTCTTCACTTGAGCATGTACTGAAATGCAATATTTGTTGGATAAGAAAACATCAAAGGGCTTCTGAACTCATTTTAAAATGCATCTGATGTTTTGTTACAGTGACGGAGATAATAAGGAGAACTAATTACCAATAATTCTTAAAGGTTTGGTCTGTGAAGTCCTTTGTCCATTTGTTAATAAACACCAGTAGATATTGTAATGACTATAAGAGAGCTTATGCACATGGGTGCCTGCAGGATTTTTTGCAGGGGGGATCACTCAGTCATGGCTGGGAGAGTTAGTATAGAAAGCAGTCAGAAACTAAAGCTGATATTTACAAAGCATTTTGAAATGAATCTTGTGACATATTTTCAGCTTCATTTGCATGATTAAACTTGGCGGAATGAATATATATATATATATATATATATATATATATATATATATATATATATATATATATATATATATATATATATGTTTGCAGTATGATTTGGGGGGTCACATGACCCCCTCCTTGATATATGCTTTGGGCATCCATTTTTATGCATCAATCAGTGTATTTTCTCACCAATAATTAATTATTAATTTTTGTAACAACAAAATGGCAATATGGTATTTTCAATCATTTTTGCAAATGTAAGTCTTATTAGTAGAAATTTTATGTCCGATAATTTAATGGATTTTTTTCGAAAAAATACAAAGTGATATGTACGAACAATTATGATACATTTAAATAATTATTATTTTGATAACTAGATTGTGTATGAAAAACTAAAGGGTACGAAAAAATACATGAAATATGGTAGTATTGTGAATCAGATATGGAAACCCTATAGGAATGACCTTTTCATCCATCTGTGTTTCCATTCACATTATATATAACAAGCATAATGCAGGAACTATTCAATTTAACTTGCTGTACTTTGCTCTGAATATGGATTTTGCTTCTTCTACTTAAGTTTAGACTGTGCTGTGGGCCTTTTTAATCAACTGGATATTGCTTGTTAGAAACTATTGTACTTATTTTGATGCATTGTGGGAGTTTGATGAACCTGTCACTCGGTAGTTTTACCCACATTATTATCATGCGAGTTTAAGTCTTCACAGTGGATATTTTGATTTCCAGATTTTATGATGATCACTTGTTGAAAAATGTTTTCTGAAACAAAGAACCTGTCTTGAAATATGAAAGTATGCAATAGTGATAGGTGAATTCAGTTAACATCACAGTGGTTGTCTTCACATGAGAGCACTTTTGCAGTGGAAGTCTTGCCATATCAGAGAGGTGTCATGCAATGAGACAAAGAAGAAAGGTTAAAAGAGAAAATGTTGGTGCAGGATAAGATCATTTTTAATAAAGGGATGGAGGGTGTTGTTGCCTCTGTGAAAATGGCTTCAGTATGTTCAAATAATTGTTTACTGATAACAGTTTGAAACTGCAGTTTAGCCCTTGATTCTTCTGACCTTCCCACTCTGTGACAAATATTTTTGAATTTATTTCTTCAAGAGGTAAAACTCTAAATTATGTCAGTTTATCATGATGTATATTTCTTTCTTTCGAAGGATTTGTGAGCAGACTGACCAGGATATTATTGACCTGGAGAAAAGACAGATAAATATCAACAGGGAATTCAATGCTTTGACCAAGGAGCTGGCCTTCACTAAGAATCCAGTGGATTTGAAAATTCTCAGTGACAGAGTCATAGGAATAAAGGTTTGCTAATGTTTTGCCTTTCAAAAGTTGGTGATCACTTTCTGACAGCAATCACATCCTTGTTGTCAATGTTATGATTTTGTGTCAGATTTTTTAATGCTGCACCCATAGAGGGTTAATGTACAGTGACTCCACAGTTTACCATATATACTTGCTTATAAGACAAGTCCAACTGCAAACTGCACATACCCAGATCTACTGTCACATAATGCACTGGCAGATCTGGTTCTGTGCAATTTGTTAAGGGTAATCAGTAGAACAAACAACATGGACCTTAATCTGCAGGTGCATTATGCTGTGGCAGATCAGGATCTTTGATGTCAGTGCAATTTGACTTAACTTATAAATGGGTATATATGGTAATTCTGGGTATAGTGTTATAGATGAAGTTACATAGCACTACAGTTAAACTGTGTAATGAGATCCAGAATCATATCTGTCTTGTATAATGGACCATGATATACATGGGTTCCCTATAGTGAGGCCCATTGGAGATCATAATGCAACTTGTGGGTAAAATATGTTGTTCTGTGAAACCCTTGAAGTTTTGTTTGCATTTTTTTTTTGGATTGCACTTTTACAGAATAAAGAGAGAAATCACTTTTACATAACTAGAAAACTGATTATTTTTTCGGGTCGATGAATATTCATATAAGTTAGACTGCATTCATTAAGAATTTATTTCCTGTGAAATTACCTTGAAAGGTCACACATATTCAGTGCACATGAAATCACTTGTTTTGTGTTTACTGTAACTAATTAAAATTTGGAAAATTTTATTGCTAACTTCTCTCAGGAGCCATAAATGCTGCTGTATAAATTCATAATTGTAGACCAGGCAAGCTACTTAATTTTAGGGAAGTTGAGTTTTTCAAACTGTAGATTAGATGTAATTTAAAAGTGTGCAACATGGCAAGTTATGCAACAGTGGTTCACACTCTTAACTGAAGACCTGCCTGGGATGTCTGCCTTGGTATATTCTTTGCCACTTATCTCCCATTTCCTCTGCATGATATAACCATTTCTGTGCTAAATGTGCCACTTGAAAACCAACAAGAAAAACTTAATTTGTGCTGCTAGATGGTGTAAGTGTACTATGAAATTTATAGATTTGCTCTGTTTGTGAAGATTTTATTTATTAAGAGATCAGGGAATTAAAATACCTAAGTCATGAACACACATTATCTGAGAGATTAATGGTTGAATTCCATTTCACTTATTTTACTTGCTGATTTATATTCTGATATGTTTTTTTATAGGACAGAGATAAGACAGAACCCCAACTGCTGGACCATGATACAGATGATCATATTACAATGGAGATTGAAAAGAACCAGGAAGACCAGTATTAATATAATTGAAATCTTCACTTTGTCCAATACACTTTCATTGAATTATCTTTCTTGTTCTCTGATTTTTATTACATATTGAAGATGATGATTTTGCTGTTTGTTCTATTAATAAATTTACACATATCTATTACAGCATTAGAGACACAGCTTGTTTCCTCAATAACCCTGAAGCTTTTTTCTTACAAATTCTGTATGAAATTAGCGTGTATTTGTGCCATCCAGAGAATCAAAGTTAGCATTTTGTAGTGATTATTCTGTACCAAAGAAGCAACTGGAGTACAATCATTAAAATCTTGTACATTTACAATCATCACTAATGAGCATGTTTTACATCAGACTTGTGGCCTTAACATGAGTATCATGGTCAAAGGTCAGAAGTATCATCTACAATGTAATAATCCTTAATATTGAAACCAAGGCATAAAAACACACATATTTTGCCTAATTTAACAGAATGTGAAACATAACAAAATATATTGCTTGAAGTAATTGAAGGTCATTAACTAAATGTCACATGAATAGAAGGAAATACATTAAAATCTTTCCAAAAGTAAATTATATGTTTTTGCATCAGACCTTCACTTTGGTTGAAAAGATAAATATAGATATCTGTACAAATTAAATGTTTGTTCTTAATGTTTACAGTTTGCACACAATCACTTAAAATAAAGTTTTAAGTGAATTACATGTTTGAAATTTATCTTGTACTTTTTATGATTAAGTCTTTGAAACTACCTTGAGCTGTGATGAAATTATAGTATTTTATGGTAGTGAGTAATATGTGATAGAAAGATACCTTGCAGTGTCCATTTACACATAAAGCTTTACAAAAGTACAACAAATCAGTACTGTTTTTTTCATTAATATTTTAATAAAACATTTCAAATTTGATTTATGAGTTATTCCCTTACATGTCAGTGTTGTCAAATGTTTTGTCAAATTCTTTAGTAAACTGAAATTGTCACACAAAATATTTAAACTGATGTATGATCATACCAAGTAAAACTTATTCAAAACTTATTCATAATCTATGCCCTTTTTTACAATCAAAACTTCTGAAAATGTGAAGTTGTTTGAAATGATTCACATGTGTGGATGTACATGACTATGACATAGTTCCCCCAGTCTGCATAGCTCTATTAAGATTTAGAAATATTCAAAGTTCAGATTTTTACATTTCTTGGGCACACTATCTTTATTATGAAATACTTTGAAACAATATATTAGTATAATATGGTAGTTTGTTATCATAATGTATTCCCTTCTCTCCGTACATATTAGTTTGTAAAAGTGAGTGTTGTATTGTAACAATATGTATTGGTCTGTAAGGATAAGTGTTATTTATCTTTCCATAACATGTAATATTCCCTTAATATTTATTTGTAAATTTACAAGTTGAATTGTAAGAATGAGTATGGCATTTGTATGTATTTGTGTTGGTCTGTTAAAGTAGAGTGTTTGCCTTTTCTCATATGTGCAATTTGTTCATTTCTGCTTGTGTCTGTCCATCCACTTCAGCTTCCATAGAAGACTATATCAGCCTATTATTTTTAATTTGTATAGAAAACTATTGTTACACCCAATGTTACATTTCCATATGAGGCTATACCAGTCCATTATTTTCAATTCCCACAATGCAGTGCCAAATCCATAGTATTAAATGGATGACTATACTATCCAATGTTTTTGTTTTATCCCACAGAAAGCTTTAGTCACATCAGCCATGTTAAAATTTTTCTGGAGGGCTGTAGTGGCACCCATAATATTGAATTTTCATTGATGGATTTATCATCCCCTAATGTTAAAGTTGCATAGATGGTTCTACTGTCCAGCCATGTTGAACCCTCATAGATAGGATTTTTGTAACACTAATTTCCATAGATGGGCATAGTGAAACCTACAGTGCTATACAGTCCCCTTATACTACTTATGTATTTAGAGAACGTTTGTATAGTTAATTCACAAAAGAATCTGCAGCCCAGGGGCCAAGTGGTCTAAAGTGCTCATATTTATTGATCACAGCCATCTCACTGCAGTCTATGTGCGTTTTTCCTTCACCAGTTATACTGGCTGCTATGTATAGCCTATCAAGTGCTGAAAAGTAATGTTAAACCAAGAACAACAAGAGCAAAAAAATCTAGCAGCAGTAAATAAGTTTGTGTGGTTAATGAGAGTTGAAAGTATATCATTAGGTACAAAAAATATTGTGACATATTTGGTAAATATCAATCAGTCAGAAGCGTTCATTTAATTTATATAGATTATTTTTCTATTACTGGTCTCTTTTATGGTATCTATTTTCCTATGGACCCTTTCAGTAATAAGGGCTTTCAGTTCCCTCCCCTGAATGACACAAAATGAGAAGAATAAATTAAAGTAAAACCTACATGGGAATCTAAATGATTGCTAGTGATTGTAGATAAGTGGAACTGAAAATTTTTCCATTTTCATTATTGTTATATAAACAAAGTCATAGTTTTTGTAAGCTAAAGTTGATAATTAAATTCCTTAGACATGACCTGCCAGGAGCTGATTGACAAGGAATTAACAAAAAGGGTTGGTGGGTGTGAGATGTTAATCATGGTGTTTTCTTTTTGATCAGTTAAACTACAATGCCTTTTTCCATATTTTACAAGGCTATCCTTGAGCTATAGCTGTGTAAAGTTACAAATCAAAATAATTTACAATAATTCCAATTTTTCATTAAGAGGACAAATTTAAATCAACAAGTTTTCAGGATATAATTATTATTACATTTTATGAAAGAAACATATTGCTATCCTCAAAACTTTCCGCCTGCATAATTCCTGTATATGGAAGGACCTATTATTTTATATATCCTTTTCTTGGTAAAGTTTGAAAATCGAAGTCAGAAATCCTGGTTGACATTTAAAATTGTCCTTAAAATTAAAAGAAAATTGTGTAAATTAAAGAAACCACATAAACTTTGTTAATGTAAGGAATGTTACCATGTCAGTCATTTACCATATTACATAAAATATATAAAGTAAGTGTTAGTAATCAAGGATAAATAAAAGGTGGTCTTACATTAAAATTGAATAAATCAAAGTCTAACTTTAAAAATGGATTACTTTATACCTAGCAACAAAAAAACCCTGATCCAGTTAACTTTTTATTATCATATATGTTTGTCTAGAGGGACTGTCTGCTGCTGATGATGAATATTTTGGTTTATTCCATCTTTGAGTGATTAAGCGGTTATTGAATAGCACAACTTGGTTGTACAGAGGTCACAGCTGGGCTGTGAAACTCCCTGACAGATTGTTATGAATAATCCTAGAGCAAAGTTTCTTTAGCAGAAACTGAAGGAACCTGGCAAGACTGACCAACAAAGGTTGGGAATACAGCAGCAACTATGTGGACATCACTCAGTGAGTCTAGTTTGAACACTTAATATAGCACTAACTTTAGATTTTAGGATGAATAAACGGAATGAAATGAAGTTTAATAATCTCTGAATAAACAAATTTTTAGTGGCTGGTTCAAGAACCAATTATGAATAGAATATTAAGTGTTTTCCTATTAAAACTTTTTTGCCTAGGTAGTGAGGAATGTCCATTTATTATATATGTTTGGCTCGATTCTCCACTTTTCTAGTTTCACACACTTCAAGCTGAATGGTCAACGGCTATGTCAGCTACTAACTTACCAAAGTTTCAGTTGATATATTGCACGATAGTGCACTGACAGGCATGGATATTGCTGGGAGATATTGATTTTTTTATTCATATTGTGAAGATCTGCTGTTGTTAGAATGTTTTGCAAACCTTTATCTTTTACTAGAGAAAGCATGCAATTTAATTTGGGTGGATGCATTGACCTGATTCACACAGCACGAACAACATCCACATTGTCTTTTTAAAAATTGTACTGTGATTGACAGCTTCTTCTACTTCTTCTTCTTCTTCTTGTTATTTATAGCTTGTGCACACATAACAATGATTCCCCAGGATGTTGTCTGATATTCTCCACTCTAAACCCGACTCTTTTCCAGTCTTGAACCCAAACACTTAGTCCAAAATGTGTCAAAGTTAATAGCGAGTAGTACTCAGTAATGTTAATAGCAAGTAGTATTCCATAATGTTAGTAGCGAGCAGTACTTCATAATGTTAATAGCAAGTAGTACTCCATAATGTTAATAGGAAGCAGTACTCAATATAAAGTTAATAGTGAGTAGCACTCCATAATATACATGCTCCTCTCACATTTTGCCACCTTAAATAAAACAATTACAGATATTATAAGTACTCATTACAAGTCAAGTCCAACTGCAGACAGCATAGACCCTGATCTGTAATCACATAATATACTTTCAGATCAGGTTCTGTTTTGCTTTTTACTGTATTGATTACTCCTAACAAATTGTGTAGACTTAGATCTGCTAGCCCAGTTTGAAGCTGGACTTAACTTGTAAGCTACTATTGACTGTATGTGGGGCAAAATGACATTCCTGATTTTAAGGAAAAAAATGCTGTCACAAAAGTGACATCTATCTCATGTTTATGCATCTAAGATGAAGCAAAAAGACAAACAAGCACGAAAAATATTCCATTGAAAATGTATTTCATGTAACAATAACATACAAAGTACGTTTTGAAAAATGAGAATAAGCATTATTATATTATGTTATTATATTTCAATGATATGTTTCATTGCATTGCAGCTCTATCCTGTGAGACTGTAGTTGCAACCTTTATTTGCTGTGACCCCAAATTGCCCACCTAGGGTTCTCCTGATTTGTGATCATATAATATGATTTCTTCAGATGACTCTTCATGACCCTATAGAGGACACCTCACCCCCATAACATTGATTTGGGTCATGGCCTGAGGTTGGCTGCCGCTCATCAAAATTATAGCATAGGCACTTGTTAAATTTTTTAAATGCCTCAATCGTCACGTGTGTTCATGTTGATTATCATTTAGATAGGACGGAGTCAGTCATATAAAGTCAAACATTTATATAATGTTCTTTACTTTATATGAAAAATATGAAACGATTAAATAATATGTCATGAGCTGCTTGCAGGATGATGTGGTATCATTCAACAAGCTTTGTGAATTGTATCTCAATAGAACATGACTTTCAGATTTTATACATCACATAATGTTAAGGACTTAACATTACTTCATGACATTGCTGTGCAACTAGCGGTAGATCCAGGAATATTATTAAGGAGGGCCTGAACAGGTAGAATAGGAATCTGTGGGATAGAATCCTGGTAAGCGTTTACAGAGCATAATTGTAACCATCTGACTGTAAAGAATATTTACCCTAGGAAATGTTCTGATTGCTTTTGTCTTTGTTTTTTAGGTGGTGGGGGATTAGGCCACCTCCTTGGATACACATCTGGTGATATTGCTAAATGCTACACCGCATTGTCACAAATGTTTGCCATTGTGTGATATCATAATCTTAATAATGATGAACTTCATCTGAATAAAAACATGTAACTGTCCTACAAATACGTGGCAATCAAGCACTCCAAAATGCATATCACATATTATAGCCATAAATACTGTTCACTGTATGCATCTAACCTGTCAAACATTTCATTTTGTTACATCACACTATTGGTGAACACAGCAATTTGTTAAAACTGTCAGGCTTAACACCTGCACAGAAAGAAGCAGAACCTCTGGTTCCTGGATTGGTGCTTTATGACACAGCAGCACATGTAGATTATTTAGTGCCTTGGCAATTGGAGAAAAGTACCTTCTCCAAGTACACAACACAGTAGATGACCCAGACTGGGTTGTACGATTCAAACCCACACCCTTTCTGTTGTGATGCTGGCATGCTGAGCCACTGTGACATCAAGAAAATCTGAGAAGTTAGTATTAATTTAGGCACTGAGTTATGTTCTTTTTCAATTTGACGAATTGCCAAGATTCAACTACCTGCCACCACTGTCAGGTAATATTTCAGTGTATATTCAGAATTTTCAAATGGACATTACGTAGCTGATTTCAAGCTGATTATGTGTATGTTTTAAAGTGTGTAATCTTACCTAACAATTTGGCAGTTTAGTTCACGGAGGTTGGACAAGTAGCCTCATAGTTTTAAAAAACTAAAACACAAACCAGCTAATTATGTGGTTAGTTTAATTCGAGCAATTTGTTGATTTTGTTAGAAGTCTTTAATATTTTTTTCTACTAAAATCGACTTGGGCACCCCAGCAAGTGTAGTAAAATCATTTGTTATCTTTGCATTGCATATCAATCTTGAGTCATAGTCGGTCCAATTAGTCTGTTCATGAACTGTGGCATACTGTTGCAGCCAATTTTACAGTTCAGATAAATAAAAAATTATCCTGAATAGCAAAAAACATAATAAAATAGATTCCATTTGATTTCAGTTGTGTATTATAAACAGCAAAAATCTATTAAATCTAGTTTATCCTTTGATACGTATTTTGCCCCAAAATAATGCGACTTTTCAAACATAGATAGCCTCAAATACAGGCTTCTGTGCTGCTCAGCTCTTCCTAACCCTTTTCGTTTTTGGGCAAAACTAGCTGATTGCAGATAATACTCTTTGCTAAATATTTAAAACGACAAATTAATTGCTTTGTCTTTTCAAAACAAAGTGTGCCTTGATACTCAAGGCACCTAAAATTTTACTTTACATCAATTTGAAGAACTGTGGAGTCTTGTAATTGTTCTTCCCTCTCTAGGTTAATTTACTAATTGTTCCAACATGACAATTCTGTACCCTTCGTTTTCTAACTGCCATATTCCACCTAAATCAATACTTGTTTGTAGAACTTTACAACAGTCAAAAACAACAAACCTGTTTAGACATGGTACTGTCTGTAAGTCCTTCATCACCAGTCTATTTACTGATGGAAAGGAAGATGATTCGGACATATGCTTTGCATCACGTAATGCTGATCTATATTTCTATCTTTATGTTATTGGTATTGTAATTATTATTAAATTTATAACATAATCCAACAGGGAAAAGAAATGCAGGGGCACGGTAGATGGATTCTGAATGTAAATTCCCATACTTTGGTTCTGAATCACATTACATCCTCCATGTCTGGGAACAGACTGTTATTAATATGTAGGCACACTTTAAATAAAAAGTCTCGCCTTTTATATCATTTATGAGAAGTATACAATGATTCTTCACTATGATTGCACATATTATCTCAGCTTTGGAATGTTCACTCCAGTCATGGAATGGTTCATTATTCATGGAATGGTTCATTATCATGATATTAATATATTGATGAGAGTATCATTCTAGATGTCACGATTTATGCACTTCCTTGGGAACACCGGTTGCAGTGACTATTTCCTTTCTAATACTTCTGTTCGATGCTATGGTTTCAGTACTCCAGCGACAACCCCTATAACACTGGCTGAGATTATGACCACAAGGCACACAAGGAGAAAAGATATGCATCGTCTTCGACGATGTCTTTGATCTCCTATCTGAAACACAATATGGAAATGTGCATTAAAAGAGTAATTTCTTGTTTTTTTTTTATATTTATTCAGACACTAATGCAGATCGATTTATGGACAGAGATTGTCATACTTACCAACACACACATATGAAAACATACTGACAGACATGAAGGCTAATATATAATACTTACTTACCCTCCTATTTGTTTTTACCCCCTCATTTAAAAATAAAATGAATAAATGTACAACACTAAGTCATTTCATTCACCAATTTATAATTTCTGATCTGGTTCAAAAATATGTATCTTCATTGTGAGGTGTTTAGTAGAGTGGGGACCGGTCATTGTCTTCATTGTGAGGTGGTTAGTAGGGGGTTCCGATCATTGTCTTCACTGTGAGGTGGTTAGTAGGGGGGACCAGTCGTTGTCTTCATTGTGAGGTGGTTAGTAGGGAGGACTGGTCGTTGCATTCATTGTGAGGTAGTTAGTAGGGGAGGAATGGTCATTGTCTTCATTGTGAGGTGGTTATTAGGGAGGGGGACCAGTCGTTGTCTTCATTGTGAGGTGGTTAGTAGGGGGGACCAGTCGTTGTCTTCAGTGTGTGGTGGTTAGTAAGGGGGGACTGGTCATTGTCTTCATTGTGAGGTGGTTAGTGGGTGGAACCTATCCAATAACCACCAGATTAAGAGACATGTCTGTTCAACTAGAGTGCAAACTCTTCATGTGCATTGGCCTTGCACAAACCCAGGCTAATTTACTTACTCTTACAGTGACCATTTTTATCAGACTTCCAGATCCTTTGATACAAGTTAGTGAGTACACCAATTTCTTTCAACAGAGAAGATAGTGAAATGGGGTTCTTTTGTGAATGTATGTATATATGTATGTATGCATATATGTCAGATAGCTCTCTCTGACTAATAATTACAGTAATGAAAGAAAGAAAATCAGTGACTGCACACAGTATACCTACCGTTGCAAAATTTTCAGATTTGCTTAGTACAATGGTTTGTGTGTCTGAAAATATAGAAAATCAACTTACAAGAACTTATTAAAGTATATTTGCATGTGTTATATACCTGGAAGTTATGAATGGCTCCATCTAATTATATTTTGACCATTTCATTCGGACAATTGCATCATATTTCCTGGACATGGCCATTCTCAACCTCATATCACCTCAGTAAGGAAAAAAAAATCACTGGAAGTACTTTATGATGGTTGATGAATTACCCCACCCCCCCATCTCAATTCTCCAGAAATCCATGAAGACCGTACAATGAAGAACAAGACCGACATGCACTTCTTCATCTGATTACATGCTACTTTTGTACATAACCAAGTGGTATTTACCTGTGAAAATAGTTACTTTAAGAAATGTTGGCTAATTTTTTTATTTGGAGTGACAATATGTCAATAAAGCTGCACTGTCTTGTTGATACCAAAGATCTGGAGTTTAACCATGTCCCACAATACAAACAGAAATTTACAAATTTGTAAAATTCGCTGGTTCATAACTTCTAACACATATTCAGCCCATTTATTATGTAATATTTCATTGAAAAGAAACAAATCAACATGGAAGATAATACCTTGATAATTGAAATGTGTTAATGTAAACAATGATGCCATTAAAAATCAAGGACTGATGTGAAATTGTAATGATTTTATTTAATTGCCTTGGCTCTGTTGTTGCTGTTGTTGTTTTGGGCTTAATGCCATTTTTTAGCACATGATAGGTTATACTTGGTGGCCAGTATAACTGGTGGAGGAAGAATTTAGGAAGAACCACTAACCCACAGGAAGTTACTGGCAAGCTTTCTCACACATCCATATTAGCTGAACACGAGATTAAACCCATGTGGACAGAGGTAAAGGTGAGTGCTTCAGACCACTTGGCCACCTAGGACCACAGTCTTTTTTTTAATTATAAATGTGTACATTTGAGGATCTGGAATTTATTCAGAACATTCGATTCTATAGAACTTGTGATAGAACTTTTGGAATTATTTTGTATTCATAATTTTTTAAGTTCCGCTTAAATTTTCATTTTGTAATTTTGATAATTATTTCTTAAGTTTTACAAAACCTGTTGGTCTTGCACATTTCTGTAGTTTTAATAAGAGAGTCATAAAATGTATATTCTAATAAATGTATTTATGTAGGATTTACTGTGATTGGAAATTTTCTTCATACACAGGTTGGCAATGATGTTGCAATATGTCCTAATAATGTAACACAAGCTTGGCAAAACTTATTTTTGCTAACATTAATTGTCAGATCTGCCTCACTTAGTCAGACAAAGAATTTCTGGATAGTTTCCAGGTGGACTTTCAATGTGTCACTGTATTTAATGATGTCATAAATGTATGCATCATAGCCATCTATATTAGATGTTAACATTTTCATGAAATGAGAGAATTTTTTCATACCAAAAGAAATATCTGTGTACTGGTAAAATCCATCTGGAGCTGCAAAGGCCAAAATTTCTTTTGCTCTGTCAATAAGTTGATTTTGCCATAAGCTTTTTTACATGTTGAACTTTGTGACATATTTTGCATTTCTGGTTTGCCAATACATCATCAGTTCTTCTAATTGGAAATTAATCTGTTTTAGTGATACTGTTCACTTTTCTGTAGTCAGTGCACATATGGAAAGTATTATCTGTTTTTGACACAAGAGTACATGATGAACTCCAGTTACATTTGCTCATTTCCATAAAATCATTCTCCAAAAAATATTCAGTTTAATTTTTCAAACATTCTGGGTTGAAAGGATTTATCCTGTAAGGTGCTGTTTTACAGGTATAGAATCTACAATTCAGCATCATGGTAGACTTTACTTGTTTGGGTTTTAACATCTGGAAACAATTGCTCGTTTTCAAATAATAGCCGATTTAGTTCACCTTTTCCTTGTGACTATATAGGAATGTTTCTGATCCATATTCTCCGATATTTCTGAATTTTATAGAATGGTGAAACCAAAATCATTACAATCTGCTTGCATGCCATAATTTAAATCTTTGCTGTGGGATAGGTACAACTAAATTGACTGATTCACAGGTATATCTCTATCAACATACTCCTTTAACATATTTACAGCCAGGAGTATTAATAATGGAATTTAAGTCACTTT
This sequence comes from Sinohyriopsis cumingii, assembly GCA_028554795.2. NCBI lineage: Eukaryota > Metazoa > Mollusca > Bivalvia > Unionida > Unionidae > Sinohyriopsis > Sinohyriopsis cumingii. Next base: position 75,377,697 of record CM068827.1, on the reverse strand, counting down.
CTATTTAACTTTTTAAGGACAATACTACTAAGTCTCAAGACGATTTTGAGGTATGGGCAAGAGAGCCAGAACTTGATCACCAAGCTCAATAGTACTTTCTGTTGCAGTTTTTTCATACCTTAATTTCATTTTTGAGTAGACTAATGATTATTTCTTACCACTTCACAATCAGAAACATAATCAAGAAAATTGACCTCTGAATCCTCTGTTAAAAGAAGTTTCTCTTTTAATAACTTAAATGGGCCATGGACAGTACGTCCAAAAACTACTTAAAAAGAACTAAAACTGGTTATTTAACAAGTATAACAAGATCTACAGCATTTGGAAACATCACATTTAATTTTTGGCCAATAGAAACGATTCAAGATCTTGTGGTGAGTCCTGTTAACTCCTAAATTACCAGCCAATGGAGTTTCGTGGGTTAAACTAAGAATTTCCTGTTTATACGACTTGGGAACAATAATGTGACAGTTCACTGACCACTCGTCACAAGCAGTTACCTCAGGTAGTCTCACCAGGACCCCCTTTTTCAGAAAATATCGAGTTAGTACCTATGGGGCTTCAGTATTACTAATAGCCCTCTCAAACAAATAGGAGATCTCAGGGTAATTTTCCTGTTCGACGACAAGTAATTATTGTTCATCATCTTGATTAGAATTGAGAGAATGAGAGGTAAAAGGAGAACCACTGTGATCAATACCGTTCGATTGATAAGTACCATGAGCAAACGTGATATCTTCAAAAGACTGACCAATAAATGAATCATCGAAAGGATCTATGTTGCTTATTTTTTAAACTTACACAAAGCAGAAATAAATTGCCATATTTCCTTGCAATAAGTGCATGTAAGAAGAGATAACTATTTCTGATCTGCCTTTAAAGAAGTTTGATTCCTATAAGTTGTGTAAGATAGAGATTTGTAAGTACTCTTATAATGCTGTGATCTGATTTTACTAAATATCTGCTGAAAGGCTTGTTGACAAATGAAACTTTATAAGTCAGGGAATAGTTGGCTATACAAGCAGCATCTTCCAAAGTTTCTACCATTTTCTCATCAAAACAGGTATTAATAATAACACACACACACATATATATGAGAGATAAATGCATACACATATGTGGATGTAAATGTGTACATCTAGCATCAATCTACGGACAGGTGCAACGACCAATATAAGAATTTATTCACCTTAAAATGAAAAAATAAATTTTAAAAACGTTCTTTTTCATGAACGTTATGCATAATAAAACAAAAGAATAATACAATCTTCGGAATCAAAATCATAGTGATTGTTCAGAATTGCTATACAAAAATCTAATGTCAGTAAGTTATATTTTTATTTTTTAACCTTGAGTCTATTTGGTCAGATCTGTGTTCATAAAACAAGAATAAAAAACAAATGAAGTTACTTTTCAAAGGTAGTTTTTGATTGGCAGATAGTGTAAGTCAGTATCAAATTCAGTCTCACATTTCCATGATCTCGAGTCCTGAATGATTTCAGTAGGTAATAACATTCGATTAATCGGGCTTTATCATAACTTTTGTGTTGAAATCTCTATTACAACCATTTATGGATTAGTTCAATTAAAGCTCTGAAAATCGTAACATACAAGGAAATAAAAGTAAAGCTATTTTTTCCAGACTGAATGTGTGTGTGTGTGTGTGTGTGTGTGTGTGTAAAATGGCCACTGTAGATGAAAAATATTGAGTAAATCACTTCCTAAAATAATAAACTTATGATTGTTCAACACCAGGGCTGATGACTATTTTAATCCTATGGATACCCACTGGACGTGTTCTTATCTGTCTCAATCTCGGGTTCGACCTCCCAGGGTTGTATCGGAATAGCCTGCGTAATGTCTTGTCGCATCTCCTGAATCTCCTCTATATCCCTGAAACAAAAACAAAACAGTACTGATCAATTTAATGTCAATCTATGATTTCTTTAATATTTTATCGTCTGCAGTCAGATAGTGGAAATTAGCAATGTCAGAAGCGGACGGAAGACGATGGGATGGAATCGGGACACAATAGTTCCGGTTTAGTACCCACGAATATAGTCCTAGTCTATTTTTAGAGCATTTTTTCCTGTCTCCTTTTAGTGGTGATATACGAGTTAGATTTAGGCATTCTTGGTATGGATTTATAGGCAATTCTTTATTCTTTAGGATATGCGCTTATGGTGTGGATGTCTGTGTGTGTTTCAGCGACAGTGTACAGTGAGTAATTAGGTCTTGGTGATGATCTGGAAGTGAAATATGTGTTTTCATTGCATGCTGGTTTGTTTACAGTCCAGCCTGTTAAAAATAAATTTAAAAAAAATAAATGCCAGTGAACAATTGACAAGAACTTCACCGTGAAGTCATCTCTGAAGGTATTTTAGATTAACCTATGATTTTTATTGGTTATCACGCAGTGGAAAGTTCAGTACTGAGAAACAAATGTAGAGAATATATAGTTAAATTTATTATGCTCTATGTCCGAATGAAGATTGGCAGAGTAGATCTCTTCCAAGCAGAATAACGAAAGGAACGATGAAATCGTATTCAGACCCTTATGGCGTGGGTGGACACAAATACAGAGGTGTCCAATCAATAAAATAACATCTTGATGTCATTTGCTGACATTACTGTTTAAATAAAAGGAATAATAAATAATAAATAAATAATAGGCAATCACTTAGTATATCATATATTCGATTAGAAAAAAATTTCAACAACAGCTTCCACACTTCCTCATGCTTGCGCACAATCGTGAAACACCCTAAGAAGAAGCCACCTTGAGTGTTGCATGTTACTAAGTGTCTGTCTTCCGAACGATTTACAATTCTCTCTTAGAAGGCATGTATCAGCTCTTGTCGTATATATACACGTATATAAAAACCCCCGATTGATTTGACCATTATCCCAAACGTCCATTAAAACAGTAAGTATGAAGTAGCAGCAGAGGGGGCGAACAGACCGAAACTATTTTCATGACAAACCCCTCCGGGAAACTATTCCTCGATAGAGGGCTTATTTCGACGAAATAAACCCTTCTATTCAGAATACAGGACAAAAAAAAATGTCCCCGATCCCTCGAAGAGTTTTCGCGGGGAAATTAAATCGTGGACAAATAAATAATGGCAAATATTGGCGAATCTCGTACAACTAGACTAGCACGAGAACGACTCGAAGCAATTAAAAAATTTCTTCCCGTTCGTGATTCCGTCAGAGAAAAATTAAAAGCAAGACAAGAATCTCGAGTTGAGTTTGCAACATCTGCGGAGGAATTATTTAAGCCTATTACAGCAGCTACTGGTGAAGTTAAAACTGCAATTGTAGGAAAACCTGATCCTGCTGACCCTACAAAATCAAAACGAGGGTTACTTCAAGCAATAGAAGAACTTAAACAGCAACAGGCAGATGCAGGTGCTGTAGCTGATCCAGGTGCCGCCGGAGTAGTGACAGTTGCTAAGGAAACATTTATTAATAAATTTACCGAAGATGGTATTACTGAGATAAAAAATATTCCACTTACTAGCGTGGATGAACTTAAGGAGTTTTCTGCTTGGATTGTCTTAAATTATCCTAACCGGCAAGATTTTCTAAAACCAGGAGCTGCCTCGGGTATAACCCAGGCTGATTGGAGGGATTATGTTTACAAAGTAAACCGAGGTATTTCTCGAATATCTAGCACTGATGATACCTATAATTTTATAAAAACTGGCGTAATTGGGGTTAATAAGGAACTAAGAGACCAACAAATGAAGGCAAAGGAAAAGGAAAGGCAGGCAAAAATACAGGAAATGGAAATGAAAAGGCAGGAAAGGGAGGAAGAAAAGAAGAAAAAAATACAGGAAAAGGAAATGAAAAAACAGTCGAGACTACAGGAGAAGAAACCACCAGCTCTAAAAATAGACCCCGCAATGACACTGCCTGATCCAGTGCTTGAAATTTCATCACCTGAACAAATGGGGGCTAGCGCTCCTGATGATGATTTTACCACTCCTGTTTCGTCGCCCATCCCCCACGATATATCAAAAGAGGAAATACTGAAAAGCAAAATAAAAGAATTACAAAATGAATTAAAAGATTTAAGGGAGGAAAAAGAAAAATTACAAAAAGGAATACCGAAAAAGGGTACCTACTCTAAGGTAGAAAAGATAGAAAAAAAGGAAAGATCTGTAACTGATGAAATTGTTAAAATATCAGCAAAACTAAAGAAAACAGGAAAAGGTTACACCGGTCGCGGATATAACAACCACATCTGTCCTGATAATATCATCAATGACGTATCACGGTTGGAAGTTCTCATAGGAGGAAAACGAGCCGGAAACAACTCTCGGGAAATTATAAATGAAGCCGCAGATATCTGTCAGAGACTATTTCAGCGTGGCATTATGGATATCGGCGTTTACCGGGGACTTATTGATGAACTCGCGGATGGTTACTACAGCGACTAGCAAATTTAGTTAGAGAAACAATAATTAAATAAAATGATCGTGCACAATTCTCAACCCGGACACGCTCGTGTGTTACAAGTCCGCGTAGTAAACTCGCGATTACCAGTCTACAGAGCAACCTACGGAGATGGTCTCGGTGATACAGTTACTGGTTTGTTTTCAAGAATAGCCCCTAAAGCGATTCCAATTGCAAAACAATTGTCGATGAAAGCTATTGATGTTATCAAGGATAAAGCTCTTGGATCTGTTGGTGATCTCGCCGGGAAAGCATTCGCGTCAATCAAGGATAGACTATCACGGTTAACTCGTAGATTAAAAAAACCACCACCGGTGAAACTGGCCAGTACTGAACTTATGCCCGCGGACGTCAGTAAAGTGATAAATCAGGCTGCCAGTCAAAAACTCGCAGAGTTAGTAGCCCAAACACCCGAACAAATAAATACAAGTCTGATATCAGGAAGCGGATTTCGTTTTAGACGACAATAATTTTATATAAAATGTTCAAACGTGTATCTGATCCCGCGTTCGACATGGACGCACCAACACTCAAAGACGAATCCGTGCGCGATTATCAGTATTATTCTTACGAAGCACGAACACCTAATCAACGGGGTCGAATTGAATTGCAAGTCCAAGACACAAGTAGATATTTCTTGCCCGCGGAAGCATTTCTTGAAGTCGAAGGTATTATTTTGAAAAATGATGATACCGAATACAACATTGATACCCGAGTTGGTTTTGTTAATAATGGCATCATGGCGCTATTTAAAAATGCTTCATACAGCATTGATGGGAGGGAGATTGAAACAATTCAGGATAATGTTGACGTTGCTACAACTATTCTTGGATTAGCACGATATTCAGATGATTACACTAGATCAGCTGGCCCAACAATGATGTTCGCTAAGGATAATAGTCAATTTCCCGATCAAAGAAACGTTATTATAGGTCCTGTAAGAGCAGGAGGAGGAGCAGCAGATACAACCGCAGTAATATCAACAAATCCTGATTATAATCTTGGGTTTTCTACGCGTAAATTAATGCTAACAGGAGCTCGCAGAGATTTTTCATGCGCAATTCCGCTGTCTCACATTTTTGGGCTCTGCAGAAATGTCCGAAGGGTTATTTTTGGAGCCAAGCATTCAGTTGTACTCACCCGAAAAGGTGACGACAACGACGCTCTCTGGCATCAAGTAGCTGATACAGTTGCTAACACGGAAGCACTTCACGGTAAGGTAATATTATCAAAACTTGCATTGTGGATGCCAACAATGACACCATCGCTCGCTGAGGAACAACGACTTCTCTCTTTTATGGACCAAGGCGGCAAATCATTAATATCATGGTTAACAACAACAACAGATTCTATTCAAGGTTCTGGAGTTGGACAATTTACTTGGCATATATCATCACAACAGGGGGTATCAGCACCGCGTCACATTTTTATCGCACTTCAAAATAGTAGCAGAACGGGTTCGCAAGTAAGAAGTCACATGATATTTGACAATCTTGGAGTCACTAATGTTTCGCTGCGGATAAACGGTCATCAAGAACCATCCGAAGACATAACAATAAGTTTTAGGAATAATCAAGTTGCACGCGCGTATCATCGTTTGATGACATTTATGGGGCGCGATCAGAATGTCGACACTGGTCTGCAAATATCACAGTTGGATTTCACAACGCTGTACCCGATTTATTACTTTTCGTTGGAACATCTTGATCTAGCCAAACAAACTGTCGTTGATATTTATTTTCGAGCTAATGTCGGTGTGTTTCCCCCGGCAATCGTTAATGCAAATCAAGTCGTAGGTCCCCCTCTAGTTCCAACTACAATTGCAGGCCCTGCTGGGTTTAGAGCTGTCGCGGTTATACTCTCCGATAAAGCAATGCTGCTTGAAGGTGTTGGCGGACGAATGAGAGTCATTGACGCTCCAGTAGAAAACATGTAACAATTAGATCAATCTCTGAAATATAATGTCATACAGTCACGTTAATGTCACCTTGACTTCCGGTCAAACGAAGAAATTGCAATCGAAGAACGCAAGCACGTGCGGGACATCAATAACGTTAAAACGAGATCAGATTACTGGTGGTCCAAACAAATTGTCGTTGACTAATACTCAGCTTAAACATCTTAATAAGGCACTAACAGCAAAAACCGGTGTCCGACTTGATTTCTCTGCTGCAGCTATCAAGGACATGACCAAAACCGGTGGAATATTTCCGCTCATCCCAATACTAGCTGCTGAAATTCCAGGATTACTTGGCGCAGCGGCAAAAGCTGCAGCGTTAGGTGCAGTTGGAACCGCAGCTGGAATGGCACTAAAGAAAGCAACCGGAAATGGATACAAAAAAAAGGGACGCGGTCTAAGACTACCAGGAACTCCGGCATCATGGTACCCAAAACGGGTTTAAAAACGCTTCGTCAGTCTCCAATGAGCAATTTTGATTTATTAGATGCTGTTAAAAAATTGCGTATAAAACATTTCAGAGGTGTATTCATGCGAGATCAATTACCGGAACGACCAAATAATCCAGAAACTGGCATTATCAATCTCGACAACAAAGACGGTCCTGGAACTCACTGGGTTGCTTACGCGATCGATCCACGTGGAATTATCTATTTTGATTCGTACGGTTTAGCACCGCCAGTTGAGTTTCTCAAGTATGTCCGCGGAGTGCCTCGCACTCTCAACAGCAGATTTTATAATGTTCCAGTGTGGCAGTCGACGCTACCAACACAAACATTAGTTGATCCGCCCATTTGCGGAAACGAGGTTTTAAATGTTCTTGATGCAATCTCAAGAAATCCAGCAACGTCTCCGCATCGAGTAGTGCATGAATATACCGCATCGAGAAACGCTAGCGTTTCCAATGCTTAGCATTTCTGGAAGTCCAAAGGACTTCTCACGCATTTAAAAAACAGCAATAAGAATAATGGTGGATATTTACGGAAGACCTTTCACAAGAAAAGTCAAACCAAGCACAGATGCTGATCTCTCAAAATATGCGACCCGAGATGAAGTCGAAAATCTTTTGAATCTAGCCGGAGTTGACCCAGATGAAGTTGCTATTTTTCAAGACAGGCAAGGAAAACTAAGAACGAGCAACATTAAGTGGAATGATATAATTCGCAGAGTTCTTGGAGCTACCAAGGATAACTTCGTTGCATTTAGTGATGGCGGCCGGATCAAGGACTCGAATATATCAATCGCAAGCATCAAAGACAGTATTGATAAAGGTGTTGACAAGTGCGTGAAAAAAGACGGCGACGTAATGACCGGCGAACTCAGCATGAACGGCAACAAAATAACCGTTCTAAAAAATCCGGAAGGTCTCGAAGATGCCGCAAATAAACAATACGTCGACGCGCAGTACCAACTCGTTGCTGGCCTAATCATCGACAGAGTAACAAAATCCGGCGACGTAATGACCGGCGAACTCAGCATGAGCGGCAACAAAATAACCGCGTTAGCGAATCCCGAATCCGACCAGGATGCGTCAAACAAACAATACGTGGACATCGTCAACGGTAAACTAAATACGCTGCGGTCAGAGTATGATGTTCACGTGAACGGGTTTAAAAGACTCCAAAGAAACTTCGCAAAAACTGATGAGGTCGTGGATAAGTTCTTTGGGACTCCTCCAGTCGTCGACACGAAACTTTCTGAAATCATACCAAATCTTACTAATAACGCCAACGATATCAACAAAATTAATACCCGGTTAGGTGTAGTCAGAACGGAAAAAAGTTTTTCAGATCAAGTTCAGATAATAGAAAATAACATTAACACGATCAAACAAACACAGCAGAATATCGTAGCGGGAATTCCTGAGATCGTTAACAAAACCAGTCTGATTAAAGTTCCCACTGGAGTTACTCCCGGGCATATCACCAACATCGTATTCACGGTATCATCGGGATTCGCAACATGGTCACGACAAAATAACACTATCAAATATACAGCAACAGCCACCGGTGTTTACAGGTTGTCTGTGTTTTCAGCCGCTAAATTTGAAATCTTCACAACATATCCTTGGAGACATTCCACCGATAAGTATTCCGGGGTTTGCACTGTAATACTAAACAGCGGAACCGAGGAAACATTTATGCTTGAAGCCGAGGACGATAGTTTAACAGCAACATCTTACTGGTTTTGTTTGGAATTCGTCGCTGCAACGCCTCAATTGGTTACCGCGTAATTGAAAATCGGCAGCGATTTTTAAATAAATGTCAACGACGCCAGATGCTCAACAATATCGATACAATCAAGTCCGTGAGTGGCAATCTGAGTTAAAAACTGTCATCGAAGTAACCAGTCAAAAAGTAAAAAAATACCGCAGACGCATAACAGTGTTAGACGTTATGGTTTATTCAGTATCTGCCGTTGTTGCATCCGCGGGAGTAATACTATCAGCGGTCACTCCGGTAACAGCAGTAGTCGCTGCCACGATCTGTGTTTGTACGACCACTACCGCGGCAGGAGTTTTCGGCATCATAGCAAAAAAAATATCCTCGTGTGCTAACACAAAATTACACGATTACACGACAAAATTAAATACAGCCACGACCGCATATCAGAAATTATCATCGCTGATATCATCATCGTTAGACGTGCAATCCAGTGACGCTGCGTCAATATCAGATTCTGAATTCAAACTAATGTCAGATGCGTACAATGACTATTTGAAAACTAAACAAATAAATAATGTCACTGATGGCAACGCCACAAGAACTGCTTCAACAAATAGTCACAAACACAACACCGGTAAGGACCACAATGATCTCAGTGTCCTCGACGACACCACAATTCGGTATTAATTTTCCAACTCCAATTCGTGTGAGCGAAATCGCGTTGTCGAAGCTCAGTGTGTATCACAGCTGGCCCAATATCAGGTCGGCATCATTTGGTGGTCTGCAGCCGAATAATTCGTTTGTGTTCGGGAGACCCAGCGCGGACCCGCAACGTGAACTTGAATGGGATACAATTACGCTACCCACTGGGAGTTATCAGATCGAAGAAATCAACAATGAGATACAACGCCAAATAAAACGAATCACCGGCAAGGAAGCCAAAATATCTGTGACCGCGCACGAACCAACGCTGTCTGCGGTCATTGAAATCTCAACACCGGGATACGCCGTGGATATTTATAACAGCTCAATCAGAACCGTATTAGGATGGCCACAAGAACGACCCGAGGTTGAACCGGGTCCACCACCACCCGCGAAATCAGATTTCGAGACCAACAAAGAAGTACTACACGACCTCGTCGGGGATCATTTATTATTTGCAGATAAATTAATATCCGGCGAGGCCTGGTTTGCAACATCACCTAAAGTTCCCGTAAATGTGTTACGGTCAGCTTTTTTTGATGGGTATGGATCCCGGGATTACCAACCAGAAGATATAGAAGCTCATTTTTTTAATCCGATCAAACAAGCACATAAACAACAGCTAGAACTGTTGCGAGTATATTTTCAAGATTATATTTCTGATATAACAAGTGGAACTGCAAGCAGTTCGGGAACTGGAAACGCTAGCGTTTCTACAAGCAGTTCTCGCGATAAAATTATCACCGTCATAGAAAAACTAAACAAACTCGCATCCGCGATGGAAATTATAAATCAAAAAATAATTCAGCATCTACTGAATCTCAAGGGCGATTACGGAAACGAAAAAAGATCGAATTTTGCATCCCAATTTGGTATTCCCGTGGAGAAGATTTCAGAATTTACACTTCCCGGATATAACGCGCGCACGCTACGAAAATCAGTCCAGGATCTCATCGATGAATCTTTCGAAGATATTTCCGCCGCGTACACGCGAACAAAACCGCAGCCGGTTATTCTCAAGCACGACAACAGTACAGCATCCGATGGCAGACACATCTCCGTCGGGATCGTTTCGATCACAGATGTGGTCGCGGTCAATCTTGTATGTGACGTCATCGACGGTAGCTACAGCGCATCAGATAATACTACACCCCAACAGGGGTTTATCCTATATACGTTCACACCAAAAGATCCACCGGGTTTTTTGATTGTGCAAGAACCAATCAATGTGGTCTATCTGCGGTGTAATAATCCGTGGTTGTCAACGATAAATTTCAAACTCGTCGACCAACGGGGGAATTTGTTGGACCTGCGTGGCGAGACTGTGAGTATAAACCTGTTGGTGAAGTCTTAGGACTTCTCTGGAAATGCAAAGCATTTCTCTGGCGATGCTAGCATCGCTCATGCAAAGCATTTCTCACGCTAGCATTTCCACATTTAAAAAATTACAGTTGTGTATAATGCACGAGTATATCCATGTCCGAGTTCGCGTACATGACAAACAAATTCTCAACGCGGCAATCAGGACCGCATTTGGAACCGCTGGCGTTTCTGGAAACTCAAAGAGTTTCTCGGGACAGTATTCGGAACTTGACACTGTCGAGTTCCCCGTCGGAATAGTCGTTGACGAGTACGGCAACGAAGACTTCTTGTTGACACGGCCACAACAAGAACAGTTACAGAAGTATCACACGATCACAGTTTTTTGTGACCAAGAACACATCATGAACTATTCTCATTCGTGTATTGATGCTGAAACACTCAAGCAAATCCTGGAACTCAAAGAGTTCTGAGAAATCTAAGGACTTCCAGAGAAGTCCCTTGGACTTCCATGGCAATCTCAGAAATCAGAGATTTCCACGATTGCTCAGAAATGTTTCACATTTCCACAGTAGAATTTCAAAGACAAAAAAAAAATAATACTTTTTTTTTACCCTTGGAAACTCACAATGGGGGGGGGTCAAAGCATTTCTGGAAACGCGAGCGTTTCTAAGTCAAAGACTTCCAACGCTAGCGTTTTTACGTTAGACTTGAGAAATGCTTTGCATTTCCTGAGAAGTCTCTTGGACTTCTGGAAACACTAGCGTGGATGAGAAGTCAGAGACTTCCAGAGAAGCCCCTTTGACTTCTGCGTCGGAATTCTTTATTTGACTTTTTAACAATCTCACTCGGGAGTTAATTAATTTTCGAGTCTCATACTCGTGTGATAGTGTAAGACGAATACTTTCAACTGCACGCGTCAACGGAATAAATTCAGATACCTGTTCGTGGGTAACTGTGGCAAGTGATCTATAAATGCAATTTTGCAGCATTTTAATGAACCTGTATCTCGCAGGAAGAGTATTTTTCTTCCCTGATAGCTCATTCAAGGATTCAAAATCTGACATAATTGTTTCAGCGTCTGTTAAAATATTAAAACCCCGCTGCTTCAATTTTTGAATTTCATCAATTACGATATTTATATTTTCGTAATTCATATATTATAACCATTTTTTTTATCTAACTGAGAAGTCATTGACTTCCATGGCAATCTCAGAAATCAGAGATTTCCACGATTGCTCAGAAATGTGAAACATTTCTCATGTTTGCATTTCTGCGTCTTTGGAAACGCTAGCGTCTTTGACTTCCAAGTTGTCGACGTAACAAAATGAGATTTTTTGTTTTAGTCGTTTTGAAAATGCTGTTTTGCGGATCCCAGCTGCGACATTCTGTACAGAAGGTGGACAAATATCGAAATACCTACTGGCGGCGTTTATTGATGGAAATACTATTTCGTCGCCGGTAGTTACGTTCATGGATTTGATAGCTCTTACAGTTTTTTTACCACGTCCTGTTTTACCCGACCGGCAGTTCTTACTCTGAGTGACCACGCGAAGATTATCTATAGAGTTATCAAGTATGTTACCATTAATGTGATCAACAACAAAACCTTTCTTGATCAGTCCATGATGACATTCATAGACGAAACGATGGCATAAATATCTTTTTCCACCCATGGCAGTAAATCGTGAATAACCACTATTATCAACTACACCAACTGGTCGTCTTCGCGTGCAGTGTCTTACTACTCCGTCGTGGTTTGCTTCATAATTGGGAATAGTTGGATGTGCAACAAATTCTTGTTGTGGGATGAATTCTTGATTCATTATATTATAAGCAAAATCATTTGTCTAATTCATAATTTGTCTGAAAACTTATTTATATAATCACGCTCCGAGAGAGTGTTATCACAGTTTTTTTTATCATAATACCGTTTTAGTTCTCGATAGCGTTTTCCACCACACGCTGAACATAATTGCGTTTTTCCTCGTACTCCAACACCGCATCTGATACACGGCATCGGTCCTAAACTACCGCCGCGGACCTGTTGAGCATGTTGTCCACAGTATTCGCCTCTGCAACGTCTGCTACACGGCGCTGATGAATTTAGTTTGATCCACTTGCATGAGTGCGCTTGCGCACCAGAGAAATGCTTTGCATGAGCGATGCTAGCATCGCCAGAGAAACTCTTTGAGTTTTCGTTCATTATATATAATATTTTTGTCTATTTAAATACTTGTCTTAATTATAATAATGAGTTTCTCAAGACTATCCAGAATAAAACCTGGAAATCTCCAATTTCCCCGAGGTCGATTCGATCTTGACCGATTAACCCCTGATCGACGACGACGAGAACTCGCAGCGGTAATTGGTGTTATCAAGAACGCCAAAGAAGAGTTTCGTCGTGATGGTGCCGCACATGTGTGGTCTTCGTATAAAATCATCCCCGAAACTCAAAGAGTTTCTCACGCGAGCGTTTCTAAGTCAGAGACTTCCAATGCCATCATTGATGGTACCATCAACGATACAATCGCGCGTAACATAATTAGGTATCTCGATGATAAAAAATATTTCATTCAGATAAAATTTATCGTTGGCGTCGACGACACGGAAACAGGTGAAACAACATGGATTATCAGAGACAAACTAGACCCTGTTCTTGATGCCCGACGGGGAAAAACCGTCGTCGTAACCAAAGACTCAAACCCGGGAGTACTTGTTGGGATTGATATACCGTATTATGCCAGAGCGTATCCTGTGACCGCAGTCATTTATGGAATTTATCCGATGAAGAAACCACGCGTTGATAAACTCAAACCGATGAAGATGTCGGAGTCGTTGACGTCATCATTGACAGAGTCAACAGGGATAAAATCCCCAGGGTTGAATTGTGTAGCCGAGCGAGTAATGGAACATTTTAAAAATGCCGCGCGAGGAAACGGCCTAACACCGCTAAGACAGACTAAAATAACAGCGTGGGCGGCAAAAGTAGTGGATGAAGGAGCGTCAATAAATGATGTTGCCGAGCTCGAACGATTACTAAAATTTCCTATAACGGTTTCATCGTTGACCGGTGAGGTATTGTACAAGAGTAAATATGATTCCCGTGGAGCACCAATAACTATTATCGATCATAACAGTCACGCCTGGACTGACTCGGTTAGGATATTTCCTCGAGACCGTGTTGTAAAGTATTATCCGGAATTGGAAAATGCTAGCGGGGGAACCACTAGTGGTGAAACTCGAAGAGTTTCCATGTTTGATTTTATTTATCAGATAAGTAAAACCGATCCAGTGTCGGTGTGGTTATTCCGAAGTGACCTCGAGGGAGAGTTTGATCAGTTTGTGAAACCCAACGGGGAGGTATACAGAACTGCGGCATTACATCACGAAATGAAAAAACTCGCAGAGAAGTATGTGAGAAATGCTGGCATTTCCAGCACGAACACTGATACATTACTGACACAGTGTTTTACTGTCCCGGGTGTTGTCACGCATATAGCCCGAGAACGAAATTCATGGAGACCAACCCCGAAGAGTTTTCTCGAGGATATTCAGCAGAGCTGTGTCGAATACGGACACGGTGGTTTGTGGAATACCCAGTATGATCACCGCGATATGATATCCGTCGACATGACGGCGTGTTATCCAGGAAGTTTCCTTGGGCGCGGAGAATGTAGTGAGTATTTTAAACGGTTTGGTCACATTACAAACTCGATGACAAGAGTAGCTGTTGACGGACCATTGCCTGATTTTGACCTGACCGGGGTTGCTTGTGTGTCGTCGTTTAAATTCGCTACGGGTTTACATCCTGTGTGTTATGCTTGGTTTGGCAGACATTTCGTTGAGAAGCGATGGGCCCCAATAGTGTTATTGCGATACATGCTTGACAGTCGAATACTGCTGTCGCTGACGGTCAGTGAAGCGATTATATGTTATTGTCGTCAAACCGAAGTTTGGTTGCCAACTCCGCAAGTCACCGTAGAAATTGAAAATTTCCGAGAATATCCAGAATCGTTTATCGACACTATCATCGAAAGAGCTCCCCGAACTGATGAAAGCACCGCAAAAGATCTAGGACGAAGAATAATAGGAAAATTTGCTCAAGGTGGAGCGTATGATCATAAATTACATCATAGTCGATTAATCATGGACGAGGCCGAATTGGATCTTATTGTCGCTGATGCCGCCACGAATAATACGTTTTGTACCCGCGAAGATGTGTTTCTGTCAAACGGGGAAAAACTAGGGACTGTTTTTAGTTATATCGACGGAGAATCATCTCAGTACACACATTTGAGATCTTCGATGCTAGCTTATGTATCAATAAACCTATTGTCGATGATTAATAGGTTTCCCGTTGACGCAGTGAGAGTTGCAACGGATTCATTCTATATCGATAAAAAACACTTAGCGGCGTTAAATAAGGTTATACCGAATGATCCATCGTGGGGTTCATGGAGAATAAAAAATGAAATGTTGCATGGATATTGTGAATCGGCTGATGTTGAAATCGAGGATGAATATCGCGGCGCAGAAATATCTGGGAAATTTTCAATTTCTACGACAACTTCGCTGCCGCCGGTGCACGATCCTGTTGTGAGACACAAAACAGTTTATCTGAACGGTCCTGGTGGTTCCGGTAAGACAACTCGAGCGATAGAATTATTTAGAAACTCTGACATGATTGTGCTAACACCCACACATAGACTTGCCAGGGAGATGAGACAACGGGATGTTAACGCGTGTACGTATCACAGTTTTTTCAAATACAGCGGCGGCACGTGGACACCTGAACGAATGGGAACGAAGTATATCCCCGAGAAAATAATCTGGGATGAGATAGACACTGTGCCGTTGGATACATTAAAACAGTTTCTGGATTGGTTGCTAAAGAAAAATACCGCAGTGGTGATGTGCGGCGATCATGGTCAACCACCGCCATTTACAGGTGAATCTCCACACACGTGGCTGAAAACTTTTGTAGATTATTATGAGGAAATAACTAATGATGTTAGATCACTCGATGAAACGCTGAAAGAGTTTAAGGCGTTGATCAGGCTACAAACCAATAAAGTCCAGTGTGAGATAATGCGTGAAATAATTCCAGAGACTTCGCTGAGCGACTTTTGGGAAACGTGGAAACCAGATGATTTAATTGTTGCAAGTAGAAAGATAGTCAGGGACACGCTTCAGCAGCAGTTATTTCAGTTACATCAGAAGAAATTTCCCATGTTGGAAGTGCCGTTGTGTTATAGACCAGCTGATACGCGATTGCAGAATATTGACGTTGATATTCCAACGCGCGTATCTGCGTCGGGGGGGGGGGGGGAGAAACAGAATTTAGTATTAAATGATATTGTCACAGTTGATGTTGATGCTGTTGAACAGGCACTGAAAATGAGCAAATCCCCGTGGACGCTAGGATACGCTATGACCATCCACAGTTCGCAGGGACTAACTATTTCAGATACAACAGTTTGGATTGTTGATGATCGCATCGAGTGGTCAAATTTAGTTTATTTAGCCGTGTCAAGAGTAAGAAGGATAGCTCAGTTACAAAGAATTGTATTAGATGATGTTATCAACGACAGCATCAACAGATCAATTGCTGATGATACAATAAGAAAGAAATTAGCCGGTTACAAACAGAGCGACAAAAAAAATGGCAGAGAGTTTGATCTTGACGAAGCATTTATTATACAATTACAACAACAGCAGAATAATCACTGCGCGAGTTGTAATTGTTTATTGCTGTGGCAGTATTCGAAAAATAATCCAAGGCAATTTACCGTAGATAGAATAGATAGTAATCGCGGTCATACACGTGAAAATGTGATGTTGACCTGTCTTGAGTGTAACCGACGCAGAGGTGTTGCTGCAGTTATTTAAGTGATCGAGGTGGTAATTGTGTATCCGTGGGAATCACCTGAAGTTGCTCGCGTGTGAATCCACGCTGAGGAGCAGTCGAATCTAATCTGTAGATTGCGTTTCTCCCAGTTGATCTGGTTATGCTGGATATCTTATGTGTAGTAACACTCCATGTGGGATCGGTTGCTCTTTTTTTTCCTCCTTCTAGTTCGCCTGGTTCGTATAAATACCTAACGGTGACATTACCCAGCAGTGGGGACGCTAGCGTCCCTGGCTGTGTTGAAACATGTCCGCGTTCACTGACGCGGGGTATATATTTTTTTGTGATTGCATTTACAGGTCTCATGTTTGTTGTTCTGGTAATTTCATTATTCAGCGCGGCTATCACGTTTGGCAGTCTTGCAACCCATTCACGAGATCTCGTATCGTAAATGAATTCCCTCGCGTACTGGTATCCGAATAATCTCTCAGCGAGTGTTCTATTAAATCGCTCAACAATTGCCTGATCTCGATGAATTTCAGTATGTCCTCGTCGTATAACAACGTTATGCTGCTTTGTCAGTGATGACACCGCGCCCTGAAATTCCTTGCCAGGATCAACTTGTAATAATCGTGGCCAGTTTAGAGGTCCTCGTTGATAAATTCGTTTAAACGCAGAGGCGACTTCGGACGCTGTTTTAGTCGCTAACGGTTCTGCTTCTTTGTATCTACTGGCAACATCAACTACTGTTAGCGCGTATTTGTATATTTTTCTACGGACAGTATCATGAGGCAGGAATAGTATGTCAGCCTGATGAACTTCATTGGGCACACTAACATCAAAATGTGCAAAGTTGATTTGTCGAGGTGGTGGTAGGTAGATTTGCCATATTGCTTGTTTTGACAGCCATTTTTTGGCAACCTCGCGTGTTACTGATGCCGCGTTGGCGAGTTTATTAATTGCTGAGTTACCTCTCCAGTATCCGATTGGGGAATAATAAATCGCTTGCATGGAAACACTAGCGTTGGAAGTCCTTGGACTTGTCTGCATCGTTATTAATTATCCAGCGCCTAATGCTAATTTAGATTTCATCGCTGATCTTACTAACCAATTAGCGAGTGACTCCCTAAATGATTTATTTTTTATGGCGCTTAGTGCATGAATTAATTTCACATCCGCGATATGCCTGTCTTGTAGATCTTTACTTCGATAAGCAATATCATGTATGTGACACGCTGCGTCGATAGCGTTTATCGGATACTCGCCGGGTTTGGGCTGATCGTTGCTGTCAAGCCTGATATCTAGTCGTGTTCCCGGACCGCAGTAATTGTATCCTGGGAGATGTTTTTCTCCGGGATACTTTCCCCAAGGGGTACCTGGAAGTCGTCCGAGGGCGGCTGCAATGTCACCACCTCGTTTTTTTTTTGAAATTTAAATTTTTTTGTGCCACATCGCGTACACGTACCAGAAAGTGCTAGTCTGTTATTTTTTGTTGTAACCGTTGTTAGATCATTCGTAGGGGTTCGTGCCCGACACTTCACACAATATAGATCCATAATTATTATTCTTTGTATACAAATGGAAATTACAGACTTTTCTGCGACGCGGCGAAGGGAGCCAATCAAGCATAATTCGGTGTTGCCAAATTCTATCAGAATGATTATCATTGGACCGTCAGGATCGGGTAAAACGCAGTTGTTGCTGAACCTGATTATGAAGTGGATGAAGTGGGATAAGCTGTATTTGGTAGCACCATCTGTAGACGATCAGCGATGCTATAATGTTATAAAAGATTTTAATGAGAGTGCAAAAGCGCTGAGTGAAGACGGTGAGGAAGTAGTTGAATTTATCACTGATATCGAAGAAGCTCCCAGCGTTGAGGACCTCGACGGGGAAAAAAATAACCTAGTAGTGTATGATGATGTGATGCTGGATAAACAAAAAAATCCTGCAAGGATATTCTCCCGGGGTCGTCATAAAAACACTGATGTCATTTATGTTACTCAACGTTACACACAAATACCAAAAGTAATCAGGGATAACTGTAATCTTCTTGCGATATTCAATGGAGTTGATGTTCATACGCTGAGAAATATTCATCAAACCTGGTGTGGTGGCGATATGGATTTAAATAAATTTAAAAATTTCTTCAGTCATGCTCAAAGAAAACCTCACGGATTTGTAACAATAAATTTACACGACCCGCGGACACGATACCGTATTGGACTTGATACACTATTTGCAACATAAAAATGTTTTTCCTTGGAAACTCATTTCGTAGAGCAGCAGAGGGGGGGCTGGACCCGACCCATGGATTTTTCAATAATGACCCCGCGTCGGAAACTGTTTCAGATTTATTTAAAGTAACCCAAGTTGGGCAGTGCAAACTCAACACGGGTTGTCCCTGGAAACTCTTCGAGGGATCGGGGACATTTTTTTTTGTCCTGTATTCTGAATAGAAGGGTTTATTTCGTCGAAATAAGCCCTCTATCGAGGAATAGTTTCCCGGAGGGGTTTGTCATGAAAATAGTTTCGGTCTGTTCGCCCCCTCTGCTGCTGAAGTGCACTGCATATTTTTTGCAGTAAACAAATAGGTCGCTGCACAGTTAGAATTATACAGCTGCTGCTTGCTGATGAAAAATATCTTTATTTTTAGAAAATATGTCCTTGTTAATCGTCTCGCTTGCATTTTGCATTCAAAAAACGTCATCAATGGGTTCCACAAAATAAGCCTTATGGTCAAGAAATAATTTACAGGTATTTGCAAGTCAAGTTTCTTCTCATATAAAATATTCATTTAGGAATATTAGCCTGACCATTCTTAAGATAATTGAAAAATTTGCAGTGCAATATATAATTTCAGCTTGAGAAGAAATCAGAGAATGTTAGTGAAATTGGAAGATGGTCATCCAAGTTTGACACATATGCCGAATCTATCAATAATAATAATAATAATAATAATAATAATAATAATAAGTATTATTATTATTGTTATTATTATTATTATTACAAAATGCTTAGAAGGGACGCCATGCGTGTCATTAAGTGGTAATTTGTGACTATATTATAAACTCTTTTAATGCGAAAGTTTCCGAGGTGAATGCCCCATATATATATATATATATATATATATATATATATATATATATATATATATATATATATATATATATATATATATATATATATATGTGTGTGTGTATATATATGTATATACATATATATATATATATATATATATATATATATATATATATATATATATATATATATATATATATATATATATATATATATATATATATATATATGTAAGGTGGTTGCCATCGTTGGTCGCAGTACGTAACCTGACGCAAGAAAACAACATGCTGACATTACATGAGCCTGCAATCTTTGTTCCTACTTTGTTGTTTTCGCTCGTGAACAAAACCATATTTCTGTTAAGCAATTCAAGGTCGGAGCAGACACTGTTGATCATAGCGCCTCCCACTACTCCACCCTTATTGCAGACTTGTAGGGCAAACTTTAATACTTGCACGTGCTTTTTCCTTTTTTGAGTATGGGACAGAATAGCTATAAAATGAATGTGCCACCGTTACACAATCGAAGCTCGCTGAAAGTCGTTGTAAGCTTGTATCAATTCGCACCTCTCCAGGTTTCGAAGATCTTCCTTTTCCTGTATAGAGTTAGCAAATGAGTTGGCTTCCATCATCTCCTGGGAGTTGCCACATTTATAGATCAGTGGTGGTTCGGATAGACCAGTTTGTATCAAAACACAGCTGCCTGAAGATTAAATGCATGAAGAAAATTTATAGTCATTCTCACTTATGAACTGCATAATTAAGCGACGAAAATGACACCCCCAAATGTAGCCATCTTAATTACTATGCTAGACCTATCATATATCAGCCTTCAGTCTACAGGTATACAGTTTAAAAAAAGAGATCGAACTAAACTTGGTCATTTGTGTCCAACGAGATTGATATTTTAACCCGAAATTTCTTGAAGACAATATTCTTAAATATTTTGAAATGATTATATACAAATTGTAACAATAGGTAAAAAGGTGAGACAGTGTTTTTAATTTGAGTTCAAGTAAGGCATAAATGAAATAAATTTCGGTCGATTTTAAATATTTATTTGAGGATTTCCCCGACTTAAAACATATTTGTCATAAAACACTTGGAGAAACGTTTGCATGCTTAGTGCCAACATTTTGAATGATCAAATATTTGTACATAAATTATAAATAAACAGTACGGAGGTACTCTGATGTTGTCTACACGTAGAAGCTACTTTTCATGCCAAACGTAACGTGGGGTTTCAGACTGATAATTCTCTTATGATTATTCATCAAGCTTATTTATTTTTATTGGATAAATATTTGGATGGGCTGAGGCCACACTTCTAGTCTATCAAAGTAGTTATTGTGCTGTGGTGGTGGTGAGGTAAAAGTGGAACTATTTCGGTTATGGAAAGTCCTCACTCATATTGCCATCTTCGATTAGGGCCAGTTTAGCGGTAAATTGGCACTGTGTTGGTTATGGAAATGGTATCATTTGGTCTAAATTTGGGCCGGTATTGCGGTGATAGGAATTTAACATGATGGGCCAGTGGTACTGTTATGTGAATTGAACATGAGGTCCAGATTAGGGCTGATATGGTGGTTACGGGAGTTCAGCGTAAGGTCCAGATCAGGGTTGGTATGGCAGTGATGGGACGTCGAAAATGGGGCTTGGGTTGCTATAAGGCTAAAGAAACGTTTTTATGGTGATTAATACATGGTCCCAATGTCCATCAAGCAGTATTGCTTACCAGCGCTCAGTCTTACTGACCAATACAATTCTTATTGACCAAAACACAATCTAACAGGCCAGCACCACTCCTTACCAACCAATACTGATCTTTCTGACAAACACCTACATTACAAATGGATATATAAAGGTTGGATGTAAAGTAAGGGCAACGTGATGGGACTGAAACCTAATCCGAATCCATTGTTCATCCTGACCATCCAACACCAACTCTTATAAAAAAAAAAAAATGGGAAATGAAAAGGAGAGTGATAAGATCATCTTTCACACACATATCTGACAAACATGTGATCTAAGGAAGCAGAGACAGATCACATAATTATTATTCATTGTACCATCACACATACTATGACTCAGACCCAAGGAAGGATGGGTGGGATTTTAAGTTTTGTTTTTAGAGGAATAAAAACATAGAAAATACACACACACACACACACACACAAACACAACCGCTCCGGTGGCCTAGTATTTAGAGCGTCCGCCTCGGAAGCGGGAGGTCGTGGGTTTGATCCCCGGCCGAGTCATGCCAAAGACTTAAACAAATGGTACTAACAGCTATCTCGCTTGGCGCTCGGCATTAAGAGATTAGTATTAGGACTGGTCGGCCTGGTGTCAGGATAATGTGACTGGGTGGGACATCATGCTACATGTCTGTGGCATGATGCCCCAGTGCTAGACATTACTATAAACTGCCACGCTGCAGACATGGTGGCAATATGACTGATTTTTTTTTAAAGCTATGGTAAAAAATCCAAATCACATACATACATACATACATACATACATACATTCACTCACGCACGCACGCACACACACACACACACACACATACATACATACACATACATACATACATACATACATACATACATACATACATACATAGAGCTGACAACGTTCGTATGGGAGATCAGGGGATCCAATATTCTAGGAATGATATATTTTGTCATCGATTTACACTACGTTTTGGAGCTAAATGAAAGAGACAATCTCAATAAGCAGAAAACTACTCTTTTATATTTTTCATCATTTCTAAGACTATGATACACCAGACAAAGACAGAAAAATCCATGACTTCGTCGAGAAAGAAAATACTCAAAATATTTTCCATACAGTCAGACTGATCAGTGTTGGCTCATGCTATTGAAACAGCATTTCTCGCATAAAGTCTGTTATATCATTTCCTTGGAGGGAGTAATCTACATAGAATAACATATTCAATAATGAGACCGTTCGAAAAGCTCACAGCGACCTAATGGGTCCCTGGTCGATGACTGTCATCTTTTTTGATGATATAGGCTCGAACCTCTGTAGGTTTTCGGTGAGAGAATTCATCATCACCACATACCACTAAATTCTGAGGGTGGTGTGGGGGTGAGAATATGCACGAACTGTGTATCAGGAGCCAGCGAAATTTGCAGTGATTCATTACTCTTTAGTTTCACCCCTAGGACTTCACAGGTAATATTAGCCAATATATTCACATTAAACGTTTTCTTTAAACTGATATGCCAAGTAAATCTTAGATGGGATCTATACAACAGAACGTCAATGTGTTTCGTCTCGGTGAGAGTCAGTGAAGGTTTCGAATGGTCTAATAAGACTTTGCACCATTCTCTTTGCATTTTCTTTTCTTGAACGACAGTCCATGGTTCCAGCAGATAATAATCTAACTTTTCTACTTAATATATTACTGAACATTCGTCTCGTTGTTCTTTAGTTGGATGATAGACATAATAATGTTCTCATCAGTAGCATAGCTGCCTTAACAAAGTGTTGAGCAAAATATAATACTAAGTATTCCTGTTTATTGGTCCATTGTGTCAATAGTGTCTCTTCTTGTCTCCTTCGTTGCCTTCTTTTCATACTTGTTTGCCACTTTGACTTAGTGTTGGTTGTCTTGGCTGTTGTGGTTCATGCTCTGTGTCTTCGGTTTTGTGTTCCAGGAAAGACCTTTTTAGTATCTATGGTCAGTTATCTGCAACAAATGATTCTGCAAACAAGATCAGGTTTACCGTGTTGTTCAAAGGTCGAGTAAACCGAATTTCCACACACAGTGATATTGATTATAATGGGTGGAAATGACCCTCTACTGTGCATGAATATGGAATGGAATCAAATCCCCACAACGAATAGCATGCACAGTCATTATAAAAAATGTTGTGTCCACTGATGGTACCAAATGTCGTGCGGCTTCAAACAAACCTTGGTAAGGTCTCATGCAACTTGTCTGGGCAAAAGTAGTTTTAAAGGTTTGGCACAGAATGCTTGTCCGTCCATCGTGACTTCAATCTTACGATTCTTATAGTGATGAAAGTGGAAAGTGTTTTGATTAACAGCTTCGTTTGCGGTTGCGTTGCTGATGTTACCAGTGAACAAATATTTAGGTAATTGATACTGTAACACGTGATCTTCCAACGTCGATCGGAGTCCAGAGGCAATATGGTAAAAATTTTGACTTCCATCCCTCGCGCAGGTCACTTGGCCGCATTTCTAGTCAGCGTCTTACTGATCCCGTTTCCTAGTCCAAATGAAACTTCGACAGCGTCGCACATAGAGTCTGTCTTCTTGGATGCTGGTTTCATTAACCATCATATGGATTATGGTATTAGTTTCATCCAATAAATATACCCTGCGTCATCCTCCGTAATCATAGCTGTGGCCTTGAACTTGCCAAACCTTTTCAGATTTCTACACTACAGAAGCATCTAATGGTGTTTCCTTGTTTTGTCAGTAAAATGATAGGGATTCTAGGTAGGCTTCTTACGGGTAAGTGTCAATTATGCAGTCGACTAGTTTGTTCTTCAGTTACAAATCCATTTTATCGAACAAAAAATGCATGAAATTGTTGATTAAAGAGCCACTTTGGCATTTTAATCTGGATAAGTATTATTTTGTTTTGATGACTGTCACTTGTATGTCAACTTACTGCATATTCAGATCAATGTAATCTTAGTTTTACCTTTAATTTGATTTAAAATTCGATGGGACGTGTCATCGTGTCAGAGAATAGCGAATGACATTCTACTCACAAATTGTTGCATGGTCTTCATCGTGTAAAGCTAGGCAAACAGATCCAGTTCTGACATGGAATATTCACAAGAAACTTGATGGAACATGGAATATTCACAAGAAACTTGATGGAACATTTTTGCCATTTGATAAATTAGTAATAAAATAGTCAACGACACTCCCAATTCTTTCTTCTACCTGCCTTGTCCTTCCTGCTGAGATGACGTCGGAACAACTATTGCAACAGTCTTAAGCCTTGGTTTTATAGACGGTCCAACTTAGCCTTTTGTTCTGGCTAGATCAACATATTTTTTCTGCACTCAGTCACGCTTGTTTGGGATTCTGTTTCTCGATCATAACATTTTGGATGAGTAGTTTTTGTTACATTGCATGACGTTAAAACTTGCAACCATTGGTAACAAACGATGTCACGATTGGTACGACAGTACGAAAGAGACATTTGTATATCCCAAATCAAAGCCTCGTTGTCGAGTACTTATTACACATAAAACAAGAGTTATAACTCACAAAGGAATCATTGCGAAAATAGGGTAACACCGTATCTTGTCCTGTTTAGAAAATAATATTTTCTCCAAGATCTTTTTTGTGGCAATATTGTACACTATCAAAATATAGTTTACTGACAAGAATATACCAGGGACAAACATATTATTGGTAAACGTGATTTAGGTTTCCTCCTTCAGCGTAAGCAGTTATCACAGAATATAAATTTAAAGGGAATGGTTTTCGTCAACGCATCAGATGTGTTTTCCCATCACACTGTACGTAATCACATCGAAGAACACAAACATCAAACCGACCCTTTAATTATATTCGATTGAGTGTTCAAAATACTTTAATAATCGGATGTTGTTTGTTGTTGTTAAGGTCTTTCGACAGTGGAACTATTTTCATGTTTCCACCAAGAATACTTTTGACATTTGTTATTCTTTTGTATTAAAAGAAACTCCACACACTTGGAAAAAAATTTGATAGACAACTTTTTTCTGTCAGATAAATCTGTATTTTTTTACGATCAGAGGGCGCAGTCGTATATGGGTTTTGTCGAGTGTCTTGCCAATCTGATCATGGTAGAGGACTGAAATGGTATCGATGATATATCTACCATCAGATAATATCTTTCTTGATTTCTCGTTTCATATGTTGACAGTTTTCTTTATCCGTTAAAGTTAGGAGTATTGCTGTCCAAGTGGTCTTGGACTTATTCACCTATTCGTCTAGTATTTTTGCGACGAAACTGTTCTGTTCCCAAAATATGTAAGATTTGAATGGGATTAATTCTTTTGACCAAAGCGAGTCCCTAATGGGTTTCCGTTGTCAATTTTTGTGTGGTTTGACGTGATATTAGCACGAAACATCACCGGGAGTTTAACATATATATAGAACAGTCAATGGGTAAGGTCAAATAAAATTGATTGTTCATGGTTAAAGCGATAGCGTCTGATAGGTGTCACTTGAAGCTGAGTGATGACATTCCAGTGGTTCCAGAGGGTTGCTGAGAAATGGGTTCTTGTTGTGACATACGTTTCTGTGGCTACATATGTTGTTACTGTTGGTATACTTCTCTAAAGGATTGAGAAGAAGATAGAAAATACTTTCGCTCCGTAAAATGACCACCAATTACATATTGTCTTGTTGCAAGCTCAATTTACCATTAGAATTCCAATCACACATTATATCACGATGGTCTGCGAGAAAAATATATTTTGGGATACACTAACACATACTGTTATTGCTTTTGTTTCTGTGACTCTTGTAGGGAGGAAGCGGGACAAGTACATCTGGGCCAATTATTCTTTTTTTAATAGGGTCGATGACTTGTGAACTTGTAATCCAAAAATTGAGATTAGGTGGATATCATTTCCAGCATTCTTTAACTACATTGTTGGATTGAGAATACTTTCGATATCGTAGAAGTTGTCGTCTTTCTTGGTCACCTTTTTGAAACTCGTGGACGTACAGTGATTCTTTTAAAGTTATCTGTTCATATCTCCCAATCTAAAGACAAGCGGGTGGCGTTCACGAGCGTGTCTTGTCACATGAAACAGTTATGAAGACCAATTAGGTAAATATTCTTTATAATGTGAGTTTCGTTTGTCCGATGAGAACATAATCAAATAAGCGGTATCGTTGAAATTTTAAACTTGGCGACGTTGGTATGTTCTGTCGTGCATATTTTCCATTGTCGACTCTATCAGGGATTTTTCAGGTCTTGGTAAGGATAACACGGGGGACATCCCTGAATTTCGAGCATGTTCTGTGTTTTTTCCCCCCAAAACCAAATCATCAATTGAATTAGACAAAATTTTCTTTTCTCTGCCATTTCTGGCATGCTTTCTTGAGTTTGGTATTAGTAATTTAATGAAGCCAAAACCTAAGTTGAATATCAATGGGTGACGGATTGTTAAGTTTGAGGTAGTACAATGAGTTGTGTGCTCTCGGACACGAAATTTGTTTGGTACATTAATCCACAATCTTTGGTATTGATTGAAGCTTCCTGCAATGGATCGACATCTCCGTGCTCGAGTGAGGAACACTACAGACATTTTCCACAACATAGTGATATAATGTCAACAATTCTTTAACATCTCTTCTTCAAAACCAAAAGGGTCTAATGAGTAGGCTCTGTACCAGGAGTAAAGACTTGCTCTCTACTTTGTTCGTATATTATTGGGGTCGTAGCAATGGGATTCAGACAAAAGCGGAAGTTTCAAGTGTTGATTTTCTTTGGTATTGAAAAAGCGATGAAAACGTAAAATTTGGCTATTTCTGTCATTACAAACGTATTGGACATTTTATTCCACGGCATCGTTACAAAACTCCTGGAGTCTTTAAAACTGTGTGCTTTCTACTTTCATGTAAATGAATTTGGCTCCATTCGTGGTGGCTATGCGAATTTGGTTCTTGGTTCAGAACCAAATCTATCCATCCTGTCAGACTAACGGTTTTCATTTCCTTCCTTTAACAGGTCCACCGTTCATGGTCATTCTCTCGCTTTCTTTTTTTCTTCTTGCTATTGAAGAACTGTATCTTTATTTTCTTTGTTGTACAAATTCATCTACCATTACTACTTGCTTCTTTTTAAAATTATGATTTTCCTCTTGTAGCGATGGCGATGTAGGAGGTGCATCAGAAATTCCGGTAAGTACAACAATATGCAAATTTCAAATAAAAATCTGAAATATTCTTTGGAAAGAAGGATGTCATCGACTGAGTAATGGTAGCAGCGGTAGCGGTTTCGGTACTGACCATACGGGCGTACGAATCCATTGCAGGTCAAACCCAACACAAAGTCTTTGTTTTCAACTTAGCCATGTGCTTTGCCATGTACACTTTAACGGTTATACACTCTGACAATATAAATGGCAGAAACGCTCTGTTGCACTCGGGCAGAATCATTCATGCCAAGTGTTGGTGGAATATAATCACACGCTTTGGATGAATAATATAAAACGCGGTCCGATCAACATAGACTAAAACTAGACGTGTTTGAGTTGGCTTCTTCTACGTAATGGATGGTTTTCACCAGTTTTATCATCCGTTCTCAGGCCAATCAACACGATATGGTTGAATGTAGAATTATCCACGATTATTGTAGGATGGTATTTGATCCAGTGTACCCTTTGTATGCGCCTTGGATGTGATGGGTCAATAAAAAGGATGACAGGCACTGCCCTGTGGATTTACGAGGAAAGACACGGGTGAATGAAACATGGTTTTTGGTGTTATTGTCACTGGTGAGGAGAGAGTATGAGAAGAAGGTTAGTCAGGAGGTGCTTCTGTGCTAATAATTTAGAAACTTCGTTAATCTCCAACGACCATTTTTAGGGGCACCCGGAATTTGAGAAACAAAATACTACTCAGTATTGCTAAAATGTTCCATCTATCTTCGTCTATGTGAATGTATGTGTTCTGATTTATAGGTGTGTATGTGTTAGTGACTAACTAGGAACTACTCTTCTCTTCTTTTGGTGTATGTGAAATATTATGATTGCAAGAAAGTCTGTGTGATAATCCATAAGTGTCTAAGTGATGATCGTGTCACTCTCATTTCCCATACCCTGCTTTTTATGTACGGGTTTGTGTTAGTGAACGTGACAATTGGATCGCCCTTATTTGTAACTCCTTATTACATAACTCGCATCCTATTTGTAGGTTTGGACGTTGGTCGATAAGGGTCTGTCTTGCTTAGAAAGGATGAGTCTTGGTCACTAAGGCTGTGTGCTGCTCATTTAGGCTGTATGTTAGTAAGTAAGTCAGTATCAGTCACCATGAAATAGTTCCTTAAGTTTCATCATAACTAAAACACCATATTTAATTTACCATCAGTGCCGTTCCAGCACAAATTTGGACCTAATATTAAAGTCCCATAACCGTAATAGTGACATCTTATCGCTATAGTGGCCCTAATCAACGATGTTCCAGATTTAGAACAAAACAAAACAAAATTTTGGTTTTATTTTTATTACATTCCCCAATTGTACAGCTTTCCAAATATATTTGGTTATAATTTGTAGCTGGAATTCAAATGGAATCGACCGCTCCGGTGGCCAAGTGGTTAGACCGTCCACCACGGATGCGGGAGGTCGTGGGTTCGATCCCCGGCCGAGTCATACCAAAGACTTATACAAATGGTACTAACAGCTGCCTTGCTTGGCGCTCAGCATTAAGAGGTTAGTGTTAGGACTGGTCGGCCTGAAGTCCGATAACTCAACCCCCCAAAATCTGTATTGATACTGATCGACGATATGTCGGTATGATGTGACCTGTTCATTAAAATGTGCAATTTTGCTGCATGCAAATCTTTCAGGAACAAACCTGCGTACACTTTAGACACATACAGGTTATTGGTAACATCCATATCAAGCGCGAAATTCAAAATGGCCACAGGACATATAGTTGTGCTATTCAAGTGGACTTACAAGTCACCAAACGTATGATATGCTCCGGAAATATAATGTACAATTCACCAAAAGAACCCTTCAGGTGACGGTAGCTGCACAGCTACGAGAAATACCGTTAAGTATATAAAATGTACACCGATGTGTGCAGTCAAAGTTGCATGCAGAAAATTGCAGCTTTTAATGAATAGGTGATATCAGCCCCTCACCTGAAAATCGACATCATTACGGGCGAAGGGCTGATTTATCGGCCTAGTCGGCCTGGTATCAAGATAAAGTGACCGGATGGGACATCATACTACATGTCTGCCGCATGATGCCCCAGTGTTAGACATCACTATAAACTGCCACACTGCAGACATCGTAGCGATATGACTGAAAAATTGTTAAAGCTACGTTAAAAATCTCTCTCTCTTTCTTACACACACACACACACACACACACACACACACACACACATGGAATTCATAGTTCGGTGCATCGAAGAATATCGACATATCGATGTTAGTAAAATTACCCACGAGTTTTATTTTGGTGTGCGATATGGAAGTACTGATTAAACAGCCATTTTGCACGCCATATCAACATGCAACGCACATGTAATTAATCTGTGTATCAGATTCCATTATGTGGGGACCTTGCCAGTCTATTCTAAACCAGATAACATGTATTATATAAAACAAAGAAGTCACTCACCCCAGGCAAAAGCTGTCGGATTAACTTTTGGTTTTAGATATTGGTAATAATACAAGCGATGAGTAAGGTTGATGGAAATGTCGGAACTATTCATTATTATGATATCATACTTAATAAAAAGGTAAATGTTTTGAGGACCTATAAAGGATTAAACCTGTAAATAGCGGAAATTCCCTCTGCAAGAAGAGCGCCTTCAGAAACTGGTCTTCTAGATAGGCGAGTACCGCGCAAAATGTACGGTATGTGACCTCTAGTTCGTTTACATTCTCAGTCTTTACCGCCTTGCTGAAATATATAAAAAAAAACAGCATTATATAGATGCCGCAAAGTTTTTTTTTTATTGTATTGTGGGGTGGGGTAGAACCCGATCAAAGGTAAACTTTTAATCTTGAAACACAGTTGGGGATTAGGTTTCCTCTGGAAACCTATACTGACCATCTGCTTAAGCATCCGAGCTGTAAAAATTACCCATCAAGAATTCTAACAAAAAAGTATCCACTATCAACATGAATTAGTTGACCTTAGACCTTTGAATCGTAACTAATCTTTCATCATAAGAGCTGACAATTAATAAAATTAAATAAAAAGTGAGCTAGAGGATTTCAGGATAACTTTTTGCTTCTCTATTTTTATTTCTATCACACACACACACACACACACACACACACACACACACAGAGCAGATTAAGTGGACTAGCAAATAAACCTTCGGGGAATATTCTGAAACGGAAATTAATTTTAAGACGTTTTAGGGATTTTTCTGTCCGGTTGATTTTTCATTGTATCTGTATTACCCATACATTACTTGCATGTTTACATATGAAATAAAGACATCAATGGAAAATGTTGATATCGAGGGAGGGAGTGAAATATGCTGATATTCTTTATCAGTCTCCGATTTATATGACCACCCATTCTGAGCTATCAAGTGTACCCTTCTTGTATAAATATAATTGAGAGAGAGAGAGAGGGGGGGATTAAACTGATGATTTTTATCTCTCCATGGCTTGTACATAGTTCGAACCTACGAGTTAGCCAGTGCTGTGATCAGATTGCAAAGATATGGGTTGAAATCAACTGTATGATTACCTGACTGATTCATGCAGTATCTCATTGAATCTGCTGACGGATTAATTAATAATTGTTCTGGCTTAAAGACGATTAGCTCTTGTAAGCGTGCTTTTTGCGCGCGTAATCAAAAGGAAAATTACTTGATAGTACCATATTGATACGTACTCGAATAGTCTAAAGAAAATATGTTTTAAAAATGACGATTCTTATAAGTTATTTGAGTGTGACTATGCCCTAAATTAATGGCATGTTAAGACAGATATAAAGCTTTTCTTATTGATTCAATTGAAAAATTAATACTTAATTTTTTTGTCTCCCTAGACTTCAGTTAAGTTAATCAATATGACACCATTTCGTTATGACGTTTCATAAACCCGTGTCATATTTTTCAGTATTGCTGATATGAAACAACACCTAGCAATCTGAACTTTGACGACGCCATATAAAGCAAAGGTGTGATGATAAAACGTCAGAATGTTCATTCAAGTGTTTTGGTAAAAAGAATCAGCGAGTTAGTCATATGATGGGACCTTACATTCATGAAAATCATTGCACAATTTCAAACTGCAGTATCGAACGCGTGATCCTCGGATTACGAGTCTGACGTTCTTGCAATGGCGCTTCCCCGGATTCGGCAGTTTCATTTTAAATAAAGGCTCAGGCAGAATCCTCTTTTACTCCAATACATTGACACCGTATGACCGATGATCAATAGAACATGCTTAGAACAATCTGTTTAGTCAATCGTCTGTTTTTGAGAGATAAGTTCACGAACACCAGGAGTTAATTTACTTTTGTAGATTAAGCATAATTGCATTTTTTTACACTCCAGATGCAATTTAAATTTTGCACAAACCAAGCTAATCTTTCATCCGTTCGTGCAATATCAAATATTTCTTCGACTTATAATTTGATGGAACATCCATGATCTATTTAAGATTTTTCAACATATAAAGAACAGTTTTCATTAATTTATACACGATTACTACTCTTTATTTCAGTTTTGTTTTTGCAGCCACGGTGCTTACTTAGTCAACACATTTTCAAGGAAGATGTATGTATTGTTTTCAAACAACTTAACCAGGTGGTAATGGACGATTTTCATAAATGGTAATATAAGTTCTACACTATTTGTCTACTCAGCCTTTGCCGCAATGGCTGTCATTGCCAAAGAGTAAATCTGTATCTCAGTATTGTCCTACACTAGAGAATCAAAATAAGGTTACAGACTACACATTGCTGTAGTACAGAACCTTTCAACCCACATCCGGCGACTTGGGTTTGTCCGTTTATTTACATCATGGGGTGCGGGTTTTAAAAATCGCTTATTCTAACCGCGTCTTCGAGGACGTTGCACAAAATAGTAGCCTTAGTAGTTCCAAAACAAGGTCTATATTAGTCCATTTAACATGAATAAAGCAGCATACGGTGCTTGTAATTATCTTTGAATTGACATATGCTTTACATATAAGCATTGCATATTCGGTATTGTATTAGACTTAGAAGGCACTCTCACATGGATACGTATATGCACTGAGATCTGTACTCGTTTGAACCCAGAATATTAGTTCTTATTCCTACAAGATCATATGAACAAAAAATCAAAATTTGTTTCTAAAAATCAATCAGAAATTCATATTTGTTTCTTTATTCCCTGAAATTTATTCAAAACAGCTTGTATGATAAAAATTCTAAAATAATTTATATTTGCCAACTGTCCTATTTGTGAACTTCTGATGTTCATATAACTAGAATCTACTTTCTAAATGTTAGATATGGTATCCCATCTTAATTTTCTCTTGTACAGTGATTCAATACGAATGATTCATTTATTCAGATTAAATCATGCGAGGAAGTGGGGTGGAGATAAAAATAAGGAACACATTTCATCGTGGTTGTGCATTTATTTATTATTTTTTAAAATGTTTTTATTTGCTTGTTGGATACCCCAAACACGAGGACTATCCACCCATATCAAGGATAGTGCTTCGTCAAGATTTGCATTTCTGTTTTGGGGGTTGGGTTGGGGTGTTCTGTTTTTTTTTCTTCTTCTTCAAATCGTAACAGCTTCTTGTTTTGTTCTGCTGTGCAGCATTTTAACACCATCATCGTTAGTTTAAATAAAAAATAAGATTCATGCTATGTTAATTTTTCAAGCAAAAGCCTAGATTATTATGATACCTCAGACATAAAATTATAGTTAAATAGACATCCGCCTAAAACTTTCAGTATTTGCAAGAATATTTAAACTGGAAAAAGCCCAATAGAAAACGTTTAAAATTTCATTCATCATGAATTAATTAGGAGATTTTTAAACCTACCTTTAGAAGTTTCAGATTATATTTACTTTGTTTGTCAGGTCGGGGTCTCGGCAAGCCAAGGCTCATGGACGCAAGCACATAGGGCTCTAGAGTGCCCCCCCCCCCCATTTCGCTTCTAAGCTGACCTACATGTTTGCGACCACACCCCTCCCCCCAAAAAAAAAAAATCAGCGGGTGCCACTGCCAAGGTTGTATTTTAAATATAATACAGAGTTACAAGAATCCGGATTAGCTTTTCATGTTTTAAGCGAAGGAAGTCTTTCATGCAGTCCAGTTAACTTGAATTTAGCGCAAATAGTAATTTATCTTCTCGTGGCAAGTATATTCATGAGGACATAAAATGCATATCGCTACGGTGGTCTAGTGGTTAGAGCGTCCGCCTCGCATGCGGCAGGTCACGGGTTCGAATCCCGGCAGAATCATACCAAAGACTTATAAAAATGGTACTAACAGCTGCCTCGATTGGCTCTCAGCATGAGGAGGTTAGTGTTAGGACTGGCCGGCCAGGTGTCAAAATAATGTGACAGGTGGGACATCGTGCTGCATGTCTGCGGTATGATGCCTGTAAGGATGCAAATTTCTGTCGATCCATAACAGTCACATTAATTTGGGTCCAGGGAACAATTAATTAGATTTATGGGGACAGGTGCATGTTAAATCGCTATACTGCAATGATTTCTAATGTCTGTGTCGGGAGAGGAAGTGATTCTTAATTAAGATTTAGTTTACTTAACCGTTAGACGACTTGAAAAGGGAAGGGTACCTTCGATTTTATATCGGAAGTGTCAGATTTGAAATTTTCTAGATCTGTTGTTTGGAATTCTATAAGTCATGCTGACCGCATATATATAAATGATTTGGTTTGCTCTGTTTTGTTTTGTTAAAGTAAGATGGGATCAACCCTAATAATTAAAAGGCATTGCCTTTTTTGTGCAAAGATCGATTACGGGAAATCAGCTGTAAACTTCTATCAGTCTTTAATATTTGCCTAACCACTGGTTCAAAATGCTGTAGGGGTTTGAAGTTTTATGGGATTAATGCCATTTTTCAGCAAGTTATATTATATACATGGCGGCAAGTATGTTTTGGTGCAGGAAAAACCAGGGAAAATTAGGGGCGTACTCACGGGAAGCTAATAGCAAGCTTTCGTACTTACCCACGCTGACCGAGCCGAGACTCGAACCCACGTGGACAGATATGAGATGTAAGTGAGATGAAAAGACGAGATCACTCGACCGTCTGGAGGGGAGGGGCCTCAAAATATTGTCATATGTAGGAGCTAGTAGTTTTCTCGCAATTGTCCATCCCCGCCAAGAGCAAAAACACGTGATCCCCACTCCTACCCAATTGCTAGCCTTTGATCATGCTGTAAAATCAATCATAACACCGTGCCAAGATTATCCTTTGATTTGTTCCCATTTAAGACTTTCTTCTCAAGCTATCTGCAATAGGCATTAGGTTTTGTTTTTCCATTTTTTGGGGGGAGGAATATATTTCTATACTGACCATTCCAAAACAAATATCTGTCTCTCCATGGCTTATAGACAGTTCGAACCTACAAGTTAGCCGGTGCTGTCTTGATCTAATTACAAATTGTGGCTTGAAATCAAGTGCATGATTACCTGTAGCAATTCATGCTGTATCTCACTGAATCTCCGACGGATTAATTAATAATTGTTCTTGCTTCAAGACGATTAACTATTGTGAGCGTGCTTTTTTCGCGTACTCAGAAGGAAAATTACTTCGTTTGTACTGGAATACTCCAATGAGGATAACTTTAAAATTATGATCCTTAAATGTTTTTTTTTTGTTGTTGAGATTATGCTCTAAATTTTATGAGATGTAAGACAGATTTGAAACTTTTCTTATTGATTCAATTATAAATATAATTTTTAATTTCGTTGCCTCCCTTGACTTCAGTTAAATTAATCAATATGACATCATTATTATAACGTTTCATAGATCCGTCTCAAGTTTTTCAATAATACTCATGTTTAAAAACACTTTGCAATTTGCACTTTGACGACATCATATTAAGCAAAAACATGATGATAGAAACGTCACAGTGTTTTCGTTAAAAAGGATCGGCGATTTGGTATTATGATGGGGTCATATGATGGAACCTTACATTTATGAAAATCATTGTATAATTTCAATATTTCACCGAAAGATAGGACTTATTCAATTGGTTTTATAAGTGTAAATTTATTTATTTTGTTTTAAAGGTACTTGTAATACATTATTGACTATGTCATACCAAGAAATGGGAGATAAGTGCATTTCTCAAGGACACATAGAGGCGGCCGACCTGGACGGGCATGTGTGGATATCGAATGGGTGATCCTCAGATTACCAGTCTGACGCTCTCGCATTTGAGCTTCCGCGGTTACGGCAATTTCATTTTCAATAAAGGCGAAGGCAAGATCCTTTGTTCGTTCAATATATTAAAACTCAATGATCGATGAGTCTGTTATGTCAATCGTCTGTTTTTGAGAGATAAGTTCACGAGCACCAGGAGTTAATTTGCTTACTGTAGATACAGTATAATTGCAATTTCCTCACTCCAGATGCAATTAATTTTGCACATGGTCAATTTTTAAGCCGTTCGTGCTATATCAAAGATTTCTTCCACTTTTAATTTGATGGAACATGTTTGATCTATTTAAAATTTCCCACGCACATAAAGAACAGCTTTGATTAATTTGTACATGATTGCTACTTTTTATTTAGTTTTGTTTTTGCAGCAAGCGTGCATTCAATACATTTTCAAGGCGGTGTATGTATTGCATTCAATCAACTGAACGATGTGGTAATGGGCAATTTTCATGGATGGTAATATTAATTCTACACTCCTTGTTGACTCGGCTATTGTTGCAATGGCTGTCGTTGCGAAAGGAGTACTTCTTTGTCTAAGTATCGTTCTACACTAGCGAAGCAAAATAAGGTTACAGATTACACATTTTAGTACAGGCACTTCCAGCTTAAATATGGCGACTTAGTTTTGTCCGCTTATTTACATCATGTGGTGTGGCTAAACCAGTCTCTCATCCAAACTGCGCCTTTGAGGAAGTTGCACAAATTGTAGTCTTAGTTTTAAAACAACGTTGATACTAATCCATATAACACTATTAAATCAGCATACGCACGTAGAATTAAGCTTTACATATAAGCATTGCATATTCAATACTGTATTCGATTTATGTATTCTCATATGGATAGCTACATGAACTGAGATCTGTACTTGTTTGAACCCAAGCTATCGGTTTTTATTCCTCCAAGTCCATATGAACGAGAATCAATTTTTTTCTTCTAAAAATCGCCCTGAAATTCATATTTGTTTCCTTGTTCTCTGAAATGTATTCAATACAGCTTGTTTGATAACAATTCAAAATAATCTATATTTGCCAACTGTCATATTTCTGTTCTTTTTTTTCTTCATATGACTAGGAACTACTTTCTAAATGTTATAAAACGTTGTCCCATATTAATTTTTTTCCTGCACAGCGATTCAAAACGAATGACTCATTTATTCAGATTAAATCATGTATTTTTAAGTTGGTGGTACGTAAGCAGTACTTATTTTCATTGTCATTTTTTAGTTATTGTGTTTAGTACACTTTAATCATCCTTAAGTTGTTCAGGAGAGCATTTGTTTTTGGTTTTAATTTTACGTAATTTCACAAGTACTACTAAATATTTTCTCGGTTTTTTTTGAGTGTTTTATTTTTCGGCCCTCCTTGATTCTATCTTACCCGAGTATTGGCTTACCACTCCAAGTTTCCCTGATTAGCACCTTAGCTAGCTAGCAAATTGTTGGCGTCAGTGACAATACCTGTTTTTTTTTTTTTTTTTAATCAACAACCTCTCTAACGTCAAGCACAATCGTTCACAAGGTGTCAGCTATAGTGGAAGCTGAATCGTCCCACTTTTGTTACCTAATTTTGATTACAACTCACACAACAATTAACACACACATTACAAATTCACCTACTATAAGGTATTGAACATATCATTTTCGGGGTCGGGGGGAGGGTTTGAGGGTTGTGATTTCCTTTTCAAAAATATTATAATGGATATGGTGTTATTTTGCTTTATGTCAGATCACGTTTTTGTTTCTCCAGCTATTGACAGACAGAACATTAAATAGTTTGACCCTAACATATGGGGCCTAATTGCGGTATACCGTGATACGTATCGCCGTATGCTCAGAAACGCCGCGGTATACCGTTGTTCAAAATTGTAAGTGGTAGTCAGCCTCACTAATTACATTGCCAGAGTCTTGCGTAATTCATTAGCAACTTAAAGTAACGAATTTATACATTAAAGACCATACACGTATATCTATTAGCGTGTAAGATTCAGCTGAGATTTATTTCTATTATGTATTATTGTGTATTATTTCATGGCTATTTTCATGCGAAATGTTTAGTTCAAAAGGGTATAGAGACGGAACACTTTAAAAAAAAATAGCTTCTCTTTTGGAAGGGAAAGGGGAAGACGAACCGTGCAGTATAAGACTATCTATCTATCTATCTATTATTGATTTGGTTTGCTCTGTTTTGTTTTGTTAATGTTCGATGGGATCTACCCTAATCATTGAAAGGCAATGCCTTTTTTTGTGTGCAAAGATCAATTACGGGAAATCAGATGTAAATTTCTATCAGTCTTTAATATTTGAATGACCACTGGTTCAAAATGTTGTAGCGGTTTGTAGTTTTATGGAATTAATGCCATTTTTAAGCAAATTTTATTATATGCATGGCGGCCAGTATATTTTGGTGTAGGAAGAGTCAGGGAAAATTCCGGGCAAACCCATGGGAAGCTAATAGCAAGCTTTCCCACACAGCCACGCTGACCGAGCCGAGACTCGAACCCACGCGGAGAGATTTTTATTTTCAAGCTATCTGCAATAGGCATTAGGTTCTTTTTGTTGGGGAGAGATATATTTGCAGCCAAAAAGTAAAAATAATAAAATGTAACGTAACATTGTGTTAATTCCAGACTGCAAGAGAAAAACTTTTCTTCCTCCCTTTCTGATGTATATACTTAAATGAGCCCTCGTTTTAGCTGTTTTGCTTTTGTAAGCTAATGAACCAGATTTACTTGAATACACTACTGTCCGTTCTTACCTTCTGAGTGCAGGGACAATCGTAAGTTTTGTTAGCTTTACAAGTTCCCATAGTCTCTGCCTATTGTTTCTCATCTCCTCCCTTAAGTGACCCGAGTCCACAGAACTACCGATGTATGTCAGCAGATACGTGTATCTGGCCGTCCTCTGATTCAATTCATCCACCATCTGGAGGTAAATGATAACATGAGAAACATGCAATAGTGCAAAAAATTTACACATCTACACATTGGCATATAAGGTTTGCTTTCAGTAGAGTTTTTGAGGTCGGAAGAAACGAATCCGTTGTGACTGATATTTGGTGAACAAAATTATGTTTAAGTTCACGCGTAAAACAACTGATGTTGCAACATGAACCTTTTTCATTATGGCAAATCAAATTCCTTATAAGACCACTATAATATTTTAAGATTTCATATCTTTAAAATTGTCACCGTTAAATTCGACCGTAACTATGTTGTACTTGTGCATGTCTAACTAATTTGATTTATATTATCTTACCGGTTTTATAATTTTCATTGTTGGTTTCTTATTTTTCTTCTTCTTAAAAAATATTATGACTAGCACAACTGCCCATCCTAGGAGCGGAATAAAAAAAAGAAATAGGGATGAGTGAGTTTAAGAGAAAGTTTAAACATAAAAATAAGAAAATAAGTAAAAAAGAAATAGAAAAGGTTTGGATGCCAAAAGATTGGTCATACTCGCGACGTCTTGTTAGGCTGTCTGGATACATAGAAAGGCAAATGTTTCTCTCTCTCTCTCTCTCTCTCTCTCTCTCTCTCTCTCTCTCTCTCTCTATATATATATATATATATATATATATATATATATATATATATATATATATATATATATATATATATATATATATATATATCACGCTGCATATAATGGAATCGTGCTTGTCATTCTTAACTGACAATATGATTTGTTCGTTATTCTAAACACGGTGTTTAATGGTGTGTAGGTAACTATAAATGAATCAAAATCATATAGAAAGACTATTTAATCAGATGAACATTACCTTAATATATCATATTAAATACACATGGAATATGACTTCCTGACTATTACTGGTCATTTATTGCCCGATTCCCTCTTTTACTGACAGTAGTTTAATATAGTTTTAAACTAAATTATGTAAAGCCGCATCAAAATATGGAATGGAGAACCAGCCAAACTACCTACCAATCTTGGTATCTAGACATAAACCAAGATCGACACGCTTCCTTTGTACCTTTATGGTCTTAAAATTAGAAGTAATAAGATTCATATCAGGAATGACAGATGAAAATATATGCACTGTATTATGCATACATACATCAATATATACACAGTAAATCCAAGCGCCGCTGGTCCTGAAGTTGAGATTGTGGCTATTTGGAGATAAAGGTCACAAAGATCACAGGCTTTCGTTGGATATTGAGTATTCAACACCTCAGTAAAATGAGACTCACTGCATTTCTGGTCATATATGTTTTTGTCTATGTCAATGAGGCACTACGTGAATAATATTAAAACGCACAAGATCTAATTAAATGTTGTCGATTAGATAAACTGAGCTTTATTTCACTGCTGCATATAACATTATATAATACCTTTTTAGTTGCATATATTGAATCAAAACGATAGATATAAAGATCCAATACCTTTTGGTTAGGTATTAAAAAGGTCTAGACACAGACATTAATATGTATCATATAAATGCAAACGCATATTTTTGTATATACGAATAAACAAAACAATAATGCAGGGAGGCTAATAGGAAGATGGATTTAGGTGTGGTTTGTTTTAATTATTTTTAACGTAGCTTTAACAATTCGAGTCATATCGCTACGATGTCTGAAATGCGGCAATTTATGGTGATGCCTAACAGTGGGGCATCATGCCGCAGACATGTTGCATCATGTACCACCCAGTCACATTATCCTGACACAAGGCCGAGCAGTCCTAACACTAACTTCTTAACGCTGAGCGCCATTTTTATAAGTCTTTGTTTATGACTCGGTCGGAGTTCGAACCTGAGACCTCGCGCATCCAAGTTGGACGCTCTAACCACTCAGGTGACCGGAGCGGTCGGGATTCAGGCAAGGGATCGATACGTTAAGACAAAGAAAGAGGGTAGTTGCATTGCTAAATAGAAATTTAAGAATAGCTCATTCGTAATTTCGTGCTATTAAGTCGTAATAGCCAAATAACTATTTCGTAATTGCGAAATATTTTCTCGTAATTAGGAGACAAAAAATTAATTTTTTCGATGCTACGCTGACTGCTTTCCGTAGTTTCAAATGCAAGCTTTGACTGCAATGATGTTCCTAGATCGTAAATAAGAGATTATATGTTATTTTATGTTATGTCCATCAGTTGATCTTAATGCATTATATTGTTTTCTTTTGGGGCCTAAACCATACGCTTTATGAACGCACGTCGGTGAAAAGCGTGATGAGGGAACATCTATCAAAATAAGTCTAATTCAGATTAGCAGGCTTACAAACTCCCAGATAGCAAACAAGGGGGATGTATTCACCACTGATCATTCCAATACAAGGAGTCAAAGGACCAGTATTTATTAAATTCGCCGCTAGCATTTATTAATTCTTTCATTTTTAAATCTGTTTATATCTGTTTCTAAGGAATTCAAGGAATTAATCGGCAAAACTTGTATTAAAACTCCGTTCAATTCCATGGCTAAGATACTCGTATAATAAGTTAACTATAAAAGGTATCTTCACGGAACATTTCCGTCAAATTATCTACGTTTAACAGACCATTCAAGTGTCAGACAGAGCAGAAGCAGAAAAGCTTCTAGTTTTTCACTGGTATTGTTAATACTATCTACAGTTGGATTAAAACGTATTATAAATGGTTAAAATAGGTTCCAATTTTGCGAGCGTCAGTAATTTCACATATTTGTGTTTTTCCAGAAACGCAAACGTTCAATTCACCCCCGAAAGGTCAACGAGCTCAAAATTTGAATTGTGGCACAGGGTGACTATATGCTATAAACTTCATACGGGTTCTCACCGTTGGTAGATCAGGTGCTACTGTCGTCTCCTTCACAGTCTGAAAACATTTGAATGCACGCGACTAATCCATTGTATAAATCTAAACAAAATGTTTCAGACGGAATACTGAAATGCATCGTCACAAGTCAAGCGATATTCTCCTTTATCACCCGTTGACGCGCATGCTGAGATTTCATCATTTCTCTTGAATATGCCTAAAACTGGCTTACCAATCACTACGAGCGCAAGTCAAATTGTGTTTTCAGTGGTACCCAGCTTGACCCATCACGATGTTTTAATGTACCATCAAAGGTTTTCTTCCAAGCATAGTCACTCATCGATGGATAAAATAGGCATTTTCACAGATGTGTAGAAGGTAAAGCATTTAAGTTTATCCGTACCAGTGAACCACGAGAAAATCTCATTACAGGCAGCTTCTGTAGATGTGTAGCTTCTTGCTCATCAATAGGTAACAATAGACTGGTCATCTGTCGTAAGTATGCATACACATATGGGCGGTAGTTACATAAGGACCGGGGAGTCAGGAAATAGGCAACATCTAATTATCGCAATTTGTTTTGTCCAGCCTAATTTGGCCATCGACTCTTCTCATTCTGACCTGCTATATGACCTGTGGTATTAGCATTGATTGGATGTAGCCTTTCCTTGGGCTCAAACTCTTGTACCATAATGCTTTTATTGTTGTTCATAAAACATAGTGGCTTAGCTTTTGATTGCAATTCATGATTTTAAGTTGCCCATTCCAAAGTCATTATTCATATCATCCATGTACTAGTCGAGAACTTAATGTAAAACATGAACACTTTCATTTGGAACATTATCTTCCAAATGTTATGAAATTTGTTTCTAAAAATACTTGCAGATGTATCCGATCTTGTGCATCTATTACATTATCATCTTCATATAAAGGCTTTTCAGTTTAGGTTTCAAAGTCATCTAATCCAGTATCATCGCTTATTTAAAGTAAGACAAAATGTACAAGAAAAGCTGAAAAATAATTCGAATTGTTTGAAGACAAATATAGAAAGAACACTTTAACAGAAAGTGAAGAGTAGAATATGATATAATTATCATAAACGGAACATACTAAAAGATACTTTGTAAAAAGGTGACTGAAAATAAATTGGGATGAATCTTTGTCATTTCTATAGCTGCTTAAATGTTTATATCATTGTCAGATTTTGCAATTTACAATG
The DNA here is from genome assembly GCA_028554795.2 of Sinohyriopsis cumingii. NCBI lineage: Eukaryota > Metazoa > Mollusca > Bivalvia > Unionida > Unionidae > Sinohyriopsis > Sinohyriopsis cumingii. Next base: position 75,335,055 of record CM068827.1, on the reverse strand, counting down.
TAACACCATTGATTAGCAATTTCCAATTAACAATTAAGACAGTGTACATAATGAACTTAGTGATGACTAAATGATATACACTGGTATCAAATACTTCACTGGCTTCTTGTCCTTCAAATTGGGATTGCCTCCATATGCAATGAATGCAAATTTGATAACATTCAGACATTATCATGTCAAAACGACAACAGAAAATAAGGAATTTAAAATACTGAATAAATGCTTAATATATAACTGTGTATAGTTACTTGCTGTGTTTGTTCCCTGTATAATTATAGGTTACTGCATTAGTAAGGGAAAATTTGAACGAGTTCTTCAGATGGAATACTGCACGACCTTGGGAGTGCAGTATATCCATCCGACAAAACGAGTTCATATTTTCCCATATAAATGCAGTAACCTTTTATTATATGCTCATTTTTCTTATTCTACCTAAGGCTTAATTATATAAACAAAATACACTACAAGGAACAAAGTAACTGAATATATGCCGTAATCCAAACTAAATACACAAGCGCAGATTCATCATTACACAACAACAACATTATTAAAGCGCACATAACTCCGGCCAGATAAATTTGAACTTAGTCGCGCGCCAGACATAACTTTTCAAAGACAATGGAGTTTTGGTCTACTTAAAACAGGAATTTAGATTCATATTGTAAATGAACGCACATTGCAACAACTTTTCCATTTGATCTGGAATTAATAGATTGTGGCATGTTTGTCGATTGTACGAAATTTCGTGATTATGGACTGGATTCATCTGTGCAGTTTCTACATGAAATACATCGGATTGAAGTAGCGAAAGAGAAGCGTGTTGACATCTGCAAGTCTGTTTCTGTTCTGTCATTGAACATTTGAAGTCATAATGTGGGAAAAATATGAAGAATTTCAATTGCAATTATCAAAAAGACGCTATGGAAGTTAATGTTTATTTCACTTTGAGTGCAGTAAGGAGGATGGAATTGCACTTGCAATATAGTCAAAATTACAGTACAATTTCGAAATGTGTAATCCAGCTTGAGAACCCATGACGTGGCTCATGTAATTCGGATTTGCATAAACAAGAAAGGAAATTCAGGATGTAAAACTCTAAGTATACTTTCTGCCATTCTTATTACCAGCTAAAGAAGACAGTTTATGCCTTGTCATTAGCATTTTATTTGTAGATACCCAGCAATATTATGAAATCTGGCATCTCCCGCCTAAATCCGAAACATTGTATCAAAAAATTTAACGCGGAATGTAGCAAAGCATCTGGTATGTGGCAGTCCACGAAACATCTGCTTTAGTTCATTCAGAAACAAATGCAATCAACCAAAACGTAAACCGTCTACTATGTGAGAGTACATGATTTGTTTACAAAAAGTGCTGGCCATCTGCGTCCATTGTTTGTTTACAATAGAAAGTAGTTCCTTTATGAGTGCAATGTATTGTTGCGCGCGAGTTCAGTATCGTAAAATACTAAACGATTCAGACAATGCAGGGTTAACGGAGAAAAAAATGAGCATTTAATAATAGTTATTATAATTGCTCTCCTAGCAGAATAGCGTTATACATCGAAAAAGTGTCTCAGGTTTCTGGTGGAAAACTGACTAGTCAAAACATTAAAAATCAAACCAAGGATAATAGGTGCTCAGGTAGTCCTCTCAATTACAAAATTATCTACCTTGAATGATTGAACTTGTTTCATTTTGCAATCTAATTTATCAAATATAAGACATCGATTTCAATACATTGTAGGGGCCGCGAGTGGCCGAGTGGTCTAAAGCGCTCTCCGTTACGGATCACTGCCATCTCACCTCTGTCGGCGTGGGTTCGAGTCTCGGATTCAGCCAATGTGGGTATGTGAGAAAGCTTGCCAGCAGCTTCTCGTGGGTCGGTGGTTCTTTCTGGGTTGTTTCCCGGGTTCTTCCTCCACCATTAATACCGGCCGCCATGTATCGTGTGCTGAAAAATGGCGTTAAACCCTACAACAACAACAACATCAATACATTGCATATATTACGTTGTTGGGTATTATACAATTTCTGATGTACTAAACAATAATATATATTACTCATCAACAAGTGTTGCAAAACAAAGCTGTTTAATCTTAAATGGGCTTACAACATTGAAATGTACATCATTAATAAAGTTGTTGTTGTTGTAGGGTTTAACGCCATTTTAAAGCCGAAACTGAGACCAATGTGGGTCGTTTATTTCTTTCTCAGTGACATGACATGTAGTTGTTGAGTTAAAATGTTCAATATCTTCTTGAACACCATTTGTTTGAAATTTTTCTTTTTAACGCTTGATCCATTGATACCGCAATCCAACCGATGCATTTAAAAATTCTTAATATAATCCTTACTTTTGTAATTTTTAGTTTTGTCTTGTTTTGTAGATTGATTGGACTTACAAACAAAGCCCAAATATGACGTGCTGTGTTGCTTTCATTGACCAAGATATTTTACTACAAGTGTTATGCCTTATTCTTGTTTTGCATCCAGTGACAAAGTGTTCTGAAGGAACATTGACATTCTGTTGTTTACTTCTTTGTTCTTCTGACACGATTATAGTTTTGAAAAAAAATAATACGCTAATCATATATAAATTTTACAACATATCAACGCTCAAATACCTATCGAAGTATGAAAATTGTAAGATAGTCTTTTGTGTTTTCGTAATTGTTTTGTCCAAAACAAAAAAGCATCAATGCATCTTTTTACAGACTTGTTTCTGTCCGTGACATCCATGTGTGTGGTACCTACGTGGACATTACCTCTGAAACGGGTACCAGCTTAAATTGTGCATGGCTTTAATTATAATGTCGCATAACTATTACTACCCTATAGATATACTAAATACGGAGCGCCACAATAATAAATATAGATACCACAGCTACTGTATTCATCCAAATCACTGCAAGCATTCGGTCGTCATAAAAAACGTTAATTAATGTAGTTAGTATTTATTCCAAAGCAATTGTTACATTCAATAGTTATATTTATTAGGACCAGCAGGTAGAAATGCAATTAACGTGTCAACATGTCTCTCCCCCTCCCCGTTTTAGTTACTCAACCAGATTCCATACAGTCCGCTTCATACCACTGTTTCCTCCGTCCAATACTTTATGCACATTTTCAGATACATCAAACTGATTTTAACTTTGTTAAAAGAAGTTTTCTATTTTCATCAGACAGTGTTGAAAGAATGATTGTAGTGATATTGATTGTGTTTTGATGGGTTATATTTATGATCACTATGATTCCACATAATAGGAAAGATACATTTATTATCTACTTTGAATACAATAATTCCAACATTCTGTAGTTCATACTTTCAAGACAATCTATATATAAGCTTCCTATAAGCGACTTATGTCTATGTTCGATCGTGTCAAACATCCATCTATTGCTTTTGCTAATTTTCTGTCTAAATTTAGCTACGACAATATCGAGCCGACATCTAATGACGTTATAGACTTTATCTCTGCTATATAATACTTAGGGACTTCTATGCTGTATGGTAAATAATTATTTTGTCAACTTGATCTTACTCCTGGTTGGATTTCTTCATAACTTCAATTGCTAATAGTAATTGTACTTTAACTGAACCTGATCATCGAGATTTTCCAATGAAGATCTTCAAATATTGTTCAATTTCTTTGAAAAAGTTATACGTTTTGAATGTTACTGCGTAAATTATATACATATTGACAACTCTGTTAAACGAAACTTCGCATATTTTCGTCATGATTCTGTTTAAATTATGACGATTCATGCTTATATGTTTTCTTGTTGAGAATCTATTAAAGGTGGTTGCATTTTTTCTCTCAATATTCATGTACTAGAAAATCAAGAATTGAAATATTCATTTTGATTATGTTATGCGTATTTCATTTGTATTATTTGTACCATTTACTTAATGATTATATTGTGGAAATAAGCAGCATCATAGTTGAGAGCAAAAGGATTATTATAATGCAGCAAGGAGAATGGTCAAAGTGCATAGTTGATGTTGATAAATCCACTAATCTCTATTCCATCAAATCTACAGTAAATCTCAAAGATCTCATAATATTTCTCAAGCCAATCTACCAACAAAAGAAAACAACAAAAAAAAAAAAACGATGAAATGCTGATATTATAAACATGACATTTTTTTAAATAATGATATATATTTAAACATTTATAGTTTCAAACTACAAAAAAATTTCAAAGAATACTTTGATATTATTACTTAAATGAACTCTCGTGTCCTCAACTAAGTAACAGAAAAGTGCGAGAACCAGGTCTTGTAAACTTCAACAAATAATGTATTTCCCTAGAATACAAACTGAAAATTTAAAAAGAAACCTTAGACACAGTCAATCGATACCAGAGAATGAACTCCAAGAATTAATCAGAAATGACAGGTATATACATTTCATCCCGCAGCCCCTCAGCCCCTTAAAAAGCCACATAAAAAAGAACAAGAAGAAACAAACAAAAATACCCAAACACCCCCACACTACAAAAATAAGTATACATATTGTAATAAATTTGGAGCATGCGCATTTATTTATAGCGCTCCGTTTTAAGGATTTCTTAGAGTTTTTTGTGATTACTTGTTTGATTATGGGAAGTCGGTGCTGAGAATATAGTTTTCAAACCAAAATAATTAGCCTATTACTACGGGTAAACGTCACAGAGTGAAGTGTTAATGAGTTTCCATGAAACCATGGTTTACTTTTGGTGAGTTCAGGTCAGAACCGCATAAGTGTCCCTGGTAGTCCCTATTAAAATGATATTGTGTAGATTGATTGTATGACCCCAGGTGCAGTTTTTTTAGTTTTTTTTATTAGAGACTGGTAAATGATGAATTGGAATAAACGAGCAGGGACTATTCTGTCGTCGGCATGCGCCGTTTATTGTCGCCATGGTGGTAAACATGATGCAAAGTTACAGGCAAAATGTGGACTAAAACCATGATTTGACTGGCCTAATGTTGCATAGTAAAAATCGTTCCCGGTATGAGGTGGCTGAGTAGTATAAATTTATGGCTGACGGTACGTTACGGGAAGTTAATGAAGAGAAACCATGCAATTTCGCACTACGCAGTTAAATGCATGTTCATAAAAAAAAGACACAGGAAGATGCTGCTATCGGAGATCACATTTTTTGTTTTACGGTGGAGTGTGCTACATTTTCAACCCTTTCTCTCTAGTAGACAATGACTGACATTAATTGCATGGACACGCATCCTTCAAGTCTTACTCAATTACAGCCTAATTCTGAAGTTGAGCACATCAACGTTCTTCCTAATTGTCGAAAGTTTGAAGTGGTCTTATGTTATTTTGAAAATGCATTCGAGCAACATCTTAAAGCTACGTATCACACATTTATCAAACTTACATCCGAGCAGATATCCGTACCTATCACGATTTGTCAAATTATATGACCTTCACACTAATTTTATTACGCATACTTCTTGTATTGTCTCTAAAAACATACACCCATATTTATTTTACACTTGCATATGACGTAATTGTACTAGTTCTACTTACATCAACCTTCAGAGAAATAGTTCTACTTGAAAACCACATTATAGTGCCCATTGTTATAGCCTGCGTTATATCGTAAAGAAAACACTTTTCCGCGTATCAGGCTTGAATATGTTGAATACCTAGCATTAATATTTTACTATGTAAAAGTAGGTAACGCTTACGCAATGTTTATAGTCAATTCGCTCTTCATCTTCTTGTTTTAAATCATAATTTGCGCCCTCAGCCATGATACTCTTTTTTTAAATATCTTTTTAAGCTGTCTGCTATCATTGTAAGCGAGTAGTATAGTGCGGCAAGTGAGAGCAAAACGGGACTTCCAACTTAAACAGGTTGAAACATTTGTAGAGATAAAGAGGAATTCATGTCGTTTCACACGTGATAGACACAGTGTATGAAGCGATTGACCTCACTGGGAGGAAGTATAGTAACAGTGTTATAGCAGAGTTACATAAATGTAGTCTGCATAGCCTAAGTTTATACAGCCAAACGTGAATTAACAATACACCACAGGTTAACATGCAGGAGGCGAGATGGGCACGTACGGGAAATCCCTGTCAAAAGTGTCATATGTATAACACTGAGAGTAAATGGTAACATTGTAAGAATAGGTTGACCGAAAATTGGGTTGCATAATAACATTGTTGGAGTTGACCAACTTGAGGTATTTACTGGAAATCCTAGGTCTAGCATGCGTTAGACACTTGAGATACGTACTAGAAATACAGTGTTAAAATTGTGAAATTGTTTAACATGTAGGCGTCGCTGTAGGTACGTACGGGAAATGTAATGCTAAAATTATTTTATGACAGTCTACGTCCTTCGTGTCTCCTGCACCCTTTTTTTTAATTACATTCCATCACAAACTCAAACAAGCCAGAACCCGCCTTTCTATACAATTCCACACACATCCGACTATTCAGTGCATGGACTTTTATCGCAATCCAACACACACAACGAATATCCATCACCTAGTTCTTTAATACAATCTCACACAAACCATTACCATCCAGCATCCACTTTTCCACATACAATCTCCCACACACGATTATACAACACCTAGGTTTTGATTACAATCCAACACCCTACAGACTATACATCAAAGCGCTGTTTATTATAACAATCCCATCTATTTTCTAGCACCCTCGTTTTGATATAGAATCAACAGACACACTTACAGTTATCTAGCACACAGTAGCTAGACTTTTACTACAATCCCACTCACTCTCATGACTATCCAGCATCCGCTTTTACAATTCTACACGTAAATCTGACTATCCAACACCTAGTTTATGATTATAATCCAACAACCCCAGACTATCTAATGAATTGATGTTCATTGCAATCTCACCCTCAATTATAATCCAGCACCTGCACTAGGTTTTGATTACAATCCATCAACCACACACCCCAACTATCCATCACCCGCTTTATTTAAAACCACACCACATTCATGCTATATAACGAAAAGGGTTGGAGTGTTTATGCACACGCTATGCATGCATATATACAATCATAGTATCTAGCATAAAGGATAAGAGAATTTAAACGCACATTATGTTGCAAATGCACACACATAGTATTATACGAGAATGGAAATATGTTAACAGGCAACGGTAAACGTTTTATAGAGGCACCATACCTATATACAAACATAAGAAAATGGGTAAAGGTTTGGCAGTTTTACATCTAAAACGTATCCTTGCACAAACATGCATTAACATAAAACATAGAAATCCAGGTGGTCTTGAAAAGGGTCGTTTGATTTCTGGTACCAAATCTCCATCAGTGACCACACTTCCCGGCAAGCACAGGCTGTACATATCCTACTCCATTTCTTCCCACTCGTAAGATTAATGGATACTGGAAGGGAACAATGAGCATGGTTAGCCGAACTTTCCCAGTTCTTCATTGGTGAAATAAGGGGTTCAGGCTTTTGATGTTGCTGCTGTAACCATTGAATAAATAAATTGTCTCTTCTGTTTCATCATCCCTGCTAATATTCTTTCTACTTTCTCCACTTTTTTCTTTATCAAAAAGACTACTAAAATTTAGCTGATTTGAAATTGCTGATTTCCTTCTTGAAAGCTTTCCTACTGAGGTATTGTGTCGTATCTTCCACTTGACCTTGCGCATACTCCAAGTGCACTAAAGTTTCTCTGTGCCTTCTCCTCATATTCTGGTTGCTCATTAACGATGGATAGCAAGACTTAACACATGACTTTATATGCTTTAAGCTCTGTCATGAAGGAAAACATCCTTCGTATGATACACGAAAGCGAAAGAGAACATTCAATTTGTAAAGAAAATCGACAGAATAAAGGTGAAAGACCACGTTACAAATGATTTTTTATATATAAAAAAATAAGAGCACCAGTTTTTTTTCTAAATCAGCAAATTTATTGAGTGGCTATGTCCCTGCTAGCTGCCTTGGTCTTGATTGAAATGAAATCCACACAAAACATATCCTCCTGTATAATCGTCGTAGAAAATGCCGTACCTGCATTTGGTACTTCTATGTCCTGTGGCTTTAAACAGTATCAGGTAAGATCTCAAGTAAATGGTCTGAGTAAAGATAAGTTTAAATAACCTTTAAAGACTGATAAAACGTTTGGGTTTCTAACATGACGTCTATCTTGGACAATCTGAAGTGTTTATACTCGAAAGGAGTTTTATCTATGGCTCCTCTGAGGGCTACATTGGTGACGATGTTAATGAGCAAACGTTTTGGTAGGCGTCTTTGGAAAAAAATGAACTTTGATATCAATGGTGAAAGTTTTCACTTCCGCTCGTTGTAAAGTATAAATGCACGTCGTTTTGCTCGAAGTTTGACTCATATCGATTGAAATGTTAAATAAAATTTCCATACGGCGCACTTAAAGTCTGGATTTTTCTATGATCGTTTGTATTCGACTTAAGTAGCCATCAAATGGAAGATGGTACTTCTTTTAGGCAGTCTCAGGCGTACATACATTCAGTTCAATAATTACTCGTCTCTCAAAACACGTCTAAATGTAAACAATCCATCATTTTAAAACATCGTACTTGTTTGATGACTTTTTGTGTGAACATTGTCTTCCGCAATCAACGCTTTGTCTTTTACTTTGCCCAATGTGCCAGGTTTCCATGCGACTGAATCATCCAGATATGTATTCTTTGCTTCTTTCCCTTAAAGCAAGAGATGTTCCATATACGCTGTGTTAGGGTAAGTGTCCATGCTGCTGCTGACCAATTTGTTATCGAAGTACAAATCTACTTCGTTGAAGGCAGATTTGCTGGCATCGGCGCCTCAATTGCTGATGTCCACGTTGAGAACTTTGCCTTTCAGGTACAAGTAACTATTATTCAACTCGATATAATCTTTGGTTTGTCATTTGGTTTCAAATTCTATGGGCTCTGAGGTGTTCAAAAACCACACAGGATGGAAGTATACCTCTTGGGGTTCTTGCGTCATAGTCATAGTCGGTGGTATGACAAATAGAGTTTTGGTCTGGAATACTCAAAGTAGTCTCGGTGCACCATTTTCCAATTTTGTCAGTAATCATAAACGTGAAAGTCTTAGCCAGTTATTCTTCTTTTCTTATTCTTGTCCTAAGCGGCTGCGTGTCTAGGCGTTCTGAAAAGTTTTCAAGGTCTCTTTCTGCTTTGTCCTCGCTATGGCGTAGATAAGGAATCAATGCTTTCGCACGAAGCGCAAGGAAAACTATTATAGCGAGTGTCTTGGTGCCCAAGAAGGTCTTTTTTCTCTTTGAGTCAACACATTTTTGACTGCTTCATGAAGGCTTGTTTAGGACTTAGTTGTCCGATGAGTATCGTTGGAGATTTTTTTTCTTCTTAGCATTAAAGATGCATGTTTTAAAACAGGCAATCGTCGAGTGATCATGGGTTGTAAGATCGTTACTATGAATAGCTGACTCTAGCATTTCTCCTGAACCATCGAACGACTGCTCGGAACACATGGTACATCCCTTTATACAATTCATTGGAGAAAATTTTCCTAAGATTTAATTCTACCCTGACTTCTCCATTCGAGAATACAATATTTTGGTCAAAATCTCGATTTACACTTATATTGACACACTCAGAATATAATTTACTGACAGGAAGATAATAAAGATATATAAATGTTCGGTGAACTTGTTACGTGTTTCCTTCTTTATCTCAAGCAGAATGGCATACTTCATTTTGAATGGAATGTCTCCAGCCAACGAAGCAGGTGTTTCTTACGACGTTGTACTCGACGACATCATAACGCTATAATCAAATTTAGTCTTTTCTTCAGTTAGATAAGGAATCGATCGTTATTGTGAATTTGTTGTCTTTCCCTACCATAATGACGGGATGTATTATTAATAGCAATCTGAGTGAAACATTTCTCTTCGAGTAGGAAAAGGAAAGGGTCCGCAACTTGTGAGAATATAGGCACTGATAGGGACAACGTTTTGACTTTGTGACAGTCCCTGAAAACGCGCTATATCCCTCACAAGCCTTTAGAGTGTTTTAGCTCATGTAATTCATTCCATGATGGAAGAGGTGAATTGTTTCTGCTGTAAGGCTCTTTGGACATGAACTAAGTGGAAGATGATCCGGGTCAGGATGGAACACTTGAGTTTAAGAATGTTGGGGAACATTCTGCTCGGGTATGATCTTCCTGGATAGACCTATCACTAGATCGAGAAGATCATTGATCCAGGATTTATCTAGCGAAGAGGGGCAATCAAAATCATTTAGTACTTTTGGCCATTAAATTTCTGTATAATCTTAGGAAATAAGGTTGTTGAATGGGGTAGACAAATGGCCGCAAAACATCCCAAATGAGTGAAAAATCGTTGACGGACAAAACCTTGGAAACAGGTATCGGGTTAAACGAAGATCACTCACCCGATTTCTCCGTTGCTGACAAATCTAATGATAAACCAACGTATGTAATGACCAGTTTGTATAGAGAATATATTCCTTCCTTGACAAAATCGGGCAAGACTGAGTCCGCGGGGACAATGTGTCATCTGAATGTCGATGTTGCGTTGTTTGCACCAACGACGGGATGCCCAGAGCAGAATGTAAAGTTGGAGTAATTTGTTGCCGCCCTGTTTGAGGACTTATGTGAAAAAGCGTGAGAGGATGCGAAACTGATAACAGTTTACTTGGTATGAATACCGCATGTATTTTCGTAAGGACGGATGTACTGGAACGTGAAACTGTGCGTCATATTGTGACAGATGGCAAATTCGTTCGGACCGATGGAAAGGTGGACTGATCCTGCTTTCTCAATTTTGAATGACGTTGACCATCCTAACCAGAAAAGCTTCGAGGAAAATCAGGAAAATGTGGACCCTGAACAATCTCCATCGCGCGCTTCTCGATGAGCTGCCAGATTTCTTGCTATAAAAGCGTGTCTCTTACCAAGTCTGATGGTACAAACGCAATGAATCAAGAGAACGAAGGGGAATGATGTTGGAAAATGAGAACCAAAGCCACTCTGGTGGAAATTGGATCATCCACTCACCTGGCAGAAAGAGACGGATCTAATGCAACAAGAGTTCGGCGCCTACCAGATACAAGTCTGTTGTTGGTCGGGAACACTTGTTAACAGCAATAGAGCAAAGCCGTGGGGGTAAAGAAACTTTCTTGCCTATCCCCTTAATACCACTGTTTCCGAAACAGAATTACAGATTGTCTTCATGCATAAGATTGGGATCTCAGCAGGCTTTTGAGTTAATCAGAGAACTATCCTGTATCTCCTTGTCTCCGGTCATCAACTCATATAGGGTGAATCGGAGATTATGTCTAGGGCAATGGGTACTGCACATAACAATGGAGGGTAAGTTCTTGGACTGCCTGCCTCCAAAAGTTCTCAACAATGGCGGTCCAATCGAAGTTTCGCAGGGACATGGCGGATTGTGCATCGCTGGCCTTGACTACAAGTGGGAACAAACGCCATAGAAGCGAGGTCCAACAATGAAAACGTGACCACTATTGCAAACGAGCTTCAAAGTAGTGTCTATTTTGTCTTTATCCACCGTATAAGTCGGATTGACCACACCGTAGTACTTGTCCAACGCCAGGAGATCTGAGATGAAGCCGTTGAAAAGGGTCTTAAGCCAGCGAGAATGGAAAAACAGTTGGAAGCTTACTCTCAGTTAAAAGGAGGCTTTGGAATTGACTGGGTCACTGATCTTGACATATAGACTCGGCAAGTTTGTTTGTGTCAGACGAGGGGGAAATACGGAATATAAAGCTGACATCCCCGCTGTAGAAGATGGTTGTTTGGTTTATATTCTCAATTCGGAAACACTCTATAGATTCTTATACTGCCGCTAAGAAGCTATACTCATACAGCTCTATGGTGGGACCTGTGTATTAAATATCATTGTGTTTGTCTCCACATTCAGCATGCGGATCTTCCTGGACAGTATCAAGATCGATATCCGGAAAGTACATTCCCAAAGACATAGACAAGGCGTAGCCTTCGTCCATACGACTATCACGATACCGTCCAAGAGGGTAGGCCGTAAGTAAATGGCAAGCCGTATCTGCAGGAGATAGTCGTCGAATCGAAACGGATGGCTTGTCAAAATCATAACAACCAGTACGGGTGTCAGGTGTACATACGGAAGGACGGATCAACCTTCTCTCTGGCAATGTGAACGATCCACGGCTCTGCGTGAAGAGTAATAGGACGATCTCTAACGGAAGCCAAGCGGTCAATGAATGGTGCAGATCAAGAGATAGACGGTATGGATCGAGATGCGGATGGCTGGACGGTATGGTCTTCAGCTGAAGTGGTATGAAAACTGAGTTGCGACTAGACGGCACACCTGCCATAATTGAGTGAAAACTCCCTGAAATTATCTAAATTCGACAGATATCACAACGTGCTCAACAAGGTTGGCGAAAAAAGCATAAGTACTCTTGGTTCTTTGATTTTTTACGTGCAAAACGTCAATACCCTCGGTATTTGGGGAGACTGGATTCGGGAGGTAGTAGGGCTTATATTCCTAATGTTAATGTGATTGGGGAACGTATTTGAAGGAAACAACAACAAAATGTGTTGTTGTGAAAAACATCCAATGAAGTGACATCCATTAATGTCAAAACAAAGTGATTATTCACAGTTCAATTGTTCTGATCTAGGAAACGTCACTAGATGTCAAAGAAGAATGATTCTCCAAATATTCTAAACGAGGGCTGCTTATGCGATTGGAAGAATTGTTGTTTTGACTAGTCTTACTGTTGTTACAGTCCGTTAGAAGTTAACAATTACAATTAATGAGATAAATAGTCTAAATTTGTTTATAAACCTCCATTCTGCAAACTAAAATTTCCAGTGGCTGCTCAACTGACACAATGCAACATATACACTTTTGGCAGGAAAAAAGTCGATTTAATTTTTAGGGACACATTTGCCACACCCCACCCCACAAGGGTTGCTGTTGTTGATGTTTTTGCAGTTCTTTTAAGAGTAAATATGAGGAGAAGTCGATACCCTCTATGATGGGAAATGTACAAAAGCATCGAATTTGTGGAAACTACTCATGTTTTCGTGTGATAGCATATAGGCACATCTTAGTATAATGTAAGTGTATGCGATTCTACCCTTGCTTGTGTCCGATAGTATGGATATATGCGTGCGCATTCCCTTTCTTGTACATACTAGTTTCTTGAGTGATAGTAGATTTGCAGATTTGTAAGTATAGTTCATGTGTATCCCTGCCCTTTTTCGCCTGTAAGTAATGTCGGAATGTTGGATAGATTATTAATGGGAGTTTGTTTCTCCAAAAGCATATCGAATGGAATGTGTTTCCGTAGCTTAACTTAAAACTCATGTTCCAAGTTTGAATCGAAGAAGAAAAGCAATCATCAGTTATAACTGATCCTTGTAACGGCAAATACCACTAAGTAATTGGATGGGGAAAATTAATCAAAATATCTGTTAATCCGTATGAACAGACCTGATATATCTCCAGCATGCACGTGACAGTTTTTGTAATTATATGAATGACAATAGCCTGATATTAACATAGCATGCTTGGGTCAAATTAGTATTCAAACTTGGTTTGATAAATGTTATACAATGTTCTATTCAACATTGTAACTATACATCTTTGGTCCCATTTGAATGTATGTATGTATGTATGCATGCATGTATGTATGTATGCATGTATGTATGTATGTATGTATGTATGTATGTATGTATGTATGTATGTATGTATGTATGTATGTATGTATGTATTTATGCATGTTGGAAGGCAGGAAGGTAGGTAGATAGGTAGATAGCTAAGTAAGTAGATAGAGAGGCCGATTTCTGTTCCTACAGACATGCAGCATATTTCAGCCCAAACCGATAAATCAGCTCCATACCAATAATATTATTGACTGACGGTTTAGGGAATGATATAACCTATTCATTAAAACCTGCAAAAATCTGCTGCGAGATTGCATTGCAGCCAGTCAGAGCGTGGAAAGATGTAGTAGTTTCTGTAACAGAATCCATTTTGATACTTGTTCGTTTTATAACTGCCACGAATCTCATAAATAGTAGAGTAAATTGGAGCTTTTGATGTGCCATTGATTTGTCTCAGTGTCTCTTCTCGGATTTCATTCAGCTTAGTTATTTGCAACATGGGCTCTGTTAACAAAACATAAATAATTTACACTGCCATTCATTTTTCCTGGTCCTTCCTCCACCAGATATAATGGCTGCCATGCAGAGCCTGTCAGGTACAGAAAATGGTGTTAAACCAGACTTAAGGGTAATTTGTCCTTTAAGGAAACAGTTTTGTGGGAGAGACGTGACAGTCCGAAGACAGAAGTCCAGAAAGAGATTACGTGTTCAGAATAAAAGACTAGGAAGTCCAGAAAGAGATGGAACGTTCAAGATAGAAAGACTTGAGAGAATAGGAAGACTTGTGATACACGGGTGAAGCGAGGAAGGTAATACAGTCAGTCGTGGATATTGCGCTCTTTTCACCACTCGTTCTTATGATGAAATAAATCCAAATTAGACACTGCTATTAAATTCTGTTGACATAACTTAGGTTGAATAGGAGTTGCCGCTATTAACTGTTATTGATTAAATTTTGTTATTTTGCTTGTCAAAGGGGGCTTGTATTGACTATTGCATTATTTCTTCCCAATAGTATTGCTCAGTTCTCTGTTGATGTTCTATCTATCCATTCACACCAGGACATACAATCGAGGAATGTCATCCCCTAGATAACGTCGGTCAACTCCAATTAACCACCCCTCTTACTAAGAGGGCGACTTTACACTCGTATTACCTAATATAACTATCAGCCATGAAAAGTCATTGCAATTCATTATTTTTGCACGTATATTACCATGAATGTCACACGTTCCTAAAAAATCATTTTTGATTGATTGCAATACATTTATCCTCATATTCTTCTTATTGATTATATTTTTAATTTCATTTTAAAGACATTTGCTCAAACAGGGCTGTATGACGTACTGGGAATAGACAAGATAGAGCAACAAGCTTTGTAAAATTCAATAATAATTATTTCCTTAGAATACAAAGTAACAATGTAAAAATCACAGAATTGCTAACACAAGACCTAATGAATAAAGTCATATTTTTTTAATTATTGGTAATCGAAAACAATCCCAACACTGGGAGTGTTTATGTGCCTGTAGTGTCCGGTAGTCTCTAATATAGCAATGTAAGAAGGGCCTGCATTGTATGGATGTTCCAATAGTCTTTTGTTGAATCACATTAATATAATCCAAGGTTTCCTTCTTTGAATTCACTATAATTCACAGTTAATGTCTCTTTCCAGGAATGTTATAGTGCTTTTTGTATTTCCAGATAATAAAAGTAAATTCACCAAATCAAAATCTGAATACAACAATATGTTTTCTACCCAGATATTATCGCAGCAGCGAATAATTTCTAGATAAACAAGATTATATATTAAAAAATAAGACAAAAGAAGAGCTAGGATGCAGGACAAAAGTTTATTTCCAGAACAATCCAAGCTGTAATTAGACAAGGTTTGTAACTAAACTTATAGAATGTGGTAAACATCAGGTAGACCCGTAATTTCATGTGGAATTTCCAATGTTCTGGACTCAGATTGAGATAAACATGTTGTTTAGAAAACCAAAATCAGCGATGACCCTGGTCAGGTATAAAAATGAACTTGAGTTTGGAAAAGGTCAGTTATCAAATACAATTTTTACGCGCGCGCATGTGTGTGTGATCTGGATTTTTAAAGTAGCTTTAAGAATTTGTCAGTCATATTGCTACGATGTCTGCAGTATGACAGTTTATAGTGATGTCTAGCACTGAGGCATCATGCCGCAGACATGTAGCATGATGTCCCACCCATTCACATTATCCTGACACCAGGCTGACCAGTCCTAACACTAACCTCTTAATGCTGAGCGCCAAGCGAGGCACTGTTAGTACCATTTTTGTAAGTCTTTGGTATGACTCGGCCGGGGATCGAGCACACGACCTTCCGCATCCGAGGCGGACGCTCTAACCATTAGGCCACCAATTTGTACGTAACCCATAGCATAGAATGAATAAAGCATATAACAAACAGTGCAAATGAAATAATCACAACAGACTATAAAAGTCCACGATTGTCTTTAGTACACATACATGAAGAACCATACTCCATAAGCTTCACTTAAATTAGCAAGATAACGCAATAACTCCTTGATTATATTCGATCGTGAAACTCGTCTAATTCATGCATCAAAACTAGCTTGATGTATTTCCACATGTACCGGTCATAACGCAGCCATAATATGCGAATGATACACCGGATATTACTGGCTGTTCATGCACATGATCGATCTATGGAAGCTCGTAGTTTTCACTGTATTGATTGAAAAATGTTTGAAGTGTCATGTAGCAATCTTTTTGTCTTATGTTTAGGACATACGTTAATTGCGAATCTTGGGAACTTTTTTTGTGCTGAAGACGATGAATCATATTGTATATTTTCTAAAGTCACTGTGTTATGACAGCACGTGTCTAAAGCCTCGAATGTGGCTTAAACATTGGTCTCTTGTTGATGTATTTATAATTTCAATATTGTTGCGAGTGAAAGAAATCAACAGAAACAGAGTTAAAGATCATTTGATAACAATACACCTAATAATTTCTTAATACACGTTTCTTATTGAGCCTGGACACCGCTCCGGCGGTGGCCGAGTGGTTAGAGCGTCCGCCTCGGATGTGGGAGTTCGTGGGTTCGAAGATTGATAAAAATGATATTAGCAGCTGCTTCGTGTGGCGCTCAGCATTAAGAGGTTAGTGTTAGGACTGGTCGGCATGGTGTGAGGATAATGTGATTGGGTGGGACATGATGTTACATGTCTGTGGCATGATGCCTCAGTGCTATATATCACTATAAGCTATCAGACTGCATACATCGTAGCGATATGACTGAAAAATTATTAAAGCTACTTTAAACACACACACACACACACACACACACACACACACACACACACACATTTAGCCTGGCTCTTGCGAGTTTGATTGCCGTGCAAACCATCCAGGTTATAATAATCGCTTACCATCCAGTGTGTTTGTACACCCCCACCCCCCCCAGCCAGGATTTATACAAATGCTCAGAAGTTAGTAATTTCATTTATCAGTTTATCAGTTAATGACCCTTCACACTGTCATCTTGTTCATGTTTCAAACCAAACGGAAGCCATCGATGTAAGCAAACAGAGATTGCTCACTGTTCTTCTCTGACTTATAGAACAGTCCATTGTAAACGAAACCTGTGTCATGTGAATCAAATATTTTTATGCGTAATTTTATTGTTTCTAAAACAAAATCATCACAGAAACAATAATGTGGAATTCTTGTGTGCATGTGTTGAAAGGGATTTAGGTCCAAAGTGACGAACATTTCTGGAATTATTCAGTGCTAATAGAAAACGTAAATTACATCACATTTGTTTTCTGAACACATAGAATCGTGCACGCAAATATGGCGACCGTTTCATTCATTAAAATCCTGTTTTATCTAAAAACATCGACAAGCTGTCTGTACTAGGGGAAACATGGAAACAGCCAAGTAAGAAATTATAATTTGATTAATGAAATAGCTAAGTTCTCTGCATTTCTTATGTCTATGATACTTTTCGTCTTTATAACCGATGGGGGTGGGGTGGGAGCCAAGTGGAGGGTACGAGAATACATTAGCATTATGAAGAGTTACCTATAATTAGACTGAATAAGACTAATCTTTTAGTGTAAATGTCCCACTACACTATTACCTAGTATCAGTGAAAGTCATCAACTGAAAGTTATTTTACAATGCAATTTATCATACAATGTACTAAAATGACAAGAGCTACTGCCACTACTACTACTTCTGCTACTACTACTACCACTTCTGCTACTACTATTACCACTGCTACTGCTGCTGCTACTTCTACTACTACTACTTATGCTGATGATGATTCTTTCAATGACAACGACAACAACTCTTAGCTTATTCGCAAATTGACACTGCAGAGACAGGAATATTCCTGGACCAGTATATGTTTTTGGACGATTGCACGTTTGCAAAACGATGGGTGTTTAATTGCTCTTGCGGACTGAAATACAAACCATTTTACATTCAATCGTTTCTACTTTGCTTTACTCATATATCAACTTCATCAATAATGCATATTACAGTATTGCTATGAAACGAGTAGCTACAAGGATTACGGCAGATGCATTTTTTTCCATATGTTTAGGCACAATGCATCACAGCTTTGTGATTTGCAATTTCTAATAGAATCGTTACATTTCCTGTTCGTTTTAAATCAATCAAGCTGATTCGAAGACATTTCAATGTAGTTTAGAGAAACAAACCCTATTGCTAGTAACTGAACATTGAAATCTACTTCTAAACCAGTCACGCCTAGACTTAATATTTATCACTAAATTTAGCAAGTCGATGGATTTGCGATAATAGGGATCACTATTTAGACCGGGGCAGTGGAATGTTGATTTCTAGAGTTAATAGAACTGTAAAAGATAAATTTCTTGCTTGTTCCAAAAACGCATAAACAATCGTTTTGTGTATTAAAACATTTGAAGAGCAAACTCCTCATTTAAAAACGTGAAAAACATGCAATTAAAGAAAACAGTGTCATACGAAAGCATTTCAGATCTACTCACACAATGAAGGTTCTGATTAAATAGTCTCATTTATTTCTGACATCATGGTCGTAATTTCTAATCCGTTTCAGGGTTTACTATGTCAAAAGGCTATATCTCTGTTTAGAGTTCAACACTGAACAAAACAACACGGGTCCTGAGATTTACTCCGTTTAATTTCAATTTCTGGATAATGATCAAAATGTTGTTTAATAAAATATATATGCTCGCACAAATTAACATGAATGCTTTGAGAACAGGCAACACAGAGAGGGAAAAAAAACTATGCAAGCTTGTCCGAAATAATAGCAATAATAATAATAATAATAATAGAAGCACCAACAAAAGCGCAACAACAATAACAATGTTTATAGACATTTTAATTTCTTGTGATAACATTTGTTATCAATCCTAACATAAAATGTATCTGTTCGCCAAGTTTTACAGCAAAGTGCAAAACTCGAAGCAAGTAGCTTTCCTTTGTGGATCATACAACATACTATACTATTTTATGGCGACGTCAATATATTAAAAAGTTAACAAAAAAGCCAAACATACCTTTCTGCATTCCGCTCTTACATCTATATTGCATAACGATTCAACTGCTTGCTCCTTTTTTTGAAGCCACGAAACATATGAAGCGTTGGCATCACAGCTAGATTCAAGAACCTTTTCCATTTTCGCCTCCTCGTTTTTTGTGTTCCTTTATTTGCCTAAACAAATATTAGTCAGATTCATGGAGGCTGTATTTTACAATTTATCAAGGCTATCCGGCACATTTGAAGCTTGTTTTGACTCTTAGATGTTTTTATTTCCTATGTGTACCCGGATGATACACTAAACGTTTTCTATAAAACATATAAAGAGACATCGAGTATATTCTAATAGAATATATGCAAGAAGACCTCAAGAGTATTTAAAAGCAATGGACTCATTGAACAAAACAAAATCGAACATCCTGAGACGGAAAGCTAATTTATCCTAGAATATAGGCAGTCATTTCTTGATCGCTTTTATACACGTGTGCCTTTTCCTGATTAATTTTATCCTATGGTTTCAGTCGTGTGCACGCAGTTCATTCCTGACATAAGATTTATGATGTTAAACTTATTGGACAGTAATCAATAGCACATTTCGATCCAATTATTTATATATATATATATATATATATATATATATATATATATATATATATATATATATATATATATATATATATATATATATATATATATATATATATATATATATATATATATATATATATATGTATGTATATGTACAGAGAAAGAGAGGGGAGGGAGAGAGATATTTGCCTTCACTGGCTTTTTCAAAATAACGAAACCTCATAACTATCTCAAAATTTTAATATTGAACTGAAGATTGTATTAAGCGGGAGCCAATCGTATAATCGGATTACTGAAACACCAACTGTGAACAAGGCGCCCTCTACTTTATGAAGTTCATCTACTATGTTCTTCGTCATGGAGACAGTTTTAACCGTGTCTGCAGTATTAATGCAGGCGTTATCATTTTCTTAATGCGGTGTTATTATCTTCAACCACACGTTAATATCACATGTCTGCAGACCGTTCCAAATAACATGCTAAAAATACACTAGAGTATGAGACAGATGCCTAATTGTGTTTGTAAATAACTACCAGCAAAATATTGGAATACTATTATCATACTTCTCCTAAAGTTGGGACCTACTCTGAACTAGAAAGAAGCATATGGATTGATCCGACTCTTGTCATCAAATATTGTCAGCTGGACGAGCTGGCGATTTCACTTGCAATCCACAACGTAGAAATACACTCTTACATTGACATTCATTGTGCCATGGCGGTATTGTTGACTCTTTAATTTGATGACTTTTGTTCAGATAAAAAACACTTTCTCAGTTGTCATGAATACCTTTTTCATGGTGCACAAATCCGATGCCATGATGCTAAGAAAAATACTATTTATGAAATATTCAAGGACATAGACAATCTTGCATGAGCCCTAATTTCATACGAGAAACTGTGAAAGAAATGTAATAGTTTTGGGACTCACAAAACACAATATTATTGAACAATTTCGATAAATTGTTATATTAAATGAGATTAAATTAACGATTCTTATGACCTCATGTAAAAAACGGGCCAACGTGTTATCCAATAAAGCACATGAATCGTAAGTGCCATGAAATGGCTTGACTTGGGACGCTCCAGACAAAACTCATGTATTTATTATAACCTCATAACTTGGTCTTAAGCTGTGTACTATAAATATGATCTCTGTCAGTTCTACATTAAATCACTCACATTATGTGCTACAATAGCATCGGCATGAAATCATGGACTGTTCAGACTGTAGGTGTCAACGACATATCATAATGGACTCGGCAGATTGTTGGTGTCATCGACATGAAAGCATGGATTGATCAGTTTGTTGGTGTCATTCAGTCTATGACCAAGTTTGTGATCGTTTTAATTGCAACTCATCGTAGATACGATTAATAGATTTTATGATGCCAAGTTCCTCCCTCCAATCATACGTTTCTACAATACTTGCGAAATGTAAGCTAAACATTATATAACAGCATTGAGTCTTGAAAGTTATATAAGTGAGAGTTTGCTTTTGCTGTTTATCACGAGATGCAGGAAATACATTTTCCGCTCATTTTATGATATCTATTAGTGTAACAAGTACATGTAATGTTACATTTATGCCAAGCATAGTGATTTATAGAACATTTGTGGGTGGGGGTGGGGAGGGTAAAATCATGATAAAAAACTAGCACTGTTTTCAATTTGGCTGTGACCACAAAATTTCTTAGTTAGAACTATTAAGACAGATTAGATCCAAAGAGGTGAAATTATTGTTATGTATCATCTAATTATTAATTACCAACATATGGTTCATAAACGTTCGTTAAGAGTTATGAACGGTTTGTGAAATCAACAGTGTGTGGTAGTAGGAGATGCATCACCCTCGAATTGTTAATAAAAACTATGACTAATATAGTTTATTAACCTGTATGAATGATTTCTGAAACAAAGCAATTGTACATTGTTAGATACCCTCTACAACCGTTTTGTCCTTTCTGTTCGAATGAAAATTAGTTCGAGAAACTCAATATTCGTACCACTAAAATGTGCAAATGTGGGATCTTACAACTCTTTTTATAGACAAATCTTCTATGGTGAAGGAATGTACCAATTCCTTCAGCTGTAGAACTTTAGTAGCGCATTACAGAATTAACATATTAATTAATTAATTACATATGGCCAGCAAGCCATTTATTTTTCAAAACGATTTATAATACTCCTAACATTATCTGCAATAAAAATCACAGTTCAGATACTAACGAAGTCTGGTTCTAGGAGCATTTCTTAAGAATATGCGTTCTGCTTTGTTAGTTGTCAATAATACAGTTGGTCATTTAGAGATTTGTGACGATGAAAAATCGGCACCTTTTTGGGAGATTTTGAAGGTAACATTATGCCAGCTCAAGACATGGCTATAATAATTAAATTCCCAATAAATTCCTAATTTGTTTTACACCTGCAACAAAGTCCATTCTATTAGTTATTAAGTTCGGATGCAAAAAGGTTGGTTTATGTTAGGCATTAATTATGATAAAAGGTATGAACAAAAACTCATTATCCATGATGAATGTTCTAGAAATACATATAGCTGCAGTTGAAGTAAAAATACTGGACTTGCCTGTGCTAATGACTTTCCGGAATAGGTCGCATCACACCTGTTTGCTTGGTAATCCTACGTTAAAGCCAATAGGCCAAACTCAATAAACATTTTATTTTCTGTTTAGCCTTTAATGCTACTTTTACTGAATGCAAGTAACATTCTTCGCCGCTTAGAAAATATAAAGGAAAAATCAGATAGCAAATATTAACGATTTTTTAGGAATTGCAGTAGGATGGAGTAATAGTTGATCAGCTCATATTTTAGTGTTGTTAACTGTAAATGACTTTAAGTCTTAGATAATTCGTACTTGATTTAAATGAATAACCCTATATATAAAGATATTAATAAAAATCAAAGACGAAGACATGAAAAATGAACTTATTTACAACAACAGATTCAATGTGTTACGAATCTATGTCTTCAACTAAGTAAGAGAGAGATGTGAAGATATTTTTCCTCTTTCTGTTACATGGTTTCAATATTGAATCATAACACTCTTTAACATTTTCACTTGACCTAAATGTGTCATTCCAATGGAAACTTTCAATCAATTTTTAAACAAGTCTGTATCTAGAATGTTCTGAACTAAAAAAGCAATGTCAATCTATTAATTACAACTTAAGATCATTAATAAAAGTTTGCTATGTAAACATGTTGTTTACAACTTACAATCGTGGAGGAAAGTTAATCACACAATCTAGATAGATATAAAAATTTAAAAAGTTTGATATCAGGCTAAAATGTCAATTAGAACACAAATCATTTAGAAGAACACATACATATTTAAAGGCATAGTATTTTCTGTATTTGCCATATCTGAAAGTATTATATTACAATAAATATCTGTTCCTGACAGTCATGTAAATTTAAGGTAAAAAGGTAAAAAAGGTATTCCAACCTTAAATCCTATTGTGTTCTTTGTTGTCTAAAATTTAACGAATCATATACACACAACAGAGCTACAAGTGTTGGCATATGGTGAAATATACACGCCATAAATCTGTATGTGCCACTAAAGAGGGTATCAATTTAAGGATTCCGAAGTAGCATACTACTGTAATAAATTTGGGGCATGTACCATTTGTATATACCTCTCCATTTGAAAGATTTATTTAATTTTCGTGATTACCCTTTTGATAATGGAAGTAGATGTTAGGGAAATAGTCCTTAGCCCGAATAATGAGCCAATTACGAGAAGCAAACGTCACAGACTGCAACGTTGATGAGATTGCATGATGTCATGGTTTAGGTTTGTTGTGAGTTCATGTCAGAGCTGAGCCAGGTTGTCCCTATTAAAATATAACAGCGTGGATTGATTGTATGTCTCCATGTGAAGTATTTGTGATAGGCACTGATAAATTGTACAGTGGAATGATTGAGAATGGACTGTTACATTATCGGAGACGCATTTTATTGTTGTTACGATGGTAAAGTGGTGTAGAGTTACAGGCGAAATGATGCTTAAAATCATGATTTGACTGAATTATTTTTGAATAGGAGAAATAGTTCCTTGTATTTGGCGTTTGAGTTGTATATTTTCACGGTGTGAAATACTGGCGCTACGTTACTAAAATGTAATAAGGAGAAACCATGCAGTTTTGAGGTTGGCATGCAATTGTGAAGTTGTGATGTAAATGTGCATTTTTTATACTTTTGGCCATGCATTGATTAGAAGAAAAATATTTATAGTCTGGCCTCGTTTGAACTTCAAGTAGACAACGATTGTTGTCGAGATGTTCCTGAAAATAACGGTAAAAAGATTTCTAGCAGGATTCACGCCAGGGATGAATTCGCTCTGTGCAGAGAACCCTTTGGCTTATTATATTATAAAATCAAAATTAAACATCCAAAACTAAACTATACCATTTCTAGGTAAATTACCCCCCAATAAAGACTCAAAATTAATGATGTTAGTTCGGTCTGAAAAAATCTAATACGACACAAATAGAATCAGAGTGTAGTAATAGGGGCTTGTTTAGCGTCAATGGAAATCCCAGTCAATAAAGTCGTGGGCACGTTTAGCGTCAGGATTTTTCAGACGACCTCTCTGAGCACGTTTAGCGTCAAAGGGAATTGAACATGGGGAGTACTGGGCCTATACAGCATCAAGCGAAAGTGGGGTTGTTGAATAGGGATAATAGAAATGGAACAGGTGAAGTGACATCACAGTACTGGAGACTGGTAACAATGTAGCAAGGGGCTGACCTAAATACGCGCTACTGTAGGGATAGACAAATACAGGAGTGACATAGGCTTATACAACATATATACATAGATTGATGAACATCAATCTATCACACAAAAAACTATACAACCGACGAAACAATTTAAAACAAGAAAGGAAATATTTTCGAGACAGTGGAGTGGCCCTGAACAAAATCTTAGGTTTTCTTCTTATTTTGTGTCTTCTATTCACTTCTTTTACTCCACCAACCTCTTATTTGTCTCCTACTGCCTTCTTTTTTCTCCTCTTTCTCCTTTTCCTGTTTCTCCTTCTCCTCCTTCTTTTTCATTCTCTTACTCTTTTTCAATTGTTTTCTTTCCAGGCTTTCATCCTTATTCTGTCTTCGTCCTCGTCCTCCTTGTTTTTCTTTACGTTTTTAAATAGTTCTCTCAGTTTTTCCATTGTCTTCTTTACACCGTTTGTTTCCTGTTGATAGTATAGACACCATTCTCCTTCACTATTCCAATGTCATCTATTGCATCTTGCAATATCTTCATGATGTCGATCCGGTTTGAAGCCATCTTAGTCATTCCGTGTAGAATGGCGCAAATGTTCAACTATGAAGTTTGTATACTTCAAGCACAGATGTGAAGGAAAACATACCTTACACTCACTTCACATATTATCTACTATGCACATAGAGGGAAATTGAAAACTAATATATACTATCCACAAAACCCAAAATCTACTATCCATCTACGGGAAGAGGAAAAACAAATTCCAAATCTACTATCCACACATGAAAAGAGGAAAAAACAAATCCAAAATCTACTATTCACACAGGGGAAGAAGAAAATACAAACCCAAATCTTATATCCACACAAACGTACGCGAACGCATGCAAACACAATATCTACTATCAACACAACGTACGCAAATGCAAACGAACCAGAGAATATACTATCCACACACGGGAAGGAGAAAAAGCAAACCTGAAATCTATCCACACAATCTACGCGAACGCATACAAATACAATGTCTACTATCCACACAAACGTAAGCGAACGCATACAAACACATGCACACTATCACACCAGTAAAGGAGTTAGTGTTTTTAATCAAACTGCTCCGCACTCACGATAATTGGCAACTTGAATAGTCTCTTTCTGAGAGATTTTTGCCCTGAGAAGGGATGTATTTTGTTGAACCACTGGAACACTTTCATCTGATCCAGTCCTCTTATAACATTCAGGTACCAGTGGTTTAAACATTGATGACGTTTCGGATGCAATTGTTCTTTGCATTTCACTTGTATTTTGACCAGCTCTCGATAAATGCAGAAATGATTTTGAGTTTGCGTTTCACTTGCTTTTTAACCAACTCTCGGTAAATGTGTTCTCTCAACTCCACAGGCAAACCACGAATAATCTCTTGCAAAGTATCCATCAAGAGATTGCTGAGGTCGTCCAGCCAAAGGTAGTTAGTAATGATCCAGGGACCATCGAACATGTTCCAGGTAATCCGAATCTTTCTGTTCCCACTTATGAAGTGACACATCGCAACTGACGCACTTGAGTCTATCCCCTTCGCCCAAGAATAAAAATCCGGATATGTCTTATTCGTCAGGGGTAGGAACTCCCAGATATGTAGGCTACATTCCTCGGAACGTTTGGAATAGATTTTCAAAGTTGCACTATTCAGGCAAACGTACAGGGAATAAATATTCGTCTTTCACAGGCTCATTTCGATGACGGTACGGTGAAATCCGCAGAAGTTTGCTCAGGGTTGGATGGCATCCAAAGGGTGGTAAACGCATGGTCATGCGTGGAGGATCACATCCACCATGAAAACCAGTAAAGAGTCCACGATAACGAGTGACATCTTTTTCGCATCCATCAGGTTTAACACGCAAAGCATCACTTTCCGTGGTAGGTGTAGTGGTAGTATTAGTAATAGCAAAGTCCCCTTGATGTTCGGCTGAAGTAGTCATAACAAAGTTCCCACGATCTGTTACTGAATCGCTGAGGTTACAGCGTACGGCATCCATGCAATCGCATGGTACATCAACGCACTCCACTTGAACTTGCATGATGATTGTTTAAAAGTATTCAACTTTCTTGCTTGATAATAGTATTTATAATCAACTATAGATCTTGCACGTTGTCCCTTTTTATATGCTGACCAATATCGACGTGTTCGTACCGCAAAGTGAAGTGGTTGGGAAGTCGCATTCGCTTCTGGTACATGATTTGATAAACTTTTTGTAAAGGCCGACTGACAATTTGGTGTGTGGGAAGAAGTACCATCTGCTGAGGTTTGTAGGTTGTCACTTTAAAGTTTTCATCCTGTCCAAACTGCAACGCTTCTTTCAGTACGCCAAAGTTCACCACTCATATGGTGCGATAAATGAGAGTCAATCCTTTCACTGTACACTTGATGTGCACTTCTTGTGGGTCCCGGTATTCGTAGCCGTAATGTTTATGACCGTCACTAACAAAACTTATAATCTTGTCGTCAGGGAACTCGTCCGTCCAGGCTACTAAACAGTCTCCTTCGATTTTAGGGCAATA
Organism: Sinohyriopsis cumingii; assembly: GCA_028554795.2. Lineage (NCBI taxonomy): Eukaryota > Metazoa > Mollusca > Bivalvia > Unionida > Unionidae > Sinohyriopsis > Sinohyriopsis cumingii. The sequence goes on along the minus strand of CM068827.1, from coordinate 75,307,952 downwards.
GTGACCCAGGCGATCGATGTAGATGCAACTGTTCGTGTCAAAATATTGCACATGATCTCCTAACAGTTCTAAGAAAACTTCGTTCAATTTTAAGCGAGCATGGGCTGTCACGTAAGCCGCAATGATGACTTTTCCAAAATCGTCGGCTTCTACAAGGTCCAGTTCAGCTTCGTAATTCACTAAGATCAAGTCCTCACAAGGGACGTCCACGCGTTTCATGTATTTAGTTTTTGTCGTGAATCATCTGGAAGTAGCGGGAAGGTTCTGTCAAATACTCCGTCTTTGGTAAACACGCTCGTGGTGCCATTTTGCCCATAAGCAATTCAACATCATTTAGAAACGATCGCCTTACTTCGTTTTTCTCTAAGTGGTCAAAAGTGATGCCTTACTGCTGTCAGTATTTATCTTTAAAATTTGTATGGTCTTTGGGAGTTTGGAACTAGGAAGAATAGCCACTGCATTCTTGTTTTAGTTTCAAAAAAGCATCCACGTAGTCTGCAAAAATACCTTTCTGAGTTTGGTCACCCTTGTGGTATTTTTCTGTCTTGGGGAAAGTAGTAAATTTCGTACACTTCTAACATATGGTATTTCAGGTCCAGAGCTTTAAGCAATTCTACGCTGACCCACCTTCCCGACATGGCGCGTTCTTCCTAGGTGTGCTGACAAGGTCGGTCTTGGTTGCACGTTTAGGCACAAGTACGGTACATGGGAAACATCAGTTTTCCTTGGTAATAGTGAGGTAAAACGGGATGGTACAAATCCGTGGGAGTCAAGACTTTGCACTTGATCAGTCCTTCGTATTGTTGAATCTTGTGTATGTTGAGGTGTCCCGTAATCATCTGCAGGTGCCCTGCGGTAAAAGTGACAATATTTGCACACGTATGGTTACAGCGAACACACGTCCAAGTTCCATCTGCAAAGAGCTCTTCGAGATTACTAACAAGCTAATGTCAAGGAAGAAATCAACACCACTTCCAACTACCTTCTCTCCAGTCGTCCTTCCGGACATGTTTGCAAATTTCTTCCATGACAAAGTACAAACCATTAGAGATAAGCTTGACACCACAATTTCAATTGACTCGTCGTCACCATACCGTTGGGATACAGAATTTGAGCGGCAACCATTAGCAGCATTTGAACCTGCCTCTATGGATTTCGTACGTACAATCGTGATGAAGAGTGCACCAAAGTCATGTGAACTTGATCCAATTCCAACATCACTGCTGCTTGAGTGCTTAGATCCAGTATTGCCTTCACTAACTGATGTTATTAATACCTCTCTCTCATCCGGGGAATTCCCATCATTTTTCAAAACTGCCATTGTAAAGCGTCTGCTGAAGAAACCAACACTAGACCATAACGATTTAAAGAATTACCGCCAGTTCCTAATCTCCTATTCATATAAAAAATCTTAGAAAAGGTTGTTCTATCCCAGCTTGTATCTCATCTAAATTCAAACAGTCTTTTTAGCATTGTACAATCTGCATATCGCCCTTGCCACAGTACTGAAACAAGTCTTCTAAAAGTAGTTAATGACATTCTCTCTGCGTTGGATAGCGGAAAAATTACAGTCCTCACCCTCCTTGATTTGTCTGCAGAATTTGACACAATAGACCATGATATATTACTTCACCGTCTCCAGCATGCATTTGTCATTAATGATACAGCCTTACTGTGGTTCAAGTCCTACTTGGTCAACAGGACACAAATTGTATCTGCAAATGGAATACACTCCAGCCCAGATGATCTATGTTGTGGTGTTCCACAGGGGTCTGTTCTTGGACCTGTTCTCTTCATTCTGTACACTCAGCCGCTCTCAAGTGTCATAGATCATCATCCAGTGTCTCACCAATTGAGCGCTGATGACACCCAAATATACAAATCTAGCCACCCAACTGAAGTTGATGCTACCATCCAAGGTGTAGAGAGGTGCATTTCTGATGTGAAATCATGGATGACATGTAACAAGCTGCAGATGAATGATGATAAAACTGAGGCCATTCTGATCACAACACAAAGACTTTCTCATTCACATCCTCTACCTCAAACAATAAATATCAGCAACGCCAACATAAAATTCGCACAATCAGTACGAAACCTAGGTGTTACTCTGGACAGTACTCTCACATTGCACCAACATGTCATGAACATATGCAAGGCTGCATATCTTGAGCTGAGACGCATCAGCTCAATTAGCAAATATCTTTCAGTTGATGCCACTAAACACTTGTGTGTTCATTAGTACTTTTAAGACTGGACTATTGTAATTCAATTCTGTCTGGTTCATCTCAGTATCTACTCCAGAAACTTCAAAAAGTTCAAAACACAGCTGCTCGGATCATACTTAGAGTACCACGATCAGAGCACACCTGCCCGCTGCTCTGTACCCTACACTGGCTATCCATTCGATCCAGAATCAAACACAAAATTTGTTCTCTGTGCTACGTTTCACTGTCGGACTCTAGTCCAACATACCTATCCGATTTCACCCATGTGTAGACACCAGCAAGATACTTACGCTCCTCTTCTGACAATCGTATACTCATTATTCCCACTATGAAAACAAAGTCATATGGATAGCGTTCTTTTGCATACCAAGGCCCACCAACGTGGAATGAATTGCCCACTGAACTTAGACACAAGGACACAGTGATCACATTCAAGAGGGCTCTCAAAACCCACTTATTTCGACTGCAAGAATAAACTTAAAGACCTAATAATGTTTCCTACCTGAAATATTCTCAGCACGTTTTTTTATTTTTTTTAATGTTTTTCTAATTTCATGGTGTTTGTTTTTGTAATAATATTATTATATGTTTTTTATCTTATAGGTGTTGTCTAATGTTGTAAAGCGCTTAGAGCTTCTAAAGATTAGGCGCTATACAAAGTCCTCATTATTATTATTATTATTATTATTATTATTATTATTTGATTGCTTCTCCTTTCTCATCGTCAGCGTGGTACAACAATCATGTGGCATTCGTCCGTCCTCCGTACAAACTATCCCGTGGGTGCAGTGAGTCCACCAACTTGCAACTTTCTACGATGCGTTTGAACTCGGGATCGGTTTTTAAACGGTGATCGTACTCGTGCTCCCACATTTCCACACTTGGTATCCTTACTGTTCTAACTTTAGGCGCCGCTGACAAGTGGGTGGGCTGGTACAAGTCTTCCATAGTTAGTTGTAAAAACAGATTTTTGTGTCATCACATCCGACGGTCTTTTCGCCTCCCCCATTGCGAACATGTTGGATCCATTAGTCTTCCTTGTCGCAGAGGTAATGTTGCCCGCGTAGGGCTTTAACTGAGTATTGACGTTTGACAAAGTTCGTTGTTTGAGGGCTTATGACAACAAAGGTGTTTTCGGGCATGAATCTTTGGTAGTACACTAAGGAACACGCGTTGGCAATGGCGCAGGCTTCTTTCAAAGGAGCAATCCCTCCGTGCTCCATTAACAGTTCTCGAAAGTTTTCACAGCAACGACTGGAAATGTCCACGTCGGAACAACACTACTTAAACATTCATTCCTGAAAGTCGAACGTGTCCAAGGCGTGAGTCTGGTACCAAGCGTAGCAAGCTTCTTGTTGTTCGGTACGCATTTTGTCGGGGCCGTAGTTGTGAGCCTAAGGCAAATGGGGTAAAACGGCGTTTTGATTTGCTTCGGTATTGAAAAAGTGCGGAAAAATAACCTTTGGTCATTTCTGTCATTCTAAACGCTTTAGGCCTTTGATTCAAAGATATGGCCAAATAACTCATATAATCTTTAAACTGCACTTCTCCTACTTGCACCAAAATGATTTTGGCTCTATTTAAAGTCACTTTAAGACGTTTGGTACTTTTTTCCGTATAGTATCTAAGAAGAAATTGCCCATCGTATCACGAGAAATTGTGAGCCATCACCGTGACATGGCGATGACAATCTTTGTAACGTTCGATGTCCTCTTGGCTCCACGTCTCGTCAATGGGATCTAAGATCCATTGAGCGAAATCGGTCAGCGTGTTCGGTCCCTGAAAGATTTTGTCACGTCCTCCAGGAATCTTGTTGCATTAAGGGAAATGACTAACGATATGCTCTTTGATGCACTTCTCGCACGCTCGATGAGCCACACAGAAATTAGGAATGTGAATTCCTGTCTCGAATGCATTCGAAATAAAACAAAGATGAAATTGCCTTTCTTCTGGTCATGTTCCTCATCTTGCTTGAAGTATTTTTTAAATGTAGCATTCTTGTTCCAAGACCATGACTTGGCAACAAATTGACATCATTTCATTCATCGACAAATGTGTAATTTGGCACTGTTGGTACGTATGCCTTGTCCACAAGTAGAGCACAATCTCAGGAGTTGATAAACACTTTTCTGTTGTGAACCTTGCGTCTTCTGACGTTGATGGTAACTGCCAGGGCCGACAAACGTGCGCTTACAAGCAGGGCAATGCACCCGTTCTTGTCATTTGTCCAGACAGGGTTGAGGATAAACATCTCTCACATTTCGATCCACAATGTTTGTGTTGCTCTCGATTGTTATTGCCATAATCACATTTCTCACAGTAATAACTGTATCCCAGGAATGCAGCGATACTGGTAATGGCATAGAGATGTCTATCGTAATGATAGACGTGAATGGATTTTCCGTCTTTGAAATCTTTGCCTCGAAACAACAGGGGTCCGCGCACTTCTTGAGGGTGTACTTTCAAGGTGTAGCGTAGAACCAAGATGTCGTGCAATTTTTGCATTTCAATAATACGACAGGGTGTGTCTTTGGATAGCTCCACTTGCTGAAACAGGATTTCTGCTTCTTTTCGTTATTTGGCTCGGTCTGACTGTTGAATAGTTTTCCAGGCTCTTTACCATTCTAACGTGTCGTTCTTGTCGGCATACGTTCGTCCTACGACGATGGCACGGGCTAAACACATCTTTTTCTTGAGGGTTGTTAATTCGAACGAGACTTTTTTTGGTGCTGCCAATTTCGTCCACCAATAACACCTTTTTGCGTCCTGTCCCTTGGAGAAGAGACACGTGGGCCATGAACGGTGTCGCTTTTCCATCGGGGATGTGAAACTTGTCGCTGGATTATTGCACGTGTTGAATCTTGTCGATGACTTTGGAAGGTGTCAATTCTTCTGGGCTGCTAAACTCGATCCAAACGGGGGACTTCAAACTGTCGTGATCAGTTGAAAGTCTCAAGCGATCGTATTCTTTGGCTTCACATTGTCGTTTCAGTGTGGTTAACAAAGAATCCAACACATCGGTGATGAACCCCTCTGCTTTCTCCAACGGTACTTCGGACTTGAAATCTTTAAACTTCGCTGTGTACGTGTAAGCTGTAGTTCTAAATTTTCAAGAGGAACGCTTTTCCGTCTCTCAAATGCGGTAGTACTTTGGTTTCGTGTAGACTCTCTGGGTCTAGATTTATTTTGGCTCACTCATGTCATCTTCAAAATCACTGGCATGAATTTGAACCAAGACTTCAGCTACTGTGCCAGGTGATAAATCACATTTCTGTCTCTTACGTTCTTCTCCTTTCTCTACGAATTGATGCGATCGTTTCACCTTGACTACAAAAAGTCAATTGACTACATTTTAAACGACATTGTCCCCTATTTCAATGTCAGGCCAGTGTCGTCCCTATATAAAGGGTCAGTGTCTTCCTTTCCAGTATTTGATGCACTCTCAAACCGACCAGAACGATGGGAGAGCCCACAAAGATCGAATTTCTTGTCTGAGCTTTGCAAGGTGTCATACGAAAGTTTTCTTCAGACAAGCCGACGGACTACTCCCCCTCCTTTCGAGATAAAAGTCAAGATTATTGCTATATCTGTAAGAAGAAAGGGCATGTGGCTACAGTGTGTCCATACCGTCAGAAAAGCAAGACAGGTGCCAGAAGAGACAAAAGTCAAGATACCTGTTATCATTGTCAAGAGAAAGGACATTGATATTCAGACTGACCTAAAAACAACAGGAGTAAGATGACGAGAGGGGTTCAGACCAGGAAGAAGAGGTACCCTCCCAAAAGGAAGCACCCAAACACGTCCAGAAAGAGAAAAAAAGAAACGAAATGAAGACGAGGAGAAAGAAAGAAAGACGAGGAGGAAAAACCTGTGAAAGTGAAGAAATTAGAAAACAGAGAGAGTGGAAAAAAGACACAGAAGACGTCTATGAACTTTTAAAAGTGTTGTGTTGTGAATGGTAATGTAAAATTTGTACCAGAATAGACCAGACAGAAAACGTAAGTGTCTTATAATTTTGATTTTTAAAATCATTATAAGAAACTACACTCACGCATTCACTCACACACGTACAGCATGGGCAAAACTATGGATTATGCGTTTTAATTGATTTTGGCAAAATGAATGCTATCTCTTTTCGAAAGAGGTGAGTGGCCCTGAAAAGGACAGTTGTGTGTTTGTATGTCAAAAAAACAAACAAACTCGGAAACGGGAAGCAATTAACTTTAACTGCCTTAAGCCTTTGCCACGGCCAAGGCCGACTTCTGGATTTGCTCGTGTCGATGATTATCTGGTAGAAATCACTAGGGCTGATATCTCAGGTGTAGTAACAGGGTTGTTTCGCTCGGGAAGGTCTTTTTCTCTTGGATCGTAATAAAGAAGTCTGATACATTTGTTTCAGACTCCTTTACTCTGCCAAATGTCCAAGAGTACCATCGCCGTTTGACTTTCACTGTCCTCCTTCTCTCTTAAACCTTGTTTATTCTCTGCTCTGCTTCTTCCTCCTGTCTTTTCCTTCTTTTTGCCTCTTCTTGCCGTTGCCGTTTGCTGTTGAAGGAGAAAAGCTTGTTCTCCTTCTTTCTGCTGCTGTAAAAAAAATCCAAGTCCTCTTTATGTGTCTGTTTAAAATCCTCGACGTGAGGTAAAGAAGGAGAAGGTGACGAAGGTGTTGGTACCGGAAAAAATTCTTGCGAAGAGAGAAAATCCACTAAATCCCAATTAAAATCGGTCTCTTCTGGAAGTAAGACTGTGTTGACTTTGGTAGCCGCTGAAATGCTGTTGCTTCTCGTCTCCACAGCCGGTACACACCAATTCATCGTCGTCTTAGTTACCGTCATGTTTGAAAACGTTGTCGCATTGATTCACTCCGCACAGACGCTAGTGCATCATATAGGGAATGTGACGTCACAGGCAGCTCTCTTCGGATTGGAGGACAGACTCCGTACTGTGACTGTATTTTGTAATGCGTATTGGGATTGGTGAAAAATCTCAATCCGTTTCGATCCGCTCTTCCACTAAAAATAACAGCGTTTCACTACATTCCCTTCAACTGTTCTCGTCACAAGATGTGGACAAACATTGAACCATCTACCCTTGTATCGCCAATGCTGTTCCGTACGGACTTACCCATGTATGTCAGAACATAATATACAATCATCCGGATCACCGATTAGAGCCTTTGGAAAAGAAGAATCTATGTGGAGAGACAAGACTGTGTGAAGAGAGTCTCCATCTACGGTCCAGAAGTCAGAAGAAGTTTGAGAAAGAGAAGAAGACATATCCGATGCCCTCTATGTTAACAGAATGATGTTAAAAAATAGTAATAAAAAGGCCCTTTTCAGGGCCACACCTATGCCTCGAAAAGATATTTATTCTCTTTGCCACATACGCGTGTTTGTGTGTCTTTGTCTATATATCTCCTGTATTTGTCTCTCCTTAGAGTAGCGCGTATTCAGGTCAGCCCCTCGCTACATTGTTACCATATCTCCATTATCATTACGTCACCTCACCTGTTCCATTCCCATTATCCTAATTATACAACAACCACACGTTTCTTTGACACTATATAGGCCCAGCATTCCCCATGTTCAGTTCCCCTGGACGCTAAACGTGACCAGAGCGGTCGTCTGAATTATATTGACGCTGAACGTGCCCACGACCTTTTCGACTGGGATCTGAGGAAACATCTATTATGGATATCTTTTTTTTTCCTTCTCTTTCGCATTTATAACCATTTCATTTTCATATTCCGTTAATGCGCTATACTGTTACGAACAATACTGAGCATTGCTACTGTACTGGTCATATGCATGTAAATATGTTATGACACAAACGATACAAGGCAGTAACAAACATATTAGAAAATGGTCGGAGGCGTGCTTAATTGTAATAGCAATTATTACGTGAATTAATTTATTAAAATGTAATGAAACATAAATTTTCATCTTTTGTAAAATATAAAATATAGATTATGAAATAGCACAGAAAAATAATTCCATTAGCATTAAATTTCATTGTACATCTACGGTCGAATGACTTTAAAATTTCAGTTAACTCTTTGAAGTTTCTCCCAACTTCGTTGTAGGTTTTATGAGAAATAATGTGACTAAAAATATGAGTGGCTTGTCGGTTCCGTCTACTGCTATAAAGTCAACATTAGTCTCGTTAAAAAAATTACAAACGTATTCATAATGCTGTATAACTCATTTTTTTTTCAATGACTGCAACTGACGGAAAAACCTAGAAGTAGTCACATGACTGAACTTCAACTCAGACGAAAGTAAGACACGATACTCTTAAATGCCATTGCACTTATACTGTTAGATTGAAGTCAATATCGCTTAATGGATTAGCATTAGCAGATGTCAAGCGAATGGAAGAAGTTCGAGTAATACGATATAATGCAATACACTTATCCTTTCACTACTTCCATCAACCAATCCATTACTACATCAACATATAAACATAATTATACACGCTTATGGAAATTTCTGACAACTAACAACCAAAAGAGGTTAATAATCAATACCAAGTTTACCCCCCCCCCCACAAAGAAAAGAACCAAAGAAAATGTAATGACCTTTTAGCATTATAGTATATATTAATATACATTTCCACGATATGTAAATACGAACATATATTCACAATACTGCGAGGATCTACCTATCTATATATCTATCCTCTCGCCCGTACGTCCGTCTATCTATCTGTCTGTCTATCTGTCTGTCTTTCTATCGATCTATCTATCTCATATATAGAGACAGACAGACAAACAGACAGACATTTTCTTTTCCTACGCTAATACCGGATATCTCATTATTTGGTAACACAAACAAGATATCTTAACGAGCGACAAAGCCACGAGTTAAAATATATAGTTTTGGGCACCGCAAGAGAAAATATACCCGGTATTAACAGGAGAAATAAAGTTTTTTTTTTATTATATACCAAACTTGCTTCAGATTGAAACTTATAAGATTAATCTCACTTTTCGGCACAACACGCTAGCCCCCACCCTTTTTGGTACATTCACTTCATCTTCATAGCCTGATCCTATATATAAACGTCATTTAAGAATCGGTAGGAATGGGTTGACCTAAGCTGTCGTAGTAAAATGCACTTTTGTCATTTTATAAAATATTTTACTTTACCCTATTTGAAAGCGATGCGAGTACGAAGGAGCATTGCATCACATCAGTTTTGTCGATGTTGTAAGGTGAAACAATTTCTGAGAGGTACGATCAACGTCTGGTGAAATTTTATTATGAACGAATAATTTTCATGTCTGAAATGCAAGGCAGTTTATATTTATCTGTTCTAACTCAGAAATTACTCGTTTTTGTTTAATCTGATTAAAATCAGATCTCCTCTGTCCTACGTGAAGATCTGTCAGCAACCGCTCAAGGGTCATGTTCTGGTGACGTTTGAATTAGCAAATAGAGTTGCAGCTTGGAGAAAGCGGAAAGTGAATCAAACCGTTTGGCTTAGATTGATGCTCTTCAGCCGAACTGCTCAATCTCCCAAACACGAAGGTATATGACTTCATCTGATTGTTTGATAAAATGAGCTGTTATGGTAATAACATAGGTCAGTAGAGCATGACCTCTAAGCGGTCGCTATCAAATCTTCACGTAGGTAAGTGGAGATCTGATTTTAATCAGATTGCGGTTTTGCTATTGCAGCAAACGTTTTGAAGGCAGACACAAACAAGCGTCGCATGGGTTGATGGGAAATCTTACATTTTCACGCAATGATATAAGGATATATTTTATATTTTTCACGTGAAAATATAGGAATATATATTACCAAGTTTGTATTATCTCTGATATTGTAAAATCTATGTCCTACTCCTACTAAGATATATTGAAATTCGCAAGTAACAGTGAAACGGATATACAGCTGTTAGCTTTGGACTTCCCTTGCATTTGGTTTATTTAGATCTAAAACAGATCGAGGTGCTTGAACTACGTAAAATCTGCTTTTGCACCAAAGTTGATAATGACAAACTATACCTTTTGAAATACGCTTAATCTGAGTAAATACACGCGGGAATGAATAATTTATGTGTGATACAAGCAATAACATCTACTTTGCACAAATTGCAACGTTATCGGGCTAATGTTCGGCAGCTTCGGCAAAGTTTGTAACAACATAATGCGGAACGGCACTTTTGCACCTTATCTGACATACATACATACATACATACATACATACATACATACATACATACATACATACATACATACATACATACATACAATATATAAAATTACCTCTCCCTCTCTGCGTGTATGTAATCTGCACGAAATTCCTGACGCATTGTTTTTAAAAATTCGCTGAGTGATTTCCCGATATGGCTCGGATGCAGTGTCTGTGTCTGTCATGTGAGCTATGATCGATAACTTGATCCAGTTTGGACGCAGTCTTGGTCGATGACTGAGATGTGAGCTCTGATTGATAACGTAAACAAATCTATCTGGGTCGGCGTTTAATTAATCCCTTCAATAGCGCTTCACTGAGTGTAATCCAATATTTGAACAATATGCTACGTACATCAGAGAGATAATTTTAAAACGATTACTATTATTACGTGCACACAGCCAGGAGGAATGTGATAGCTGGTGTCGAGTTGACTGATGATGGTTACGTGCATGTCAAAAGTCTGAAGAAAATGGTGAAAGATAACATCAGTCCACAATATTGCAAAGTAGAATTTAGGTTATACATTTTTCAATTGTTAATTCTTATGTATATTTAACATGCATTGTTAGTTAGTATGTTTGTTTTTTAAATTCATTATATGATATAGTAATGTAACATTCTAGTTTCTACTTGACCTGAATTATTGACTTTTTTATTCTGTAAACAACTAATACATACTTCAAATGTTCTCTGTGTGTATGGGTTTAGCATCAGGATCATTATTAATAGAAGTAAACATGTTTATTTGGGTCTGGGTCTAGGTTATTGAAATTCCCCATACAATTTGCATGGCATACCTGGCATTGACCAGGTATATTATAATTTTAGGAACAGACTTTCTAATAATAACTAACATTTATTTCGTAAACATTAAGAACTTTCTAAAATGTTATTTTCTATTAGGTGAGGGTTTCTTTTAGAAAATGTTTATTGTGACCTGAGGTAAAGTGGAATACTATATAATCTTGTGATTGGAAAGATTATTCATTCGTGTTTAAGATCTAGCAGAATCAATTTTGTATTATTGTTGTATACAGTAGTTCATTTGGGATGGAATGTATTTCTTCAAATTATATAATGCAGCGATTATTATTTTCTAGAAATACATATTGCTGATAAAAAATAATATTCTTTAACAGAAACATCTACTAGGATTTGTATTGAATTCAAACCTGGCATTATATTACTGCGTTTCAACAAAAGACTGTTGGCAAAACACGATACAGACTTCCACAGACACATCAAAACCTTCACCGTTGGACTTAATTTAGATTTTCACTAAAGATTATTCAGAACTTTAAATTATAAGGACTAGTGTCTGTAATTCTAAAGATAATTTTTGGGATTTAATTCGCAATACCGTAAGTTCTTTTTTTTTCTTCTTTTATTTTCAATTTGTATTCCAGAGAAATAAATTGTTTGTTGAAATTTACAAAGTTTTTTGCCTTTCGCTCTTTTATGTTACTTGTTTTAAGAGCATAGACTCGTAACATAAATTTTATTCAACGTTATCATCTAGCTGATTTTACATACTATCCCTACCCTCATGTAAATATAGTTTTTATTCATATTTACTGATATTTGTCATAATTGTCAGAATTTCTTCCTACATTTTGATGAGGTTACACCTTTTCATCATTTGTACCTATCACATTTTATTATACCTATTCTTCATTTGACAACTGAAATCTGATATTTATACGACCATTTCCCATTTATGCATTTTCATGCTGCCTAAAAATAGCAACGGCAATGTTTTTTTTTTGCTTTACAAACGATATTGTCATCTTTCAAAATGAATCATCATTAATTGCTAGAATATTGCACACACTGTGAGACTTACCGTTCGGGGATGAAATACTGTAGCTACAACTCTTTCCTTTTTTGTATAGATTTATAGACAATATTACCCAAAGTCTGCTCATCTCATGATCATATTAGAATATTGGACACGAAGACGTCATGTTGACTGGCAAAATGCTCCAGAATCAAGCAGACATCCTGCCGAAAATCGGACGCGGACAGAAACCATTCCCGGTACTTTATTCCGATTAGTGTGATTTCTTTTCGTTTTGGCTGTCATAGATAATATTACCACGTCGTCTTAGAATGGCATTGGTATTTAATCTCTAATTAATTAGCTTCGTCACGAGGATCGACAATCATATTACAAGCAAATATATCTTGAAAATAAGGCAAATATATTTATGGTTATTGCAAAAATATTTGCCTGAAGGTAAAATTATCGATTATCAATATATGTCACCTCATGCTGGAGCTGAATGGTTGATTACTGGGCTGACGATCATACAAAATTTTCCATTGACGTGATCACTGAGTTGCTGAATACCACTGCTTCATTCAACTTTAGCTATAATTTTTCACTAGTCAATCATATAGTCACGGCACTAAAGATCAAATACATGCAACCATTCAGTAGACTTTTAGTCCGCACGATCAGTGCATCATCGTTTCATAAATCGCATATAATATATATATATATATATATATATATATATATATATATATATATATATATATATATATATATATATATATATATATATATATATATATATATATATATATATATATATATATATATATATATATATATAACGAATCCGTTATATATCTGGGGTGATTTCCAGCAGATTAGATTTCGTTAGATAACAGGAATTATTACGATGCCAGTGCATAATCTAGTTCACAAATTACAGATAAATAGTTCTTTAATGATTTACAAAGAGTTGTAAAGACGGCAGTTTAAGGAACTTGTTGAGGTAATGCGTTACAGTGTTGCTATTTATGAAGCAGTAGAGGTCAAGTTACCTGAGGTCACTTCCGAACCAGCCCTTCTTAAATTAGGAGTTTTGTCCGACTCTCAGTAGCTGGTAGCTAGGTCGGGAATGGGATTTGACCACTCTTTGAAGTGAAACTGGGTGCCATTCGAAGACGAATGTCAAATTAAGTGGGGACAAGTGTAAAGAGCTAGATATATGAGGTCACCTAATAACCAGTTATTAAAGCTGGTCTGGACCTTTTAGTCTAGCGGTATAAACGACGTTGTGATAGACAAACCGAACTTGATTCTCGACCGCGACACCCAGAATGTGCCTGCCATGCTGCTACAATGCAAATGGTTTTGCTAAGACTCATGCTTGATATAGGCATCTTTAGTGGACCGCTCCGGTGGTCTCATTGGTTAGAGCGTCCGCCTCGACTGCAGATGGTCGCGGGTTCAAACCCCGTCCGTGGCACACCAAAAACTTATAAAAATGGTATTAGCAGCTGCTTTGCTTTAAGAGTTTAGTGTTAGGACTGGTCGGCCTGGTGTCATGATAATGTGACTGGGTGGAACATGATGCTATATGTCTGCGGCATGACCATAACCTGCCACACTGCAGACATCGTAACGATATAACTTGAACTGTTAAATATCCATTATCAATCCAAACCAAACACACTCATGGACACACTTTATTAGTGCACGTTAGCATGCAGCTTTGGCAACTGTACCCAATCTTCTTTATCATAACTGACGGTTTAGCTTGCGACTATTTTTGATTGTATTACAACTTATGTTTTCTCAATTTTTTGGGGCCAGAAAGTTTTATATTAGGTCGATGCAAGTACACAAGCATGGTATTCCGTTTGATTAATATAGGTACATAATCAACATAACTGTTTTTTGTTGACTACTTATAAGGATACATCGAAGTGCAAGAATAAATGTGTGTGTGTGTGATTTGGATTTTTAACGTAGCTTTAACAATTTTTCAGTCATATCGCTACGATGTCAGCGGAGTGACAGTTTATAGTGATTTCTAGCACTGGGGCATCATGCCGCAGACATGTAGTATGATGTTCCACCCAGTCCCATTTCTTATGTCACGTGTTTAGGCTCGAATAAACAGTAACACAAGAAAGAGTGAAAACAACAAGTTTTGAAAAATACAATAATTTATTTCCCTGAAACAATTCTGTAAAAATAAAAAAATATGAACTTACGGTTTTATAGAATCAAATTCAAAAACTATCCTAGAATAATCCAAGAATACATTTTTTGAATTCCTAATAACAAAATGTTCACTGATTTCAAGCTCGAATCCCGACGAAGAATCCAAGATGGAAGACGACGACGTATGCTGCACTCTATAGTGTTGAAGTCTACAGTTCCTTGTAGAAACAAGAATTATCACTCCGGTTTTGGAAATCAAAATAAATTTCTTATAAGAACTGTCTTTGATTAAGAATCACACATGAGCACATGTATTTTCCAGAAAAATAACAGAATTAATCCTTTTAAATCAAAGTAATTTGAAATAACTCCAAACAGCACGACACACAAGTTCAAGTTTAGCAGTCCAGCTTCTACTGAGAATAACTCTCCAAAACATGGGTTATATCGTATCCTAAAACGTAAACAAGGGTCACGTGATCATCTTCTGGAAGTTTATAGAAGCTAAGTACTTGTTAAAGATCACGTCTACTCAGTGTGACCCAGACGAAAACCAATCATTTTACTCCAAGCAATAACAACTTTGTTTACATCTTAAACCCGAAGTCCCATCATGACCTTGACAACAACCAATCATTTTAAAATAAAATAGAACTTGTTTACGTGGATGCTACAAATTTTGAAACAAGCTCAAGATTTAGATCAACACAGTCAAGGTCAAACTATTTTCTGAAAAAGTATCATCTCTAGTGAATAAATTTACATTACAATATCATGAAATAATTTTTTTTAAAAACTTATTGAAATAAATATATATTAAATCAGATATCATTAAATCAAATATACAAACCACATTATCCTGACACCAGGCCGACCAGTTCTAACACTAACCTCTTAATGCTGAGCGCCAAGTGAGGCAGCTCTTAGTACCATTTTTGTAAGTCTTTGGTATGACTCAGCCGGGGAACGAACCCACGACCTCCCGCATCCGAGGCGGACGCTCTAACCACTAGGCCACTGCAGCTGGTCCTTGATATTGTGTCTAGATTTACTTTATTTTAATTTGATCAATAATGGTTTCCTAAAATCTCTGATTCATTGCAAGAAAACACATGTAGGGAAAGCAGTATAGATGCTACCCTCATTTAACATTAAAGTGAGAAACGTTAAAGCAAAACAAGGAAAATTAACTTCAGTGGATCTATACCACCAACCCCCAACCACCAAAAAGTATTCATGATAAAAATTGAGGTAATCGATAAGAGAGCAAATTTCATTTAATGACTATTTATTGTTAAGATAATAAAACGAGTTTAAAAGAGCAGAGGAAATAAAATGGTGACAATCATTCTTTGAAATATTGCAGATATGAACCTTAATGTAAATTCACTCTAAAACTCAAAACTTGCACTTTATTCCAAGGACGGAAGGTATGAGACGGTCGGATGAAATGTCGCAGATTATAAAAAGGAATAAAAAAAACAAGGTTAAAATACTTGCACCTGAAATTTTATCGCATTTTCGAAATTTAAACAGTTTCAAAACCAACATCTCCAAGTTTAAGAATTTTCGGCGTTTAACTTTCAAAAAGATATTATCAGCATATATATTTATGAATTTATGTTTTGTCTTGGTAATTTCGGAATTTGTAGAAAATTTATTACAAATTTGTCATTTAAAATACTTTGTTTTCTGAAATGACAGAAAAACAACCATCAGTTCTGGTGCCAGTGATTCTGTACAATGCAATAGGAAGCGATAGAGCCACTTACAAATAACCCAATGGACAGGAGATCACAGTCTTACCGTCGTTTTGATATGACACGTGTACGCACGTTGCAAAAAAACAGAGTCGCTGCGTTGAATTAACTTTATCGTGTTAAATCTAAATTTTCTTTCAATTACGTCCTTCATTTTTTACAACTGTAAATTCCAAGGAATAGTTCCCGATCAGCAAGTTGCAAATAACATTAACAATTGTTATCGTCAGTGCATTACTGGCATCCAGACCATCTGGATTTGCTATATGACTTCCATTGTTCATTTAAAGAGATACATATAATTCGTGTTTGTCTGTTTAGATCATTTAATGCCGAAAAATCTAAAATGTTTAAATTCAAAAAAACATTCAGAGTCAGATGATATAGTCTAAGAAAATAGCTGCAACGACATATACACATGACTTGCTATGTAATATTAAAGGAAAGAAAAAAGTCAACGTATTGATAGTCAAAAATCATAAATTAGGAAACAAGGTCTACTAACATGCTGTCGGTTGTCGTAGAATTAAAGCCAGGATTTTTGCCTATTCGGAAAATACATCACTGAAAAAAAAAAATCATAACTTACCTTTCTGCATTCCTCTGTGACGTCGGACAAAGAATTTTCTAGGTGGTCTTCATCATTAAACGAAGTCACATACGACGCATTTGAATGACATGTACTGCACGTCTTTTCCATTGTCGATTACAGTTCTTAAATGTCCTGCGTTTATACGAGTAGGCATTGTATTGGAATCATGTGAATTATTAAAAATTTATTTAAAAACCCCAGAATCATCACTCGTTATTCCCCACCAATTACCAGTATAATGCATACATATTTATATTGCTCGTGTATGCATGTCAGCATGTCATTGCATAAGCTCATGGAAGGACATTGTTCTAGCCTTTTTCATTTTACCTTCAAAGAAAGCCTGAATGAATCGGAATTGGAAAATAAAACTCTTATATAAACTTCAGCAGCAGTATACATTCTCAGATAACAAATAGCCTGCGTCGTTGAACGCCCCTTCTCCTTCCTTCCAGAATCATCGCCATGTAAAATGTTTGATACAGAACAAAAAGCAGTACATCTGTACATACTTGGGTACAAGAACTGAAAAATGTTGGAATATACACAAATGCTTCTGACGAACGAGCAGATAGTTTTGTCATCTGTTGATTAATTTTTCTTGTATGGCCCTGGTGATCACGTGATCTGCGCTTAACACAGTCCCTAATCAATAATGTTAACTGACCTGGTATTCATTCATTTTGTACAGCAAATCGTGCACACGGAGAGTATGGAAACTGATAGCAACTGTCTCTCCCATAACCAGAAAGGTGTACATTTATGCAACACTACCTGTATGTGTAAAAGAGGATAGTTAAAATGGTTTCAAACATGACAAAAAAAATCATCCCAAGTGTATGTCTGTACCGAACACAATCACGTAAATATGTTTGAAACCTAAATAAAAGTCTATAGGACTAGACGCTGATGTCTATACACATGATTCAAGCTGTCCTCAAGCAAGAAAATGAAGTGGAGGAAACCAGACCCGTATACGCACTTACGACACCTTCTCCTCCTCTCTCTCTGTGTCTCCGTCTGTCTCTCTGTCTCTGTCTGTCTGTCTCTGTCTCTCTGCCTATCTGTCTCTGTCTCTGTCTCTCTCTCTCTCTCTCTCTCGATAGATAGATAGATATATAGATAGATAGATAGATAGATAGATAGATAGATAGATAGATATCCGGGTATTCTAGCTGGATAAAAGAAGGCGATCGGGATGACAGATTTACTGAAGAATGATCTGGTCAGTCGTGGGTACAGGGTAAAATGGAATCACGTTCTTCAAGAAAAAATATAGACGTATTTATGCACAGACGTACTCACGCAGATACACATATACATACATGAGGACCAGTGGAAATGGGCGGTTTTTGTAATCATTTTCCCTGCTTCAAATAAGACGGTAAGCACAACCTGTTTTCCCGTTAAAGTGCATGGAGCATACCTGACTGTAAGAACCCGCTACAATGGATATTGACAGAATGAACCCATATCAATGCGTATAGGAATAATACCTGACCGTATGACCGCGTTACAATGCATATTTTAATAATACTTATAAGTATGATTCCATTGCAGTGCATATAACAATACACTATGACTGTACGATTCTCTTACAACGCTTCGCAATAATACCTGTCAGTACGCCCATTATTTGCTCTTTTATTTAAAGACTGGCCAATTCTCTGTTAACTTCTAATTCTTGTTCTGGTTAGCGCTTTTGTTGAGTCACTCCAAAATACAGTATTGCCGTCAAAAATGTTGATTAAATAACACAGTCGATTCCATAAAGCCACAGTAAAAATGATTCTTTCGCACAGTATAATTTTACCCAACAGAGCTATTCATGGGTTACTGCCTGTACTCGCTTATAAGACGAATCCAGCTCCAACCTGCACAGACCCATATCTGCCATCTCAACAGGCACCGGCAGATCTGGGTCTGTGCAGCTTATTACAAATAATTAGTAGAATAAACAACATAAAGTCTGATCTGCAGGTGCATTAAGCTACTTCAGACTGGGATCATTGTTGTTTGCACTTTGTCTCGACTTATAAAATGAGTACGGACGGTAACTTAAACCAGATTAAAAATAGTGTACAAGAGATAGGCCCTACAGCAGTGTTTCTCAAACTTTTTTTGTCTTGCGGCGCACCAAAAAGATCTAAAAATTTCACGGCACACCTGAAAAGATTTAATAATTTGTGTGGTGAAGAACTTATTTATTTTTACATATATATTTAATTTTAAATTTAATGTGAAGGATGTGCCTGCTTTCGAGAGCAAATCAGATTGAAGCGAGGCTCCAAAGTCAACAAACAAGCGCGCATTTCATCGCCGATTTTAAGAAGTCTCTCTCTCTTTTTCTATTTGATTTCAGTCAATGCTGAAAATCCAAAATCACAAAACCACGAAGACACAAATGGCAGAATTACTTTGATTGCTTTTGAACTGATAGCACTATTCATGTTACTTTTTTAACTTTTGCGACATTGATTTACCACTTAATTTTTCTAAATGTTCAAGGTTTCAAAACGCTAGCAATTTTAAATATTTTTCAAAACTCCCACGGCACACCTGCAAATCTCTCGCGGCACACTGGTGTGCCGCGGCGCACAGTTTGAGAATCACTGCCCTACAGAGAGGGACAATAAAAGAAAGAGAGTGCATGAGATGTGCGCAATGATTTCTTTGGGATCTTTCTTCGATTTCACTACATGAAGTCAGGCTATATCGTTTGTTAACTTCTTTCCACATTTGTACATACAAGTGGATGTTTCTTCTTTTCATAAATTTTGGAAGGTTTCTTTTCTGATTTTAATAAAGTAATTAATCATTCTTAGTTATGTCATGTAATATTCTACAAAAGAAAAGAGAAATACAAAAAATGATGATGATGATGATGATAATAGTTTCACTACCTATACCTAGTACATTTGTGAGAAAAGAAAACTTGGACAACAATATCATCTATAATTCCATTTCAAATTTTATTAGTACGAATATTTATATGTGATGTGTCTTGTGATGTGATTTGGATTTGGAACGTAGTTTTAACAATTTTTCAGTCATATCGCTACGATGTCTGCAATGTGCAGTTTATTGTGATGTCTAGCACTGGGGCATCATGCCGCAGACATGTAGCATGATGTCCCACCCAGTCACATTATTCTGACACCAGGCGAACCAGTCCTAACACTAACCTCTTAATGCTGAGCGCCAAGCGAGGCAGCTGTTAGTACCATTTTTGTAAGTCTTTGGTTTGACTCGTTCAGGGATCGAAACCCACGACCTCCCGCATCCGAGGCGGACGCTCTAACCACTAGGCCACCGGAGCGGTCGAATATTTATAAACTTTATACAAGTAATTGATTTTAATATTTCATCTTTCAGATTCGTGCCTCTTGTGTGCATCGGGGCGCCAAGTGGCCGAGTGATCTAACAGCCTCACCGTTCCAGACGACTGCCATCTCACCTCTGTCTGTGTGGGTTCCCGTCTCGGGTTCGGCTGACGTATGTACGTGCAAAAGCTTGCCCGTAACTTCTCATAGGTCGATGGTTTTTCCCGGTTTTTTTCCGGTTCTTCCTTCACCAGTTACGCTGGCCGCCATGTATAGCCTATCATTGCTGAAAAATGGTATTAAACTCTGTTACAACTCTATGGTTATCAACAAAGTAACGGAAAGAAGCAAAACCAACATTTTTTTTTTTTTTTTTTTTGTTGTTGTTAAAATTTGACAAATAAATTAACTGTCAAAGTTATACAATGAAATGTAAGAGGGAAATACAGTATTGTACATTGAATGCTACACATTCCTAATAAGATACTAATCAAGTCCAAAATAATCGACTGTTCCGAACGAGTTTCATATCCTCGAACGTACAGATCTGAAAACAGTCATGATGTATCAAAATGACATTGACCAGAACTCCATTGAATAATTCACAATACTCCCATAATAATGTTAGTCCAAAGGGCTCTTAGTAGCTCCAATGAATATTCTAAACAAGTGTTTCCTCGCAAATAATATCGAACTGCAACATAAAATATGTCTGCAGACATGTTACAACCCCCCCCCAAAAAAAAAAAAAAAAATAAGAATGATAAAATATATCCTAGCCATAGCTATTTATATACACTCATGAGAGGTAAAACAATCATTTTCCACCTACTCCTACGTGGCAAACTGCCAATATCCACAGAACTCACATGACTCAACTCATTGGATGGAAAATAACCTAAATTCTCATAAGAACCCACCTGACCAATTTGTCCAATGGGAAACAACCTTAAACTTGTCATGATGTTTACTACTACTAATATTATTAGTAACCGTAAGCACTTACGCAAGAATATATTTATAGGTCCTACATAATCGTACACTCTTAATATAATAAAATAGAATATATACACGTACACGAAATTTAGCTATAGATAAATGCTATAACTTTAAGTCAGGAATAAAAATTACAAAAATGATGCGTATACATAACAACCTCATAACAACAAGCTTGTGTGCATCAATGGCTATATTACAAGTAACATGGGTCATGTATGCGCATTTACTCATTTGAATTTATATTTAAGTTGTGTTTTTTAAAAATTAAATTTAGCACTTATTTTCTTGAACCAAATTCTATTCAGTTCTGATTATTGAATGGTCTGCACCATAAATGTAATTAAGAAACTTCCAGACGAAAATTATCTACCGCTATGGGCTTTTTTTTTTTTACAATGGTCGCCATGTACTAAACTTACGTCAAAATAAGAGCGCGTCTAGTGGAATCGTCACATTCGAGAGTAGTAAGAATGTGTTTATCGATATGCGTAGCTTTCATTGTGACATCACAGCGCTCGACATTCAATCGGAATTGTACTGGATCTCACCATTAGGTTCATTTCGTCCAAAAATGTCTACGTACTTTAACATTGATTTTGCAGCATGCAACTCTTGGAGAATCTAAATAATGACCTTCTGAAGAAATATGGATGTATACAAATCCAAATGAAGTGAATACTTGCCACTTAAAGGTATGTAGAATCAAATTCTAAAAGAAGGACACCCATTACTGAAATAATCGGTGTTGAATGCCTACATGACCCGTGTGACTTGTACTATACCTGGCCTCAGATCACAACTACTCCTTCCGCCCAGTTTGAGACTGACTAAAGTACAAGTCACACGGGTCATGTAGGCATCCACCACCGATTATTTCAGTAAGGGGTGACATTTTTAGAATTTGAGACGGTGCTAGCGGAAATGGAAAACTCCATGTGCAAAAAGGAATCAAGGCGCTTGCGCCATTAAGACATAACCGAAGCAGACACTACATTTGTTTACAGGCAAAATCAAACGCTAGCATGTTGCTAGTATCCCACGTGTTAGTGGACAGGAACTGTGTTGTCGCTGGGAGGACCCGTGGCACGACAATAACGTTCGTGTGCGCGATTAAATTTTCAAAAACCCTGTTCGCGCTCGACTGTTTGTCGCACTGAATTGTTGTGGGGGCGGTTGAAAGCTCGGACCTAGATTGGTAATCAAAATCTCAAACCGTTACATGACTACTACTGGTGTAGAAAGTGTACAGTTTCAAGAGAGAGTGTAAGAGTGGAAAACTGAGAGACTCTATGTAAAATAGTTTATGCTGTATTTGTTTTCAGGCATACATTGAACATAAAACTATATTGCTGATATGCATATTTAATTTAATTATTTGATATCATTTAAGTATGGACAGTAAATATTATTTAATTATCTGATATAATGTAAGTATGGACACCGAATCTAATTATCTGATGTAATGTTTATAATTATTCTCCTAGTAAGAACAAAATATGTTATTCATTGGTTTAACCATAATGATCTGTAATACATCTATAATTTCTTCCTTTGTTGACTTTATGTTTCGCTAACCAAGCGTAAAACGGTGCGAAATTCTGAACTATCCGGAACTGGAAAGTTTTTATGGGCATGTGCACTGGAGCTAAGGGAGGTAATTTTAAGCCCTACGATCAGTAACTCCGTTGCAACCGTGAAACCCTCTGTATGGGATTTTCTTTATTTAATATAATGTAATCTCAGAACAGACTCATATATCACTTTAGAATTGAAAGCAAATACTAAGTGAGTATGGATAGGTACTATGGTGGGTGGAATCTCTTAGGCGTTTTTATTTTGAGAGACACATACATTGGAACTAATAAAAATCGCTTGCATCTAGAACATTGACAGTCGTATCTTCGTCCATTAGAACTTGATATTACGTTTGTTAACGAAATAGTTTCCTCACAGAATACAATTATATATAATTCTGCTACTTATTTTAAATATATCAGAACAAAATTCTTATAATTGTTCTGTATATATTATGATCAGGTCTTGTAATTGTAGAAGTCAATGCAAACTCCACTGATTATTTAATAATGCAGACTCAAAAAGTTATGCAGCTATATACACCAGAATGGTTGTACAAGCGACAACAACATATACGAAAATAACATTTTATTTGTCTCACTGACTGTAGTAAACATCGCAAAGAAACTGTCTTGCAAACAAGATTATATAATACATCGGCATGCGACTTTCTTTTTTGTAAATAGTCACGTGCAATGTTTCGCTGAAACGATATCTAAAGTATGCTAAGATCCAATTCTCAAGACTTGTACTTCAAGCTTGTACTTCTTCCAGCTGACGGAAATGATCCTTAAGAAGCATTGGCAATCATTCTTTGTTTTCCGTCAAATGTTTCAAAGGTTACTTTTAGCTGGCAGCATCCAACTACCTTTGTGCTGAGGTAACGCGGAAAGTTATTAAATGCATACATAACATGCTTTCTATCGCCGTCAGGGGCAGATTATTTCTTTTGTTATATAAACTCGTGACCTGTCGCCAACGAATCGCAAGGATTATATTGCTGATAAAGTAGTTTTGTCATACGTATATATGGCTAATAGGCTTGTGTTTAAGGTCAACTATTCTTAACCGATACGATACAAGATGTGGTGCCTGGATTGTGCCAGTGGCTAACGGAATGGTGCCTGGATTTTGCAAGTGGCTAACGGAATGGGCTTCACCGTGCATATAAATAATGGGATATCAAACTTGTTATGTGCTGACGGCCAGGACCTGGCTGAAGTATACATTAATTTGATTTCCGATACATTCATCGCAAATGGTAAACGAATGACTGGTTATATCTCTAATGGTATATTCTCCAATTTATACGTGATTATGGCTATGGGAAGATCGTTGAGTAAGTAGATTTTATTATTACTGACTAATAATAGTTATAAAGAGTCTGTTTTTGCTAGTTATTTTTAAATAAATACTTAGGTCAAATACGTGCATGCACTCAATAAGCTCTAAAATGTTGTTATTGTGGGATTGCTTCTCATTTCACAATCGATAATTGCCATTCGCAAAATAGAACATGACAGGTAGATGCTCGTATTCGCATCGACCATTAGGAACATTATGGATCAAAAGAAGTTGAGACAGTATACTTTTTGATAGCAAATATATAGAAATCGTATTTACATTTTTCCGGTATGGGTAAAGCATTTCACTCAATTTTAGACAAGACAAAGCTATTTCATTATAGGCGATTATAAGTTCTCACCTCCATCCGTATTTAAATAGATTTCGTGAGTACTTAATCATTTTTGAAAACTGTTTGTAATGTGTCTAGACATATGTGCACGTAACACACTAATCTTATATTAATGAAACGCGAATATTTATCAACATTTGAATGAACAAAATAAATCTCGTTGATGGCATGCATTTCTTTCTGTGTAACAAGGATGAGTACGGGATGTCTTCTTTGTAGATATCTCAACTTTCCTTTTTTACCTAGTGTTAAACAAACAAAATAAACGGTTTATTTAATACGAAAAATTGTTTACTTATTGGGGATCGGGCTGACTGACAATTCACGTTTGAAAACAGGTAAACATATTTCTATTAAATTCGATTGTTTTGATTCTGAACATCTGTTTGCGTGCTATTCTGGAAACTAAGAAGCTTCCACGAAAAGTTTGATGACCAAACAACCTGACGTGATGACAGCGTGGAAATTGGCTGGTACAGTGATGCACGAACCAGAGTACATCGATGGATATCTATACATGGTGAGGGCTTTTCATGGTGCCTGGATATATATATATATATATATATATATATATATATATATATATATATATATATATATATATATATATATATATATATATATATATATAAGGCAACTTTTTAGTTTTGACGAATTAATGCATTGAATTAGACTATTTAAAAATTACAATTCAGTAGAACTGGTTTATCAATAAATCTGAGGTTTAGTCTAGATCTGTGAGAGTAGTTAAAAAGTAGATATCAGAGAGAAAAAAGTGGAGACAGATAAGGGGTCACTAGTCATGTGCATGAGATTAGGGAAGTGTTCTCCTGTCAGTCACATATTTCCGTTAAACAACTATTTAGGGAGTCAATTCAAAGGCACATGTATAACGGAGCAAAATATTATAGATTCAAGTGTGGCCAAGTAAAATCTGCTTAAACAAAATATCAAAAAGATGGCATCATACAAAGTTATACATTGCAATCTGTATCAGTTAGCGCCCAAGAATGTATTGGTTACTTTCCTACAAAAGATCAATAGTGAAGTGGAAAAGGAAACGAGAAACATAATATCAAAGCTTAAAGATGATGTGATCAAATTAAGAGACGAAATAGGAAAGATGCAAATAGAAAATGGAACCTGAAATGCTGACTTGAAAAAAAAATAGAAATGGAAAAGGAGACACTGATCATAATAGTGGGCTTAAGGTTGCTAACAGAAGTCGGTAAATAAAGGTAAACGAACTCGAACATTATATAAGCATTGCAACCTGCGGTGCAGATGACAGAAAGTGGACGTTACCGACAGAACAATGAGTAGATTTGTAATCAGTCTTGTGAAGAATAAGTTGACTGATAATGACTTGTTGAATGGCTTTAGAGTAAGCATGGCTTATGCCAGTTCAAGAAGGAGGTCATCAAACCGATTTGTAAGTTTTTTTTTCCATAATAAAACCGATGGATATTCTTAAAGAAAGAACGGTAATGTAGTGTCTGTCCCCGTGATCATGGAGCAATTTCAGTAACTACAGCAAAATATCGCTAGAATATTTAGATAAAATCAAAGAACACGAATGTGTATCTAAGACGTATATATGTTTCATAGTAAATTCTACCCAAAACACTTGGAATAAGACCTTTAGAAACGTTTGGAGCGAAATTAAATTTTGGAGTCATCTTCAGTTTGTAAGGGTTTGTGCCTTTTCAGTGGATACTGTTGATCATGGGAGGGGTTTTGTGACGAAATCATTGTATGCCTATTCGAGTATATCGATATAAAGGAAAATGTCTCTCCAGTAAATGTGTTTTCCAAGTCCTTGAAACTATTTTTAGAGCAAGCCCGCACATTGGTATTTTTTTAGTTTAAGTCTAAGTTTAAAAATAAACAGATTAAAACCATATTATAACCCAACTCTTTTTCTGGCGTTTTCATTGCTATTCGTATCTCGCCTCACACGCCACTGTCAGTTGGGGGAGGGTACATTATGTATAGGAGAAATTATGGAATGTTTCCGTACAAGATACATAGTTTATTTGCATGAGTATACAGGAAGACCGCATATTCATGATGCGTAGTTTATTTACATGAGTTCACAGGAAGGCCGCATATTGATGATGCGTAGTTTATTTACATGAGTATACAGAAAGGCCGCATATTCGTGATGCGTAGTTTATTTACATGAGGATACAGGAAGGCCGCATATTCATGATGCGTAGTTTATTTACATGAGGATACAGAAAGACTGCATATTCATGATGCGTAGTTTATTTACATGAGTATACAGGAAGGCCGCATATTCATGATGCGTAGATTATTTGCATGAGTATAAAGATAGACTGCATATTCATGATGCGTAGTTTATTTACATGAATATACAGAAATACTGCATATTGATGATACATAGTTTATTTACATGAGTATACAGGAAGGCCGCATATTCATGATTTGTAGTTTATTTGCATGAGTTCACAGGAAGGCCGCATATTCATGATGCGTAGTTTATTTACATGAGTATACAGAAAGACTGCATATTCATGATGTGTAGTTTATTTACATGAGTATACAGAAATACTGCATATTGGTGATACATAGTTTATTTACATGAGTATACAGGAAGGCCGCATGTTCATGATGCGTAGTTTATTTACATGAGGATACAGAAAGACTGCATATTCATGATGCGTAGTTTATTTACATGAGTATACAGGATGGCCGCATATTCATGATGCGTAGATTATTTGCATGAGTATACAGATAGACTGCATATTCATGATGCGTAGTTTATTTACATGAGTATACAGGAAGGCCGCATATTCATGATGCGTAGATTATTTGCATGAGTATACAGATAGACTGCATATTCATGATGTGTAGTTTATTTACATGAGTATACAGAAATACTGCATATTGATGATACATAGTTTATTTACATGAGTATACAGGAAGGCCGCATATTCATGATTTGTAGTTTATTTGCATGAGTTCACAGGAAGGCCGCATATTCATGATGTGTAGTTTATTTACATGAGTATACAGATAGACTGCATATTCATGATGTGTAGTTTATTTACATGAGTATACAGAAAGACTGCATATTCATGGTGTGTAGTTTATTTACATGAGTATACAGAAATAATGCATATTGATGATACATAGTTTATTTACATGAGTATACAGGAAGGCCGCATATTCATGATTTGTAGTTTATTTGCATGAGTTCACAGGAAGGCCGCATATTGATGATGCGTAGTTTATTTACATGAGTATACAGAAAGGCCGCATATTCATGATGCGTAGTTTATTTACATGAGGATACAGGAAGGCTGCATATTCATGATGCGTAGTTTATTTACATGAGGATACAGAAAGACGGCATATTCATGATGTGTAGTTTATTTACATGAGTATACAGGAAGGCCGCATATTCATGATGCGTAGATTATTTGCATGAGTATACAGATAGACTGCATATTCATGATGCGTAGTTTATTTACATGAGTATACAGAAATACTGCATATTGATGATACATAGTTTATTTACATGAGTATACAGGAAGGCCGCATATTCATGATTTGTAGTTTATTTGCATGAGTTCACAGGAAGGCCGCATATTGATGATGCGTAGTTTATTTACATGAGTATACAGAAAGGCCGCATATTCATGATGCGTAGTTTATTTACATGAGGATACAGGAAGGCTGCATATTCATGATGCGTAGTTTATTTACATGAGGATACAGAAAGACGGCATATTCATGATGCGTAGTTTATTTACATGAGTATACAGGAAGGCCGCATATTCATGATGCGTAGATTATTTGCATGAGTATACAGATAGACTGCATATTCATGATGCGTAGTTTATTTACATGAGTATACAGAAATACTGCATATTGATGATACATAGTTTATTTACATGAGTATACAGGAAGGCCGCATATTCATGATTTGTAGTTTATTTGCATGAGTTCACAGGAAGGCCGCATATTCATGATGCGTAGTTTATTTACATGAGTATACAGATAGACTGCATATTGATGATGCGTAGTTTATTTACATGAGTATACAGAAATACTGCATATTGATGATACATAGTTTATTTACATGAGTATACAGGAAGGCCGCATATTCATGATTTATAGTTTATTTGCATGAGTTCACAGGAAGGCCTCATGATACATAGTTTATTTACATAAGTTTACCAGAAGACTGCATATTCATGATGCATTGTTTATTTACAAGAGCACACCAGAAGACCACAATGAATGGTGTTATTGTACAACACACCAATATACAATTTTCTGTATGGTTTCTGGACACAGCTAATAACAGTAAAGGTTTCTTAAAGTTTCTGAGTCAATAAATATTGCTACACGGAATTGTGATGGTTGCGGTATCCCAAGAGCTGAAGCACTGTATTTAATTTTCTGAAGGATATACATTTTTGTGATGCACTTAAGTGTGAAAGATAAAAACTTACTGGCGAAATAATTTTTGTATTTTTTCATTCTTATATTTTCACATATGAAAAATATATCCTTATATTTTCACCTATGAAATTATAAGATTTCCCATCATGCCTTACTTTTCAGACACGGAAATTGATGAAATTTGACCAGTCGCCGTTAGCGACAACAGTGTCAAAAACCTAATTTGATACGCTGCTGACTCGCATTGTTTTTCAGATAGGGTCAAATAGTTTTCAAAATGACAAACATACAGTTTACTGTGACAGACAAGGTCAACCCAAACCTACCGCTTTCTTAAGTCACGTATATTTATCTGATAAGGCTGTGAAAGTGAGGTGAATGTACGAAAGGGGTGGGTAAGTATGTTTTGCAAAAGTGCGAGTTTAATCATCTTGACTTTGATCCTAAAGCAAATTAAAAAAATATTATTTTCCTATATTTCATCTCGTTAAAATCCAATGTATTTGGTTCAACGCGATAAAATATATCCAGTATTAACGTAGAAAATTAAAATATCCTTTATTTATTAGCATATTTTCAAACTACTCTCTATTGATTGAAAAATAAGCTTATACTATGAGCAATACATTTATTGCAGACATAATCATTGGAAACCGCACATTTACAATTTATTAACATTTATAATATTAATATTCTGACACTCATTGTCGAGGAGGAAAATTTTCCTATTTCATCTATGGGAATGACTTTCCTTAATCCCGGGAGGACGGAATCAAAATACTGATTCTTGTGAAGTAAAAAGATCTGAGATTATTCTCGCGTAGACTAACGTCTTGCGACTTTTTCGAGGTGCGCTTTATGGACCAGGAATAAATCACAACATTCAAAATACTGGGAACAGTATGAATGGAAACCACTCGGAAATGAATATGAACGTGGATTAAGGACAATGGATACAATATTTATAGAGGCATGACCCGGAATGAATATGGACTATGATTCAGACAATGGATACAAAGGGAAATAAATATATAAAATAGAATACTACAAGAGAAAATCCCCCGGTTTTCGACAAGAAGGATAGCCCCTATTTCAATCAAGTAGGAGGAATGCTGTCGACGTGGAATGAAGGAGGATGGAATTTTATATTATATATTACAATGTTCAAACGGAAACGGAATAAGAACAACGGATCAAGTTTTAATGAAATACATATAAAGGTTTCCATAACATGACTGTATACAAGTCGACGCATAGAACTCGAGACCAAGGTAACAGTACAATAGAATGCATGCCAAGGTATACTACTTGGAAAGAAAAAGGATATTGATGATTGAACATTCTACAAGAACAAACAGTCTACATCACGGGAAGGACTTTCATACTTCTAACCCGAAATATAGCTGACATTACGTTATAGTGGAATGAAGAAGAGACATGTTTAACAGCTTCTTTAACTCTTAACTGTTCTCTATATTCTACTGTACTTCTTCTAAACTATTTGCAAACAAACAAACACCAAACAAAACTCTATGCTTTTATGTAATTACATTCATTAATTATTAGACTCATTTCAGATTTACCGAATGATTTCAACAGAAAGTAACTTGATAATTTGTAATTTGATTCCGGAACTTACATTTGTCTTAACTCATTTGTACTAATTAATTATTAGAGTTACTCTTGATTTACCAAATGGTTTCACCAGATTTTCTATCAATTGCCATAACTCGAATTTTCTGAACTAATGCCTACATATACTTAATCAGCTATATTGACAATAAATCCGCAGCACGTGAACTAGCATGACCAGTGCTCACTAGCTCGATGATGCATAGCGTGTCCGCTGCCCGTGCTTTAACTAAGCGACCCTAATTTGAACTTATGCGCTAAGTAATTCCAGTGCTTCTTATGTATTTACGTTTATTAATTATTAGACTTATTTCAAATCTACCAAATGATTTCAACAGAAAGTAACTTGGTAATTTGTACAGATTCCTGAATTTATATTCGTCTTTCTCATGTATACTAATTAATTACTAGAGTTATTCTAGAGTTACCAGATGATTTCACCAGATTTGCTATCAACTGACAGACTAGAATAACTTATAACTAAACGCTCATAATTTCGAACTCATGCGTCAAGCAATTTCCTTATTCCTCTTTTGCAGTAAACAATTACATTTACTTCCTTCTTTTTTTACTTACATTAACTGCTTTTACAAAACTTAAATCTTGCATAATTAAATAACAACTATAAAAATTGTATTTCTACCAGCCAGTCTGTACAAAATACAAAGTCTAACATACAAAACAATATAGTACAAAAACACAAAGCAAACAGCAAACACCGGACAGCACTGATCCCTGGCACGGATCACTTCTGTAAAGAAAACTCTAAGACCAGCCAGGGCATTGTGGCAGTTTATAGGGGGATGTCTAGCACTGGGGCATCATGCCACATACATGTAGCATGATGTCACAACAAATCACATTATCCTGACACCAGGCCAAGTAGTCCTATTACTGACCTATGAATGCTGAGCGCCAGCCAAGTACCATTTTTATAAGTCTTTGGTATTACTTGGTCTGGGCTCGAACTCACGACCTTCCGCATCCTAACCACGTTAGCTACCAGAGCGGTTGGATATGTCAGCTGCGGATCATATCTAATGACATAAGTGCAATTTGATTTACTTTTTTTTAGCAGGTCTTTGAACAATATTATTAAAACAGTGATAAAGGGTTAAGACGTGCAGTTCAATCGCTGGGATTAAACGTGAAGTTTGCAAATGTCTGGTAAATTAAACATCATGTTGTTGTTGTATGGTTTAACGCCATTTTTTTCAGCACACGGTAGGCTATACATGGCGGCCAGTATTAATGGTGGAGGAAGAACCCGGGAAATCCCCGGAAATAACCAACTACCCTCGAGAAGCTACTGGCAAGCTTTTTGGCCGAATCCGAGACTCGAACCCACGCAGACAGAGGTGAGATGGCAGTGATCCGTAACGGAGAGCGCTTTAGACCACTCGGCCACTCGGGGCCCCTAAACTAAACATATAAAATTCCGTATTCTGAACCTTTGTTACGTTTCTCTTGTTATTTCTTAATAATCATGCTAATACCTTTCAGATATAAAACATAACAATAGACTCCACCCCTTTCGTTTTGTATGTGTGATTGTCTGTGTGTATGAAAACGAAAAAACTTATTTCCCTCTCTACTCGGATCATTATTTTAATGCATATAATGCTTGCATGCATGAAGCCAATTAAACATACATACATGCTCACACACATCAACATATACCGGGTTTACATTTAACAAGGAAAGAGATGCATGTGATCAGTAGAAAAACTTCAAAACGATCATATATTTCATTTTGAAACAAAACATTATTTGTTATTCATTCAGAAAGATACTAGTCAAAGAAAAAAACTGTTAATTTCATCTGCACGGTTGCTAGTAGCTTGCATTTCAAAACCTGATTTAGTTCGTAAAATGTCTTGCATTTTGTTGCTAATTTCTTCAGGAAAACAGAAGTTTTTTGGCTCACAAACATAGTTGTTGGTAAAGATTTTAAATTTAAATTACCTATTTGTATTAATGGTAATATTATATCGCTATTGTATGTCGAACATTTGAATAGGAAACTGGTCACATCACGTAACATAACTTTATGTTATGTTGAATATTTGAATAGAAAACTGGTCACATCACGTGAGATTATAATTTAATACTATATCGAACATTTGAATAGGAAACTGGTCACATCACCGTTGACCGTATTTGTGAACAGCCTTGGCACAAGTCGGCAAAATGTTTTTCTGCATTGCCACACATTTTCCCCCCAAAGGCGCCGTGTCCCTTGCTTATGTTCACATGGTTAAATAACATTTCCAGACAAAGGACTTATGAAGCAAAATTTTGAAACTTTTGACATCGTGTCTTCGGAGCAAGACTTCCATCCTTCTCACAGGTTAGTGTCTTCGCTTCTTTACAACTTCGGATCTTCTCACATTTGCTCGTAATTTCGCATATTCGCATCTTCTATTCTTCTCTCTTCTTCACAATTTCGCATCTTCTCAGTTCTGATTTGAAACTTCGTCCTACAGAGTATGTTCTTAGTCGAAACATTTTAGTTCTCTGCTTGATAGGAACGATTATCCCTTCGTTTATTTTTTGTTATACAACTTTGTTTGACTTTTCTTCGGGCTTTTATATTTGGTGTGTGTTTTGTGGATGTGAATTGTATCATCTCAGAAAGTAATGATAAATTCTCATTGGCGACAATAGTATACCGACCTTATTTTCTACGCTACTTCTCATTTATGGCCATATCGACCCCATAACTACTGCAACCATACTGATGGCAAACGCTCCTAACTTTGATGCATTAAGTTGTCAGTATAAACGAAGGAAGACATATTAAAACCCTTTCTGTTGGTGAAAGATCTGAAAAAAAAAGGTTATGAATGTTTTGATTACAGATACATCATTGTCTACTCTACCATCTCTGCCATGGAAGTCTATATTATGTTATGCATGGTCTGAACACTCGTCCAATGGGAATGTTAAATACTAAAAATGGGAAAGTTATGAACTCTTGTAAGGAATTTAGTTTCTTGTAAAATATTTTGGATACCGTAAAGATTGCGATACATTGATATGATTAATCTCCAAATGGTACAATGTTTAGGAAACTCATTGCAAACCATCTGCCATAAACAGGACTGTAGAGCATTTACTTATCCGTGTTTACGTAGTAAAATAGAATGGAAGGATCAATACGGCATATTATAAATCGTTCTTATCATTGGCACATTATCCGGCGTTAATGAAGCTTTAATTGCGCTCAGATACAAGACACAAGTGTTCATCATCCCTTATTACACATTTTAATTTGCTAGCTTTATTTTTATTGTTTGCTAAACTACTTGAATCTCATCCAATTAGGGTCTATTTCATCCAAACCATATTTTGCTGATTGTTTTCGTTGAATCCTAAAATACACTATCAGTTATTGTAATGATCTTGTGCGATTGTGGAAAGTCGTAACAACCTATCCAGATGTGTTAAAAATAGGCGTTTTTACTACGATTATTATTAGAGGTAATGTAAGAGCTATGAAAGAAATTCAGCAGAATTATGATGTTGAAAGTTTAGTTATTCTTTTGTCTTTTTCAGGTGTCTTGTTGTGGTATTGTATAATTCGGGTGAAATGTTTAGTTATACCCTATGTCTGAGGTATTGGTACAATTTGGATATTTTATATTTATTAACTTTATAACAGGCCAAAATGTTACCGACTTTAAATAAAACAAATAAATAAATAAATAAATAAATAAATCCATGATTGTATGACATTTTCTGTTAATTTTTGGCACTGGCCTCCTCTCTATATAAGTTAGAGTATTTCGTGCATATTTTATAATTAGTAATTAAGCACCGAACATATATCTATACACGCATTAAGCCAGGTTTTCGTTGGTGTCTAGCGCACTTCGCAATCAATATTAATATTTCCAGACCCTTTGCATCAGGTATATATATATATATATCTGCATCAAACTCCAACGTGATTATTCTCCATACAGACTCACGTAACAACATCTGGTTTGCCTATTATGCAGAGTTAGAAGACCGAGAGGATTGGGAAACACAAAGATGAAGGAAAAGTATTGTTTGGCACACTTTCTATATAAAATTGTTTCTTTTTTCTGTATCGGCCAAATCATTACAGACTGGACCGATTGCCAAAAACATCTGTACAACATGATTACAAAACGGCACTGCCTGTAAAATGCAAGTTAACATACAGCTCTATACAATGTTGTTATAATACCTGTGTAGTTGTTTGCTATTATGCCAACTGAGACAATAGCGGAGTTTTCCAAATTTGCCTGGATTATGTATATAGCCTTTTGAAAATATATATTAAATAGGACCATTTTGATGCGTTCAGATTTAAGAATCCGAATTGTGAGAGAGGCACAAGATAACATCAGTGTTTGCATTTACTCATGCAGGTATAAAGAAGTTGTTGTTGTTGTTGTGGGGTTTAACGCCATTTTTCAGCACGATAGGCTATACATGGCGGCCAGTATTAATGGTGGAGGAAGAACCCGGAAAACCCCGGAAAGAACCACCGACCCACGAGAAGCTACTGGCAAGCTTTCTCACATGCCCACATTGGCTGAATCTTAGACTCGAACCGCCGCAGACAGAGGTGAGATGGCAGTGATCCGTAACGAAGAGCGCTTTAAACCACTCGGCCACTCGGGGCCCCGGTATAAAGAAGAAGTTTTTTTTTTTTTTTTTTTTGTTGTTGTTATTACTGCACTGATAAATAATAAATGTGATGAACGCAATCGAACTAGATTATATTCAGATACATATTCTGTTTTTCTGTTATGATCACTTATTAATTTAAAACAGGCGTTAGTTAAGGTGATGTGTTTCTGCATATAACAAGATCATAACAAATCACGGAAAATCAAGTAATTTTGTATTTGCCTTGAATTGTTTAAATATACCAATATGTTCTGCCATAGATTATAGAGTCTTGCTGTGTGCAAAAAGTAGAAAACGAAACACCGCTGGTACTTCTTTATTTAAAATCTTTATTCGATTTTCCACAGGTTTTGAAGTAATATTTGTAACAGGTTTCTGCTGTAGTGATGTCACTATCCACACATAAACTTCCACCTCGTCAGAAAATATTTTATACTGTAATGTCTAATGTTTCTGAACATTTTCATTGCCTTTCCGTAGTTCAGTAACTCTAATCTTTTTCAACTCTGATTAAAAAGGAACAAATTATTAAAACTGTTGCTTAATTAATTGACATTATCCACACGCTTAATTGACAGTGGTCATAAAGACTGATATGAGTATCTCAAAAGTTGAGGTATTAAAATATCGATTCAGATTTGCTACTTTTATTTTCCACACAAGTCTAAACAGACTCGACCCAATTAAATAAGAAAAAAATAATAGTGTCCTTTCAAAATTCGTGTGTGAAATGATTGTCGACATATCACTAATGGTGTATACTGAAGATACAGCCTTTATAGTATATAGCACCTTTCGGCACGTGCACTTTTAAGCACAAACACTTTTCAGCACAATAAATGACACAGACTGCAAAGCAGTATAAACGCTTTGATAGCCTGTCACTATTTTGGATTGATCTCTTTAATTCAACTGCGAACTAATGTTTGTAAAAAAAATACCCAGGATTAGACTGTTAAATAAATCTGTACTGTTTAGTTTTAATATTCTAGCATCCCTACAACGCATGCTAACGCAGAATAAATATTACTTCGCCAGTTTCTGTTTATTTAAACGTGACTTTTTATGCATGTGTACTATAAATATTGCATATTCTTTACGATTCACAAAATGTTTCTTTACATTTTGTTCACCTATATATAGATGTTAAATTATCTTTTATGTACAGAACTATCTAAGTCTGTAAGGGTATAATTGAATGATAGGTTAACTAACCATTGCACCTAGAGCACAGTTTCTGTTTCAGATTGTTTGTATAATGTGAAAGTCTGCTGTAAAAAGGAGATCGTATATTTAGACTTGTCCATGTAAAAGTCTATTCTGCGGAATCCGAATTTTGGGGTTAATGACAACTGGTCAAATTCATTCATGACGTCTAATATACATGCGCATATTTTCTTTAATAATTAAACTGAACTAAAGATAAAAAGAAACAACTACGATATACAAATATGAGCCTGGAAAGAAAGATGCTACACTACTGAGGCTAATACTTAACTGCAAATTGAATCACCAGTATAAGCACGGATACCATTGCCAGTGACTGTTGCAAAATACTATATTACACCCAAAATGACTAATATTAAGTCCATTGTAAGTTAAATTTGACAGTTGTATTAGCTTAAATACTGTTTTGAGTGCGTCCCGATTTAACAGTCCAGGCAGGGTATATTAATTTCGTGATTCGTTTACATTGTATGGGCATGATTAATAGTGAGTCCCTGTTACTGCATCGGAGCATTCTTTTCAATGAATTATGTTAGCCCAAGTAGCATAGTTAACGTTATAATCAGTCGTGCAAGAGATTCAGTTCAAAATAATATATTGTGTTTGCTGTGTCATACTTTAGTGAATTACTGCATAAGTCAGCATCATTAACCACTGTTACACACAGTACATACAATAAATAAATCAAGAAATGGGATCCTATGCCTTAAGTTATCAACCGCATAAAAGATAGAATTCACTAAATGTAAAACCTGGTTTCGCCACAAACTATCTCCCTTCCTATATGTACTCGCACAGAAACACACACGCACCTATATGTCGGCTCTGACAACATTTCATGGGAAGGGGTCATTGGAAAGTATGGTGTCGGCCGCTGCAACAGCAATGGCCTTCTGTTGCTTTAGAACTGCTCATCACCACCATAGCTTGCGCCTACCTACCCTCAACAGGATGACATGGACGCATCCCCGTGCCACGGAATTGTATAAATATTTTTATTTATTCAATACATGTACTCGGGTTTCGTTTTTTTGTGTTAAACGATACCCGAGGGAGATTTATGTATATTGTACAATATTTCGAAACAGTGAGTTCGGGTCATCCTATGCCGCACGTGCGCACACACGATGTATGGCGGCATCGTCTGTGTATAAATACCTAACCTTAAGTCTAAACCTACACATTACGGAAGTCTTGTCAGTGATCAGTCTACTATAGTGATGCAAGAATTAATCTGTGTCTATCAAAACAGACATAATGTCGAGTTTTTGTGCCAGGCCAGTCACGTCAGCAAGGTAGACCTCGGATTGATTCACTAGTACCCCTAAGGGGTATAAACCACAAAACAAAATATTTATTCTACGGATCAGGAATGGAAACAAACAAGGAATTCGATTTAGGAAAGTGATTTCAGATACGGGAACTCAAAGTATTAATCTGTGTCTATCATAGCACACATGATGTCGGGTTTTGCGGACGGGCCTGACCCGTCAGCAAGGTGGACCTCAGATTGATTCATTAATACCTCTAAAACGCAAAACAAACAAACTACTTAACCATACGGAATACCGATTCAAGACACAGAGAATTCTGGACCAACACAAATATACATGGACAAGACATTCTAAAATAACGAAATTAGAAAAAGAATACTATGGTACCTAGTCTGAAGTATACCCCGCTTAGCTCTGACTCTGTAACGGAGCCACCCCCAGAAGACTCAGAATAAATGAGGAGAATCTTGGTACCCGGCAAAACGAACCAAAAGAAAGAAGAACCTATTGGATAACGATTTTGATGGATTACTTCCAAATTTCCACATGATTAACTTATTCTTATTCAAAACACATAAATCTGATTATAAATACTGATTAGAATAACTTAAATTTTTGCTACCAACCTCTGATTATTCACATTTCAGATTGATTTAATTACTTTCAATTTGCCGAAGCAAGACTTACTAAATACTATTATCAGCATTGTAACACACAGCCAATAATTTGACTATAAATATTAATTACAATAACTTAAATATTTTACTACCAACTGGTCATTTTCACAATTCAGCTCGAATGAATTACTTTTAATTTGCAGAAGCAAGACTTACTATTTACTGTTATTGACAAGACCTACTATTTACTATTATTGACAAGACTTACTATTTACTATTAGTGACAATACTTATTATTTTTTATTTAATTTTGAAAACGAACTTTAATAATCTGAATATACTTTAAAATCAGGAAGGGAATAACTCTCTATTTCTGATTTTTTACATTTATCACGCAACTAAGTACAACTGATTGACAATATAAAACAACCTAGCAACAGTCACAATATGCTAAGGCATTTAGAATAACTAGATCACCAGTAATAATATGCACCACATGCACTCACCAAACAAACCCAAACACTTAAACACAGTATTATTTATCCAACACTAAATATTTTATTTTCGGCTTTAAATACTTATTTAAAAATTCCTTTGACACAAATAGGTTTAGATAAAAACGTACAATTATAATGACTTTGACCTAGATGGTGCCTTCTTTACATCTAAAGGGTAAGCAACTACAGCACAGCGTACATCACTGCACAACACAAGATAAAAGGACTTTGGCAGAGTCAATTTAAAAAAACGAATAACCACCAGAAACAAAAAAGAAAAGAAAGGAACCCCTTCCTTGGACGTAATAGTCCTAAGGGAAGCTAGTACTATCCTAAATTCAAGTGAGGGTGGTTATAAATCAGGCCCATTGCCAGCTAAGGCACAGGGAAGAAAGAATTAACTGCCTAAGCATCATTGGGATAACATAAAACTCTATTATTTGACGAACAAAACAGTAAACAACCCTGACTAAATTACACTTATTTTATTATTAATTTTCTTCTCACGACACTTACATTTATAACATCAAAAGGTTGGACAGGGAGACACTTACAACATAACACTTTTGGAAAACCAGGGTGTCCCTTCTAAGTGCTAACCAGCTACATGTACTGAGGTGGGGCTAAGAGGTGTCAACAACTACTTTAAGGACATGCACATCTTCAGCTGTAGAGGCATATGAGTTATTCATTAATTTCTTGTGCATAAGTTATAACTATTGTACTACCACGTTTATTGTTGTATATTTTCTATGTAGCTTCGTCTTACGTAGATTAATGCAAATATTTTATATTCTTGCTTGTGACTTAGCAAGAGATTTATATTAGCAATAATATTAAGCTGCATTTTAAGAAACGTTTAGTACCGTATGATTCTTATCGGGCACGGGTAGGTTTTCTTCTGAACATGTGTATTGTTTTGTAATTATTGTGCCGATAATGTAATCTTTATAACTTACCGTATACAACGTCGTTACGTTTAATCGTATATGCCCGTGTCAAGCATAGTACACGGTGTTAGATGTATTTTCAGCTGATCTGAGTCACAGCTGTGGAGCTGATCAGAGTCGACGTGGTACCAGCTGTAGAGCTAACCACATAAGTTGACCATAACAGTTGTAAAGCTGAAGCATAGCAGCCGTAGAGCTGAGTTAACAGTGTTGCTGGTCGAGTAGCAGGCAATCTGGCGTTGCTGACCGATTGGTGGGCGCTGATTGCTTGATTGACCAAGGAATTGAATGGTGGTCGGTGACTACCTGGAATAATGTCTTCTTG
This sequence comes from Sinohyriopsis cumingii, assembly GCA_028554795.2. Classification (NCBI taxonomy): domain Eukaryota; kingdom Metazoa; phylum Mollusca; class Bivalvia; order Unionida; family Unionidae; genus Sinohyriopsis; species Sinohyriopsis cumingii. The sequence continues at coordinate 75,267,998 of CM068827.1, read as the reverse complement.
ATTAACCAGTGTGACTGGTAGCCAAGTGTGCTGGTGACGGAGTGTGTAACTCCATACATGTAATCTTTTGGCCATGGGCTAAATTTTGGGGTTTGCAATACCTAGTATTTTGGGATTGTAAAGTTATTTGGTATAGCTGTCCCTTGTTTTCATCGTTTTACTACTTGAGTAAAATACCTCATTTTCTCACTATTGAGTAAATACATTTTACTTTATGAGTAAAGTACCACATTGTTTTACTATTTAAGTAGAACACATCATTCTTTTCGTCGTGTGAAATCACTGATTCATTCACCTTTGTCCTTGTACTTTGTAAGGTAGTTTATGTTATTTTCATTTGTTGCATTATTAGGTTCGTGTGGATTATGTTAACTTGTCTAATATTTGAATCTTATGCACGCACGTATTAATCATAATTCTTTTCTAATTCAAGTCATTCATCATTAAACATTGTATTTGTATCACCATCAAAAGTGGTCTATTGCACATTCAAAATCAAACCCGTTTATATTGTTACTCCCCGACCTAAGCACTGACAACTCATTGACAGCGTGATAGCCAGGAAGAAGGATAAACATGATGTACGGGTGACCAAGACCATGTGTGGTGCAGACCACCGCTTTGTAGTCTCCAAACTAAACATTCGTATCCAACCTAAAACATGCCCGCAAGGCAAGAAGATTCCACAACTAATGAACATTGCCTAGCTGAAGAACTCGAACGCTAAATCGACCTTTGTCAGCACTCTAGAAAAGCATCTTCAATCCACCCCTCTGGAAACCGAGAATGTGGAGGCAGCCTGGGCGACCCTTAGAGAGCTGGTCTACAACACCGCCACAGAGATCTTAAGGCATTACTCCAGAAAGCACAAGGACTAGTTTGATGAGAATTGCAAAACCACCAGGCAGCTGATGGATGAAAATCATCGTCTCCACAGAGCATACCTAAATGAGCCAAAGTCCACTTCAAAGAAAAATGCCTTCAATAACATCCGTAGGACTGTTCAACAGAAACTTCGGCAGATGCAAGGCTTCTGTCTGAGTAACAAAGCTGATGAGATCCAAAGCGATAGTGCTCCCTGTGTTATTATACGCCTGCAAAACCTTGACAGTGTATCAGCATCATTCAAGGAAGTGGAACCACTTCCACAATACCTGTATCAGAAGACTCCTAAACATCAAGTGGCAAGACAGGAGCCCGGATACTGAGGTCCTTGCCAAAACATGCCTTCCCAATATCTACACCATCTTAATGCAATCACAGTTCCGATGGACAGGCAATATATCTCGCATGCCAGACCACTGGTTTCCAAAAAAACTCTTTTATAGCGAGCGTGAACAAAGAAAACGTAACAAAGGAGGCCAGCGAAATATTACAAGGACACATGAAAACGTCATTGAAGACCTTTGGCATTAGCTATGACACGTGGGAGCAGACTCCCCAGGACAGGATTGTGTGGCACTCTTCCATCACTAAAGATGCTGAAGTTTTCTAGGATGACAGGACAGCCCCGGCAGAACAACAGAGGCTGGCCAGTAAATCCCTTGCAAGTAAACCTACGTTTAACATTTCTATCAATCCTTGTCCACAATACCACAAAACATTCAGGGCGGACATCGGCCTCATCGGCTACCGATGCACCCACAGACCATTTATTCCATAAAACACACACACACACACACACACACACACACACATATGAGTATCAAGTGTGTGAGGGATTGATTAAGATAAATGCAATAAACTGACAACGAACAGTGTCATACTAGTATCTAACTAGCCAGTGCACTTTCGACTCTTTTTCAAAGCAAAGTACAAAACATAGACCAGACAAACAAATAAAACGAAAATCGCTGTGTTGGCAAAACTTTACATGACTATGACTTGTTGCGGATGCTGGAAAAGGTTTTATATTGACATATATATATAGATGAGCCATAACGACATCTCTTATTTTATGTAAATGTTATGTACGCGCAAATTGTTTCCTGCATATTTCATTGTTATAATAGTAATTATATGTTACTGGGTGACTAATAAGCCAATTTAGAGAATTATTTTAAAGAAAATATGTCGCATGCAATATGATAATTTTATTTGTAAATGGCTGTCTTTTTCTAGTCTTCTTGGTTTAAACCGCTTGGTTTCAATGTCCTAAGGCAGCGTATACAGTAAGATTCTTTTTCTTTCATGGATTCGGAACTCCAGTTGGGGTTGTGAGCAATTGCAATAAGCGTTATATCACTGAAAGTGTGGCCACGGAAGGAGAAGTGTTTTACGACTAGGCTTCTGTTCGGCTTTATTGTCATTCAATTAGATCTCTCAAAGGTTGATCCTTTTGTGTAACTTTTCAGTTTCTTCGACATACTGAATGCTAGAGATTTTACATGTGATAAGATAAAGTACATTCTCTGTTTTGCACATTTTGGTTGGACCATGTATGTTAAGTTTATCTCTAGTCACTATGCTAGAAAATGTTCTGGTCCCTATGATATGTTGACAGGTTTTGCACCTTTTACCGTCACATTATCCAGATTGACTAGGGTGGTCTTGGTCAGTGGTTGGCTTTAGCTTCGCTCTGACCAGAATGTCCTTGAGGTTTTGGGTTTCCGGTAGGCTACTACATGTTTGTTCGGGAGGATTAACGTTAGTGCGTCACACGATTCCACGATGGGCCAGTGTTTTCCGATGATTTTACCTACTTTAGTGTTGTCTGGATGGTAGGTCAGGCTAAATGGTGTCCTATCAGCCTTTTCCTTCTCTCCACAATTTATTAGGTCATTGCGGTTTATTTATTTCGCCCTTTTGGTTGCCTCCACAATCAGGTAGTTGTCGTAGCCTCGGTAAATCAAATGTTTAGATAATTCTTCAGACCTGTTTTGGAATGTGTCATAGTCGGAGCAAATTCTGCGTATCCTCAATGCCTGGCTATATGGAATATTACTTATGCAGTGTTTTGGATGCTAGCTGGTTGGGAGGAGATACTGGTGTTTGTCGGTTGGTTTTGAGTAGATGTCTATATGAAGTTTCTTTTCTTCCAGTCTGGTTGTTGTGTCCAGCAAAAAGTGATTTGAGTTGGAGACTTGTGCCGTGAATTTTTATTGAAGGATGGAAATTGTTTGCCTTTGATATAAAATAATCATGCACGCACGAGCACATACATACATACATACATACATACATACATACATACGTTAAAAAAAAGCAAATTTCACCTTTGCACTTGCTGATCCAGGTGAGAAAAAAAACTTAAGCTCGCTGAATATTATCAGAAAGACATGGAGATAAATGCACTGAAAAGGATATCACTAACTCCCTCAAATTATCTAAAACGACAGAAAACCAAATAAATTTGACGTCTTTAAAGTGGATTTATGCAGTATTACGTATTCATTTATTTTTTTAAAAAACGTACATGTAAAGTATATAAAAGCACTTTTTAAAAATACAAGTTTGCAATGAACACGATTAGTTGAAACATATTTTAAATAGGATATTTAATTGTTTCATGCTTCAAACATAAAATGATTACATGACGATTGGAATTATTTTCTTTCGCAACGAGGTCTAAAACTCTATTTTTACAAATAGACTAAATACAATGACGTGGCTCATGAGAACGTAGTTGAGTAACTCATGATTTATTCGTAAAAATACCTATATGTTGTTGCCAATAACTGAAATAGAAGTTTGCAAAAATGTTAAATTCCAAATTAAATGAAGTGCTTTAGAACTAAATTGGTCGCACCGTACTCTGCTCTTGTTTGGTTTGGACCCAAAGTAACAAATACAACAAGCGTGAAGAAATGATGCAGTTGCAAGGGCAAAATGTCAAAGCCTGGAAACAATTTTATTGCTGGAATTTCGAAACCGTTGCCATTGGTTCTTGATTTTCATAGGGTAATTCTATATTTCTTTTCTAGAGACCTCACATTAGGTCATTTTTCCATATTGAATAAGCAAGACAGTCTCCAGTACTGAAGACGAAAGGAAACGTTTTCAATTGAATGAAACATAATCATTCATTGCTAGCACTTTTACATACCATCTAGGCACATACCATCTATTGATATCTTATTACAGTATATGCTTTCCCTTTGTCCACGATGTTGTAAGATGTTGGGTTCCCTAGTCCATGATGATGTGAGATGATGGGTTCTATTTGAATATTTACAACAGGAAATTACGATTACATTTCCTAAATGAAGTACTTTTATGGAAATTTTTAACCCAAAATTTAAACGAAAATTTGCGCCTTGAATTTCCATGCCAAATGACGTTTTAAAATGTGACAGCAGCTACGTTCAGTTTACTAAAATCACGACGCAGCTCCCGGTTGTGTCATGTCCAATAACCCGTAAATTATATAATTCAACGCCAACCCTACCGCCTACCTAAAAACGTAGCCTCATTAATTGCTTAACGTCAAACATTTATTTTTATGGATTTAAATTTCGTATGGCATCATTTGTGACTGATTAATATCTGTCGAATGACACTTTCAAAGAAACACTTCCGTGATTATCAAGACGCTTAAGGCTCAAGTAACCCATATCAGTAACAGGAAATCATTCAGAGCCAATAAGAGCTACTCAAACTTGATTTTATAGCTCCAGTCATATCCTTATAACATGCAGGCAGAAGCGTCAGTAGTATCTGCGTGTAAAAGCTTTTGCCGTCGGTCAACAAACTATAGAGAATCAATATCGGCCACTTAGAATACAAAGACTGTTAATTTCCCAGGTATGCCCTGTTTCTTATTCACTATTTCAGAGGAAAATCGCTACTATTGCAGGAAAACTGATCGCGCAGAAAGACAGTGTTCTTCAGACACAATTGATCGTGAAGGTTTACTTGAGTCCTTGCAGTTATAAGCTAAACTAACTCACAATCTCTGAACCGGTGTATCACGATAAATAATCAACAATCGGATGCAACTGCATGGCGCGTAACTTCAATTAAACTGTCAATATAGTTCCAGATTTGGGCTGGAGGGCTGCTGATCAGTTATTACAATTTGTACTCAATCAGAGTGAAGAGCTAACAAGCCATACACAAAAAAAAGAAAGAATTTGTTGTATGCAAACGTTGAGCACGACAAAGTTGTCCGGTGTCATTGCATTAATTCTAGACAAATCTTTCTTCCTAAAGGCTCATGCAATTAAAATTATTTCAAATATTACGACATAATCTATGTTAATACCTTAATTTTAATTTGCTTTTAGATGCCATGTCCCAGTCGTAAATCATTTTAAAGCACGACAGTCTTAGATGCTTTGACTGTACAGCTCAATAACTAGATCGTAACAACAACTGACCAACACTAAAAGAAAACAACTTTGTGAAAAGAATGTGAAAAATGTGTCACAGGACAAAGAAATCATTCAATTATATGCAGCTGTGTCAGATATTGCTGTCATACCAAATATGTACGATGTGCAAGCTAAACATTATGTGGTATCAACGTTGACAGGAAATTATATACTTTTGACCTCGGTGAACGAGAAACAGTAAATCAATTCCCGTATTTACCATCCATAAGAAACATTCTGAAGACAGTGACGGTTAATTACACAGACATAATGTTGCCACTTGTAAAACATTAAACAGACAACAGCAACAATTTAAAAATAGGAATGTTATATACAGTAATTTGCGTAACAGTCTTTACTTTATCTAGTAAACCGTTTTTCTGGACAGTGCATCCGTTTTCAGCCACGTCGACTTTGAAGTGTTAGCTGCCGACCGAACATTTATAAAACCGAAGGAAGGATATACTACTGTGATCGATACGAGGCAGACCATGCATTAAACAGGTTTTTAGACTCACATCAAGAACAGAAAATGCCAAATATTTCTTATAGTCAATAATAAGAAATATCATGAAACATTTTTTAAAAAAACCACAGTGATATCATAATTGTTGCCAAAACGAAAGCCATTACATGAGAAATTGACGGGTTCAGACAATCAAAGGGGAGGCATCGGCGGGAAACAACAAAACCTCCGACTACTACAAACCTAAATCAGCAACAAACAAAAGCAACAAACAATCAGGATAAAATATATGCAACTTTAGGTCGAATAGGTCAAATAAAAATATCACACGGGTTAGAGAATTTTTTACTCGTGTTTCACCGCTTGGTCAATCAACAGATAATTATAGTGCTGTGTTGAGTGTGTGTCACAAAATTCCGCATTTGAAATTGAGTGTGTTTTACACCACTTGGTCAACTAACATTTTCTGTAAGCGGTTCACACAATTTCTAACGAAAACTATACCTCAAAACGTTTGATGATCTAAGTTTTAACCACGATAACAGACAATTCTCAATTAGAAATTGCTGAAAATATAGTAACAAAGAATCAAGGAGACAAATAAAAAGAAACGAAACGGATTTGCATTTGAAGATTACTTCTGTCGTTTAAGTGTAGCCATTATAATAGTTTTTGAATGCAAACATGGAGTTAGTGATCATTTCTACTGAATAAACGAGCTTTGACGTGAAACAACTTCCTATTATCTGTATTAAGCTAACAAGTGGGGAAATGTTGTGGTTTGTGCATTATTCAGACTGATTAGTCCGTTCTTATGTGAGGGCGACACATTATTTTCCGACTGATTACTCCGTTGTTATGTGAGGGCGACACATTATATTCTCTAAAGCCTCGTTTAGTGTCAACTTAAAAACGTTAGCAACCTGTACGCTAATGAGAAGACATCATGGTGTAATTGGGAAGCAAAATAAATTGAATATTTCCTGAAAAGAATTGCAGTAGACTATATACTGCAGTATTCGAATGTGCCTGTATTGTAGCAAATATATCTAGTCAACGACGAAGCTCTTTTGTTCTATATTCCTTATAAATTAAAACATACTCCACGATTAGTCGCCAAAGTGATATGTGCCAACAAATTGATGATGAATCATAACTGGAGGAACCGGGTTTTTTTCAATATCATATGTAAGTATTTAAGCAAAGCGTGACAATTAAAGAAGCTTTGAAACGGCAATGCTGGGGACAATCTCTCGTATTCCTCATTAGACCAGTTACTAATGAAAAAAGTATCATGACCTGTAGGATTAGATCTCTTGCCGCGTTAACGCTAGATAATTGCACAACAAGAACATTATCAGCTTATTTGGTTGGATTTTTATGGAGCGTTAATAAATACTCTATGTTGAAAACTATGAGCACATTTCAATAAGCTTTTCACCTTCAGATTATATTAATTAGGTTCGCAAGTCATCGCACGTCCAGATTTTGGTTAGTGGCCCATTAACTCTTTACTATTTCCGTTCTCACTGCTTTAAATAGTTCCAAAACGAACAGTGAAAAAGTATCTATCTATCTATCTATCTATCCATCCATCCATCCACCCACCCAATAACCCACCCGCCGACCGACCGACCTATCTCTCTCTCTCTCTCTCTCTCTCTCTCTCTCTATCTGAGCGTGTGCATGTATAAGGTACACCAAATCACATAATTAGAAAATTGGACTACAGACAACTGCTTATCCGCCTCAGCTCTCACTACATATTAAAGTAATTAATTAGCAAATTACAATTAATTAATTAATTAATTAATTAATTAATTAATTAATTAATTAATTAATCAATTAATTAATTAATTACAACAAGATAGAAGTTGCTGGTTGATGTAACTCTTGTATGTCGAATTGGCAACACTTTTGGAGAAGGTAAAGTAATGTTTGTAGGTTTCTTTTGGAAAGAAAGTCACCATTTATAGTTAGACTTGAACCAGCTACAAGAGTTGCATAATGTTTCAAAATCAGAGATAAATAATAAACCTCCAATAGTGTCAATACTTTGAAGTAACATGAAACATATAGACCTCTAATGAGATTCAGGGTAATATATTGAAACATATAGACGTCTATGCAGATTCAGGGTAATATATTCAAAAATATAGACCTCTTCTCAGATTCAAGGTAACATATTCAAACATATAGATCTCAATTCAGATTCAGGGTGACATATTCAAACATATAGACCTCTATTCAGATTCAGGGTGACATATTCAAACATATATACCTATATTCAGCTTCAGGGTGACATATTCAAACATATAGATCTCAATTCAGATTCAGGGTGACATATTCAAACATATAGATCTCAATTCAGATTAAGGGTGACATATTCAAACATATATACCTATATTCAGCTTCAGGGTGACATATTCAAACATATAGACCTCTATTCAGATTCAAGGTTACATATTCAAACATATAGACCTCTATTCAGATTCAGGGTAACATATTCAAACATATAGACCTCTATTCAGATTCAGGGTAACATATTCAAACATATAGACCTCTGTTCAGATTCAAGGTAACATATCTAAACATATGGACCTCTATTCAGATTCATGGTAACATATTCAAATATATAGACCTCTATTCAGGTTCAGGGCCAGTTAACAGCCATAACATCGGTATCTTGTAAACATTTTATCTGCTCTAATTGATCCATAGCAAACACAGAATTTTAATTGTCGGCATTAATCAAAATAGACAGCATTTGAAAAGTTTGTAGAATATATATTAGTGTTTGAATTACCAGAAAAAGATTAAAATAACGCAGACGTATTAGATAACTGGGCAAACTTACCTCTCTGCATTCTTGCTTAGCGTCTTTGTTGGGCGAGGAATTTCCCACACAGACAGCATGCATCAAACAAAATCACTTAGTATGTATTAGAAAATTGTTAAAAAAGCAGAAAATTGCAGTGAAAAATCACCGTAATCTTACATTTTGCGCAACTATGTAGCAGACGAACGCCAAATTGTAAACTATGTATTTGAATCAAAGAATATTTGAAAAAGTATAAAAAGAGTATAATTTATATTTATTTGCTGAATAAAATAAATTTAAAAGATGAAACAATCGTTACACAATGACGTGTCTGCAGTGTTTATTTATATTGCAAACAGTACAAAAACCGAAAGTAGTCCCAGAATTTATCAAAGTGTAAAATATTCCAGATCAGTATCACGTGACCGTTTACAGCTAATCGTATTGCAGAAAATCCGTTTCATTTATAAAATTTGGAATTATTACATGATAAATATCACGTCGTCCAGATATGGCCTTGACTTAACATAATAATTCTCACTCTGAGAAAGAATAAAAAACAATAAACAAAAGTTGTTTACCAAATGTCACTGGTTCTGAATCAAGGTCAGAAAATGGATACAGTGTTTCTATTATTAGGTGCTTACCAGTGAAAATTAAAAACGTCAGGTCAAACAGAACTGAACTTAATCTAAAACAAATTAAGTCCAATAAACAATATTACTTTACAATAACATGGAATGGAATTTAAAAAAAATTTAAACTCACAAACAAACAATTAAATTAAATCGAATATACATAACTACACACACACACACACACACACACACACACACACACACACATATATATATATATATATATATATATATATATATATATATATATATATATATATATATATATATATATATATATATATGTGTGTGTGTGTGTGTGTGTGTGTGTGTGTGTGTGTGTGTGACTAGGTTGCGTATTCGGTTATGTAGAGTACAGACTCCTTACAGTAAGTAAGGAACAACTGTTTTGACGGTGGCTACCAAATAAATGATAAATATAATATAATATATTTACTTATATGTAGAGTTTGTGGTTATTCCCTCATCCTGTTATATTAATCTTTAATATTTTATGCTAATAAACCAAACTTAAATTTGTCAAAAAAGCAATTTTGTAGGAATTCGTGACTTTGGAAGATGCAAGCGTCACGTTCCTATAATTTAGTGGAGTAGTTACCGTGATGTTTATAATATATCAGATAATTCAACATGCTATATGACACAAATATGAAGTACCGCAAGGTGCTATTGTTGAAATAACCCCTCCATACATGATGTCACCATAGAAATAATATCACTGAGTTCATTTGTTAGATAAAAATCGGCTGTGTCATTTTATTGACTGGAATGATAATTACAGTACTGACATGGACTCGATTTGTATTCTAAATGACCAGATACCTAGAAAAAGTGAAATCTTAGTGTTCGCTGGACGTTTCTAATGATGTGGCATTTATAATTCTGATTTTAGGTAAAATATACTTTTTGAAAATCTGCATACCGTAACTGAGTTTGAATGTACTAATTCTGTACTATTTAGCTGAATTCTCAAAGTGAAACATTACTTAATGGAAATGGAAACATGATTTGAAAAGATATAATAATTAGTCGGACAGATAGGACATATTCGCTTTACGCGAGGTTGAGACAATTTGCTGTGAAGGTGTAGGTAACATAATGGGCAAATCACGTACAGCTCTCAAAATCTCGTCAGATCATTACTGGAACCATTTGTAAACTCTTCCCAGCTGTTACAGGATGAAGTCGGTGGAATAGCAACATTTGTGTTAAACAGTAATATTTTCTTTTGAACCAAGAAACTGAACCCACTTCTTTTATAAGTAGGCTACAAAATCAGCTGTACCGAATCAAATAAAAATACATATCCCAAGGAGGTTGAGGGGTTAGGGAACAATATCGTTTAAGCACCGTGGAACGTACCATCCTCTGGTTTTAGAAGATAACATTATATGGCATCAACTATGAGCTTCATGTCGGAAGTATATTGTATTTAGAAATTACGTTATCAATCTTTATCTTTAACTTCTGCCATATTTGTCAACAAATACGTCATACAATATTGGCTTAGAAACGGTCGAAAGGCACCGTATTTCAGAAACGTTGAAAAAGCAGCGAAGAAGTCTTTAACTAAATCAAACACAAAAGATATATTACAGAAACATTAAAAATATAAAACACAAAGTATCAGTTTTTAGTATTTAAATTTAAAAAACAAACAATAAATGTCTTACAATTTAGAAATAGAGTTAAACTATATTTTAGAAGATGTTATTAAGCAATGACAATCTTTAGCCCACTGGCTTTTATCAAATGCAAAACAATTAAGGATATATCTATGATAATATATCAAAATCTAAACTGGCATATCACGTTTGGCAATATTTGTTTGAGATAAAGTATTTTGGCCAGATATATTTACCTCGTGTATAAATGTTTTCCATTTAAAATCACAAATATACTGAATAAGAGATGTGTGTTCTATGAGAAGGTATGCGTTGCAATACTTTGAGCTGTTTCTGACAATTCGTGTCGATTTAAATTGGGTTTAGGCCTTGAGCACAATGAACCTGTCATTGGTCTCTTGATAAGAATATGATGGGAATGTAATTAGATAAGTATATATCACGTTGATATCTGCACGTGTAACAAAATTCCATCTATACATCTATTTAATCATAGCTCGACATTTGGGTAATCATAGGAGTGTGGAGACATTATAAACTTTTCATGACATTGTATCGCGCTGCTTGGCTTAAACAAGAGTAAAAGATTTTATGGCGGTCATTAGCACTACAGGGATATATTACTAGTAAAAAGCATTAGCTCTGTTATTAAGGGAACTATCACAATGTTAAAAATGGAACTTAAACTCGAATACGAATGTTTTTGTTTAATAATTTGGATCCACAAGAGATATTATAATATTAAAATTAATTGAAAAGGTAAAAAAATATGTATTTTCTGAACTCATATTGCCATAATCATTTTGTTTCATTGGATCAAAGACTTTATTAACGTCACATATTGTATGAAATACAAAATCCAATTATTCCACGTGTCCCATGGGAATACACTGACGCTTTAATGTCCACTAAGGCTATGCCACTCTCATTAATTGCTATAGAACCATGTCATGAAGAAAGTGCGCATAGGTTGACATGTATGTAATGGAACCTATTTTAATCTTGCTTAAGGCATATCGAGGTTGAAGTACTTGAATTATCTTTCATACTATTTTTAGATTTGCATCGTTATTGCTCACACCGTCATTCAATAAACCAACCAATCAAGCAACCATTCAACCAACAAGACAATACTGGTTTAACTGCATCCTTTCATTCAAACATTAAGTCAGCCATGAACTCACCTACTGAATCAATCAATCACTCGGTCAACACAGGAACCCATTAACTTAATTGATCAATTAACCAATCAATCAATTTCAATCAATAAATCACTCGGTCATGATTTACTAGTAGACGTCGACATACCTAGTTATCATCACTTCCAATTAGAGATAAAAACTTTGCCCGAATTATGAATGGATGGAGCACATAAACAACTACAGCTGTATAAAGATGGCTGTATTTAATGGAGCTTATTTATAAAGAAATGATCATACCTGTATCAACCTGGTATATAAATACAGATCTCGTCTGCATTTTTATACTCGATATTGTTCTGCATGTCTAATTGCCACATTGAAAGAACGTGTAGTTGCCAATTTCTCCAGCTTGCTGCGGCGGACTTTGTCATGTTTGTTTCTTTTTTTTAAAAATCTTGACAAATCCGATGCATTTGGAAGATCAAACTTTGAGACAATAGTGTATGATAAAGTTCCTGCTGTTTCTTGGCGGGCACTCGAAACATCACCATATTCTTTTTAAAAAACCCTGTAATATTTACTTTCTTCCTTGTTTGAATTGACACACGACGATCACAAGGTATGGCAGGTCAGTTACATTAACCAAAACCTGAAACCGTGTTTATGGGTAATTAAATTAAAAGATTAAAACCTTGTAGATATATTAGTACAAAGTGCACCTACCTTTCCGCATTTGTGTGTAACGCCATCAGAGGGAGATGTTTGCTTTAAACGGCCGTTGTCATCTTGTAGAGTCACACTTGATCCATTAGAAAAACAGGAATCAAGATTCGTTTCCATTGCCTTCTTCACTTCTTTAATATCACTTTATTTACACTTTATTTACACAGGTTCAAATTTCATACGACGCACCAAAAATAGAAAACTGAACTAATTCATGTTGTTGGAGAATATCCTCGAAATATACAATTGGTAAAGAAAATGTAATATCTTTTTTGTACGTTCTATTAGTTGTCTGGTCTGAATATGTCACCATATCAAATTATTCTCTCTTGAAAGCTGTAATTTAAAAAATACATTCTCTTGCACTACAAATGTATTTCTGGTTGAGTTTCTTTTGAAACAACGAACGAAACTGTGTCGGCTGTTGCAGAGATAAGTCAAGAAAAAAGGAAAACACTGAACTCGGATGCACACAATTTTCTTTCCATCATCTACAGGTTATTAGAAATGAAAACAACACAACATCGGTTATAATATATACATTGTCGTGTACAATAGGTCGGTGTGCCAGGGGAAGTTTTGCGAGTGTACCTTATCCTGATTAGTAAGGTACTTTACTGTTTTCCGTGTTGTGTGGTTGATATATGATTCGTGATCGATACTGTAGGTATAACGAATCTTCAACAGTCTTCATACAGACAACAGTTTTCTTCCAACGCTTCATTTATATCATGGCAAAAACATTTGCAAATAGGCTACTGAACAAAGTTAATGTCATTTGTATTACTAATGCATACAGATTCACACAGGTATTATTTGGTTAATAAACTCCACATTAAATTTTCTTTGTTTCTTCTTAAAATTCATATTTTCATCGCTGTCATGCACTTGCATCAAGGTGAAAAGTCTGGAATGTTAACAGTAGATGTATATATTTTCAAAATTGATAATTTACTAGAAGTTCTCTAAAATGTTCCTTCTGAATTGCTCTATTAATTCATATTCAATATTATTTCCGCGTCTGAGATTAAATGCGGAACTGATCCGATTTTCCTCATATACACTTGATGACCAACGAACGGTTGCGCTAGAGTAAATATAGTGGAATATTAAACAAGCCATTGCTATATTGCTTAGGATCCGAAAATCAATTAAGAAAATGCTGCTTTTATTGCGTCTGAATATTCATATTAACTACACATACAATTTACTTAAACCCTTTTAATATTGAATGGTTGTCACGGATTCACCTGGAGTAGAGACCAGCAACATACCAACGTGAAATGGGATATGTGTGTCCGATGAACGAAATTTAGCATCCGGTCTAGTAACGATTCAGACTGCCTATGAAATAGGGCCATCTTGGTAATGTTTGCAGTATTTTTGCCACGATGTTAACAAAAAAATCTTGCTAGTCTGCAGCAGTTTGCCGGCTGTACGAATGTCTTATTCCATGTACCTATACCTAATTCCCAGAACACTATTGTAATAATGCAATCAACTGGTCAGAGAGAAATTTCTAGCTAAGATTTAAGATGACATTCACCTACGCATACAGCTATTCTGCTTGCAGAACAGTCAGCAGCATCATGCATACTAATAATTATCAGAGTTGTTCATCAATTAACGAAAGAAATTAACTCAATACTTGCAGCCCTTACAACAACACAGATCACTTTAACAGCTACATTCTTATGTGTGTCACATTTGATTACTTAAACGACAGTCTTGTCGATTGTGGGATAAATGCTTCAACATTGGAAACATAATACTACCAAGTCGCACTTGCGTCAGTTCAAAATTGATTCAAAAACGGATGCATACAGACATCAATATTTTGCTTGGAACATCTAGGGACACATTCTAATCGATTGGCCATCTTGAAATTAGTGGTTCAGTGTCAGAATACCAGTGCCGCACATACGTAATTCCATTTCGTATAAACGGGCAGATAAGTTTATGAAGTTATTAAACAAGTTCGTGATATTTTGTGTGCTCTTAAGTTTTGATCAGAATATTTTACTCCACATTTGTTCATGACAACAACCATCGTCTCCTGTCTTTGTTGACATTAGCTCGGTTGTGTTTGTAAAATCTTAATAGCACAGCCCACCTAGGAAGGTCCAAATAATGTTCATGATCCACTATATTTACACCTGGGCGAGACGATTTTGTTATTAACAGTATATACACAACAGGGGCCGATCTGGAAGTATCGTGTGTGTGTGTGTGTGTGTGTGTGTGTGTGTGTGTGTGTAGGGCTGGGATTGAGGGAAGGAAGGGCTTTGGAGAGGGGCTGACGCGTGTACAACTTGGCGAAGGGTCAGTGAGACGGAAATCCCGGCCACTAGAGCTTAGGACAACCCTAAGGCGTAGGGCTAATGGTAATGTGAATAGGCTTCATAATGTGGGTTGGTGTGGTATAGCGAAATATCAGGTATAGTACGTAATAAGCGGGAAATTAGAAATTATTAACTTAAATGTACATGTGCAAATTTGTTTTTCGTAAAAGGTATGTTGAGGACTAAAATGGAGAATTTGATATTATGTTTAACTCGCAATAGATCACGGTACTGATATAATGGAACCATTGCATTGTAATTATCGTGTTGTTACAAGCAGGTGGAGACCAAGCAAGATGCAACAAGCTACACGTTTTGCATACACATCTAAGCCTTGTGTACACTGCATGGGCAAACATCATGATGTCATGTAAGGGTGGCTACCATATTGGTCTTTTTCCAATCAACTGAGTCACGTGTGTGACAGTCATATTAAACGCATACCATTATAACCAGATGTCTATCAAATTATCCATATAGAACTAACAGTTGTGGTCGATACTGCTAACAACAAAGACAATTCCTATCATTCTTGAAATATATACTTTAAAATGTCTTATTTGCTTGTTTACATTTCACTTATTTTCCTCTTTTCTTTCACTGCATGCATTTCTGCAAATATTAATCAGCCAAAGTTTAAATCTCCGCGCATTATCAGTCCTTCGTTCCTAATACCCGTTTAAAGATAATACAAAAATGACATTAATCATGCAAAAGAACCTTATATTTATGCATAAATGTGATATATTGTGCTAGTAGGAGTGATAATTATTGTAGTTGTTGTATGTGTTGCTGCTAGTGTGTGAAATGGTACCTCCATCAAGACTAGAGTGTGGTTCAGATTAAGAAAAGGACGAATTTTAAGAAAATTTAGAATTGATTAGGTAAGACGCACGAGCAGTTGCATACTCTAGAAGAAGGTACCTCTTTCGATTATGTTGGATATCACGATTGACATTAATCGTGATAGTTATCCTAAGTACAGCGCAACATGCTTAGTAGTGGTGAATATGACATGTATAGCTGAAATAAACTAGTTGACACATAACAGAGTTAAAAGGTTGAATTCCTGTAGAGACAGCCATGTAAAGTTTCGCAAACATAACCGTTTGTCTGTTTTATTTGTTTGTCTTGTCCATGTTTTGTATTTGCCTTTGAAAAAGAATCTTTAAATGGTCGAAAGCGCTCAGGCCATATATATATATATATATATATATATATATATATATATATATATATATATATATATATATATATATAAGAATACAAATCATTTGGCGAATAAGTCCTTTCCAGCAAAGGATCACTTGTGTCAGAGATTGATTAAATGCAATAAACTGACAACGAACAGTGCAAAACTAGTATCTAATTAGCCTAAGCCCTTTCGACTCTCAGTCAGTCTTTTTCAAAGGCAAATACAAAACATAGACAAACACAGACAAGGCAAACAAATAAAACACAAAAACCGTTGTGTTTGCGAAACTTTATATGGCTGTTTCTACAGGAATTAAACCTTTAAATGTATTATGTTTCAACTAGTTTATATCAATTTGTTGCAGATGTTGGAAAATATTTTTATTGACCTAGAAATCGATCATATATATATATATATATATATATATATATATATATATATATATATATATATATATATATATATATATATATGTGTATATATATATATATATATATATATATATATATATATATATATATATATATATATATATATATATATATATATATATAACATTTGATTTACTTTATACACATAATCCTTATTTGTTTAACAAAATCACCCCCACCCCATTGTATGGAGCCGTCAATTTTGTCGATTATGACACTTTATAGGTTACTTGTGTGATAAAAGAAGAAAACAAACGTTATTATGATTTGTTATAAATAATTAGTACCTTTTGAGGCAAACGCATAAACGAGAATTATTAATGTGGAACTACCATGACTAGAGTTTTGATTCGAATATATCTATATCGTTCATTAATGGATCTTGTACCAAGAGCGTACGCAGCATTTATCGAAGAATCCCTTTGAAATTTCAAGAGAATAATAATCGCACATTTTCTTCTTATGTATTTAGGTCTACTAGTTGATTCTTTGTCTGCTGAAAACGTTTCTTTATATACACCCAGTTATTAAGGCTACAAAAACAAAACAACCGACTGATAAGGTATCATAAACATAAACACGGGGCATTTTCCTTACAGGCTGATTTGCTTACGGCTAGATTTGTTTCTTGTGTGAATCAATAATTTTTCAAATTCTTTAAGAAAACACGGTGTTGGAATATCATAACAGAGGTGTTGATTTTTGTTTTCTGCGTACTTCTAGAGGGATGTTCTGCTGGAAAAGGTGCATGTGAACGCAACTGGCCATTATGGTTCGATTACAATCCTATGACCGAGGACAGCGAAATGTGCCAGAAGTGATTGATTTGAGCCTATTAAACGGTTTTAATGGTAGCGTGATACATTTTCATATCCTGAGATGAATGAACATCAAACAAAATACACAGAAGGCTCTTGATTCACTGATTGTAAGAACAAGTTCATATCACTCTAATTAACTGATCTATATTGTTAACGAGTTTGTATCGACTTATAGTTATCATTTCAGAGATTAGTAATAGCTTTATCATAATTTTAGACGTTGAACGTTATAATCTGTTATTTTGCAGGACGTGCTTGCTCTTTGATTGATTTGGAATATCTTTCGTAAAATTATATCAATTTTTTGCTTTTACCTTTAAGCAACGTACGTTTAACTCAACAATAAATGGCAAAGATTGTGCATATGTGACAATGAACCTGTTTAAAAATATATACATACTCATTATTTGCTTTAGACTGCTCTACCGTGTATTATCTTATATCCCAAATAACTCATCTGCTTGATTATATCCCAGATAACTAGTTTCCTTATTAACAACAATCAATAGTACTAATATCAAAACCTATAGAAAAGTAGCAATTGTAGTTAAGTGTATGAAGCTGGCAAAAGTCCAGTTGCAGAACACTTTCTTTCCCTAACCATATATTCATTGACATTGTTCAATCTGCAATTGCCCACAACAGCAACCTGAGTTCCAAAGCCAGAAAAAGGACTTTTAGTGTGATATGCCCAAGAACACTGAAACCTAACGCCTTAAGGCAAGACGATTCCAAAACGGGCACTTTCACGACAAAAAAATACAAGGATTATTTGTCTCATATATTTCAATTAAACAGTGCGTTCGTTTAGTTCATCATTCATTCGCTTACCTATAAGTACTACGGTTTTGTAATTCTTTTAGACATTATTGATTATTATTATTATTATTATTATTATTATTATTGCTAATAAAGAGAACATGGATTAGTCAGGATACAATGTTAAAAATGGAACTTAAACTCGAATACGAATGTTTTTGTTTAATAATTTGGATCCACAAGAGATATTATAATATTAAAATTAATTGAAAAGGTAAAATAATATGTATTTTCTGAACTCATATTGCCATAATCATTTTGTTTCATTGGATCAAAGACTTTATTAACGTCACATATTGTATGAAATACAAAATCCAATTATTCCACGTGTCCCATGGGAATACACTGATGCTTTCATGTCCACTAAGGCTATGCCACTCTCATTAATTGCTATAGAACCATGTCATGAAGAAAGTGCGCATAGGTTGACATGTATGTAATGGAACCTATTTTAATCTTGCTTAAGGCATATCGAGGCTGAAGTACTTGAATTATCTTTCATACTATTTTTAGATTTGCATCGTTATTGCTCACACCGTCATTCAATAAACCAACCAATCAAGCAACCATTCAACCAACAAGACAATACTGGTTTAACTGCATCCTTTCATTCAAACATTAAGTCAGCCATGAACTCACCTACTGAATCAATCAATCACTCGGTCAACACAGGAACCCATTAACTTAATTGATCAATTACCCAATCAATCAATTTCAATCAATAAATCACTCGGTCATGATTTACTAGTAGACGTCGACATACCTAGTTATCATCACTTCCAATTAGAGATAAAAACTTTGCCCGAATTATGAATGGATGGAGCACATAAACAACTACAGCTGTATAAAGATGGCTGTATTTAATGGAGCTTATTTATAAAGAAATGATCATACCTGTATCAACCTGGTATATAAATACAGATCTCGTCTGCATTTTTATACTCGATATTTTTCTGCATGTCTAATTGCCACATTGAAAGAACGTGTAGTTGCCAATTTCTCCAGCTTGCTGCGGCGGACTTTGTCATGTTCGTTTCTTTTTTTTAAAAATCTTGACAAATCCGATGCATTTGGAAGATCGTTAGATAATTTCAAACTTTGAGACAATAGTGTATGATAAAGTTCCTGCTGTTTCTTGGCGGGCACTCGAAACATCACCATATTCTTTTTAAAAAACCCTGTAATATTTACTTTCTTCCTTGTTTGAATTGACACACGACGATCACAAGGTATGGCAGGTCAGTTACATTAACCAAAACCTGAAACCGTGTTTATGGGTAGTTAAATTAAAAGATTAAAACCTTGTAGATATATTAGTACAAAGTGCACCTACCTTTCCGCATTTGTGTGTAACGTCATCAGAGGGAGAGGTTTGCTTTAAACGGCCGTTGTCATCTTGTAGAGTCACACTTGATCCATTAGAAAAACAGGAATCAAGATTCGTTTCCATTGCCTTCTTCACTTCTTTAATATCACTTTATTTACACTTTATTTACACAGGTTCAAATTTCATACGACGCACCAAAAATAGAAAACTGAACTAGTTCATGTTGTTGGAGAATATCCTCGAAATATACAATTGGTAAAGAAAATGTAATATCTTTTTTGTACGTTCTATTAGTTGTCTGGTCTGAATATGTCACCATATCAAATTATTCTCTCTTGAAAGCTGTAATTTAAAAAATACATTCTCTTGCACTACAAATGTATTTCTGGTTGAGTTTCTTTTGAAACAACGAACGAAACTGTGTCGGCTGTTGCAGAGATAAGTCAAGAAAAAAGGAAAACACTGAACTCGGATGCACACAATTTTCTTTCCATCATCTACAGGTTATTAGAAATGAAAACAACACAACATCGGTTATAATATATACATTGTCGTGTACAATAGGTCGGTGTGCCAGGGGAAGTTTTGCGAGTGTACCTTATCCTGATTAGTAAGGTACTTTACTGTTTTCCCTGTTGTGTGGTTGATATATGATTCGTGATCGATACTGTAGGTATAACGAATCTTCAACAGTCTTCATACAGACATCAGTTTTCTTCCAACGCTTCATTTATATCATGGCAAAAACATTTGCAAGTAGGCTACTGAACAAAGTTAATGTCATTTGTATTACTAATGCATACAGATTCACACAGGTATTATTTGGTTAATAAACTCCACATTAAATTTTCTTTGTTTCTTCTTAAAATTCATATTTTCATCGCTGTCATGCACTTGCATCAAGGTGAAAAGTTTGGAATGTTAACAGTAGATGTATATATTTTCAAAATTGATAATTTACTAGAAGTTCTCTAAAATGTTCCTTCTGAATTGCTCTATTAATTCATATTCAGTATTATTTCCGCATCTGAGATTAAATGCGGAACTGATCCGATTTTCCTCATATACACTTGATGACCAACGAACGGTTGCGCAAGAGTAAATATAGTGGAATATTAAACAAGCCATTGCTATATTGCTTAGAATCCGAAAATCAATTAAGAAAATGCTGCTTTTATTGCGTCTGAATATTCATATTAACTACACATACAATTCACTTAAACCCTTTTAATATTGAATGGTTGTCACGGATTCACCTGGAGTAGAGACCAGCAACATACCAACGTGAAATGGGATATGTGTGTCCGATGAACGAAATTTAGCATCCGGTCTAGTAACGATTCAGACTGCCTATGAAATAGGGCCATCTTGGTAATGTTTGCAGTATTTTTGCCACGATGTTAACAAAAAAATCTTGCTAGTCTGCAGCAGTTTGCCGGCTGTACGCGTGTCTTATTCCATGTACCTATACCTAATTCCCAGAACACTATTGTAATGATGCAATCAACTGGTCAGAGAGAAATTTCTAGCTAAGATTTAAGATGACATTCACCTACGCATACAGCTATTCTGCTTGCAGAACAGTCAGCAGCATCATGCATACTAATAATTATCAGAGTTGTTCATCAATTAACGAAAGAAATTAACTCAATACTTGCAGCCCTTACAACAACACAGATCACTTTAACAGCTACATTCTTAAGCGTGTCACATTTGATTACTTAAACGACAGTCTTGTCGATTGTGGGATAAATGCTTCAACATTGGAAACATAATACTACCAAGTCGCACTTGCGTCAGTTCAAAATTGATTCAAAAACGGATGCATACAGACATCAATATTTTGCTTGGAACATCTAGGGACACATTCTAATCGATTGGCCATCTTGAAATTAGTGGTTCAGTGTCAGAATACCAGTGCCGCACATACGTAATTCCATTTCGTATAAACGGGCAGATAAGTTTATGAAGTTATTAAACAAGTTCGTGATATTTTGTGTGCTCTTAAGTTTTGATTAGAATATTTTACTCCACATTTGTTCATGACAACAACCATCGTCTCCTGTCTTTGTTGACATTAGCTCGGTTGTGTTTGTAAAATCTTAATAGCACAGCCCACCTAGGAAGGCCCAAATAATGTTCATGATCCACTATATTTACACCTGGGCGAGACGATTTTGTTATTAACAGTATATACACAACAGGGGCCGATCTGGAAGTATCGTGTGTGTGTGTGTGTGTGTGTGTGTGTGTAGGGCTGGAATTGAGGGAAGGAAGGGCTTTGTTATTTTGTTATTAACAGTATATACACAACAGGGGCCGATCTGGAAGTATCGTGTGTGTGTGTGTGTGTGTGTGTGTGTAGGGCTGGGATTGAGGGAAGGAAGGGCTTTGGAGAGGGGCTGACGCGTGTACAACTTGGCGAAGGGTCAGTGAGACGGAAATCCCGGCCACTAGAGCTTAGGACAACCCTAAGGCGTAGGGCTAATGGTAATGTGAATAGGCTTCATAATGTGGGTTGGTGTGGTATAGCGAAATATCAGGTATAGTACGTAATAAGCAGGAAATTAGAAATTATTAACTTAAATGTACATGTGCAAATTTGTTTTTCGTAAAAGGTATGTTGAGGACTAAAATGGAGAATTTGATATTATATTTAACTCGCAATAGATCACGGTACTGATATAATGGAACCATTGCATTGTAATTATCGTGTTGTTACAAGCAGGTGGAGACCAAGCAAGATGCAACAAGCTACACGTTTTGCATACACATCTAAGCCTTATGTACACTGCATGGGCAAACATCATGATGTCATGTAAGGGTGGCTACCATATTGGTCTTTTCCAATCAACTGAGTCACGTGTGTGACAGTCATATTAAACGCATACCATTATAACCAGATGTCTATCAAATTATCCATATAGAACTAACAGTTGTGGTCGATACTGCTAATAACAAAGACAATTCCTATCATTCTTGAAATATATACTTTAAAATGTCTTATTTGCTTGTTTACATTTCACTTATTTTCCTCTTTTCTTTCACTGCATGCATTTCTGCAAATATTAATCAGCCAAAGTTTAAATCTCCGCGCATATCAGTCCTTCGTTCCTAATACCCGTTTAAAGATAATACAAAAATGACATTAATCATGCAAAAGAACCTTATATTTATGCATAAATGTGATATATTGTGCTAGTAGGAGTGATAATTATTGTAGTTGTTGTATGTGTTGCTGCTAGTGTGTGAGAGGGTACCTCCATCAAGACTAGAGTGTGGTTCAGATTAAGAAAAGGACGAATTTTAAGAAAATTTAGAATTGATTAGGTAAGACGCACGAGCAGTTGCATACTCTAGAAGAAGGTACCTCTTTCGATTATGTTGGATATCACGATTGACATTAATCGTGATAGTTATCCTAAGTACAGCGCAACATGCTTAGTAGTGGTGAATATGACATGTATAGCTGAAATAAACTAGTTGACACATAACAGAGTTAAAAGGTTGAATTCCTGTAGAGACAGCCATGTAAAGTTTCGCAAACATAACCGTTTGTCTGTTTTATTTGTTTGTCTTGTCCATGTTTTGTATTTGCCTTTGAAAAAGAATCTTTAAATGGTCGAAAGCGCTCAGGCCATATATATATATATATATATATATATATATATATATATATATATATATATATATATATATAAGAATACAAATCATTTGGCGAATAAGTCCTTTCCAGCAAAGGATCACTTGTGTCAGAGATTGATTAAATGCAATAAACTGACAACGAACAGTGCAAAACTAGTATCTAATTAGCCTAAGCCCTTTCGACTCTCAGTGAGTCTTTTTCAAAGACAAATACAAAACATAGACAAACACAGACAAAGCAAACAAATAAAACACAAAAACCGTTGTGTTTGCGAAACTTTATATGGCTGTTTCTACAGGAATTAAACCTTTAAATGTATTATGTTTCAACTAGTTTATATCAATTTGTTGCAGATGTTGGAAAATATTTTTATTGACCTAGAAATCGATCATAATTATATATATATATATATATATATATATATATATATATATATATATATATATATAACATTTGATTTACTTTATACACATAATCCTTATTTGTTTAATAAAATCACCCCCACCCCATTGCATGGAGCCGTCAATTTTGTCGATTATGACACTTTATAGGTTACTTGTGTGATAAAAGAAGAAAACAAACGTTATTATGATTTGTTATAAATAATTAGTACCTTTTGAGGCAAACGCATAAACGATAATTATTAATGTGGAACTACCATGACTAGAGTTTTGATTCGAATATATCTATATCGTTCATTAATGGATCTTGTACCAAGAGCGTACGCAGCATTTATCGAAGAATCCCTTTGAAATTTCAAGAGAATAATAATCGCACATTTTCTTCTTATGTATTTAGGTCTACTAGTTGATTCTTTGTCTGCTGAAAACGTTTCTTTATATACACCCAGTTATTAAGGCTATAAAAACAAAACAACCGACTGATAAGGTATCATAAACATAAACACGGGGCATTTTCCTTACAGGCTGATTTGCTTACGGCTAGATTTGTTTCTTGTGTGAATCAATAATTTTTCAAATTCTTTAAGAAAACACGGTGTTGGAATATCATAACAGAGGTGTTGATTTTTGTTTTCTGCGTACTTCTAGAGGGATGTTCTGCTGGAAAAGGTGCATGTGAACGCAACTGGCCATTATGGTTCGATTACAATCCTATAACCGAGGACAGCGAAATGTGCCAGAAGTGATTGATTTGAGCCTATTAAACGGTTTTAATGGTAGCGTGATACATTTTCATATCCTGAGATGAATGAACATCAAACAAAATACACAGAAGGCTCTTGATTCACTGATTGTAAGAACAAGTTCATATCACTCTAATTAACTGATCTATACTGTTAACGAGTTTGTATCGACTTATAGTTATCATTTCAGAGATTAGTAATAGCTTTATCATAATTTTAGACGTTGAACGTTATAATCTGTTATTTTGCAGGACGTGCTTGCTCTTTGATTGATTTGGAATATCTTTCGTAAAATTATATCAATTTTTTGCTTTTACCTTTAAGCAACGTACGTTTAACTCAACAATAAATGGCAAAGATTGTGCATATGTGACAACGAACCTGTTTAAAAATATATACATACTCATTATTTGCTTTAGACTGCTCTACCGTGTATTATCTTATATCCCAAATAACTCATCTGCTTGATTATATCCCAGATAACTAGTTTCCTTATTAACAACAATCAATAGTACTAATATCAAAACCTATAGAAAAGTAGCAGTTGTAGTTAAGTGTATGAAGCTGGCAAAAGTCCAGTTGCAGAACACTTTCTTTCCCTAACCATATATTCATTGACATTGTTCAATCTGCAATTGCCCACAACAGCAACCTGAGTTCCAAAGCCAGAAAAAGGACTTTTAGTGTGATATGCCCAAGAACACTGAAACCTAACGCCTTAAGGCAAGACGATTCCAAAACGGGCACTTTCACGACAAAAATACAAGGATTATTTGTCTCATATATTTCAATTAAACAGTGTTTTCGTTTAGTTCATCATTCATTCGCTTACCTATAAGTACTACGGTTTTGTAATTCTTTTAGACATTATTGATTATTATTATTATTATTATTATTATTGCTAATAAAGAGAACATGGATTAGTCAGGATACAATGACTTAATATTAAAATTTTAATTGCTCTTGCTCCTGTTTTTGAAGATCACTACTAGCTCAGTTGTCATTTTATCGCCAGCGTTCAAACCAACATTCTAATGTTTGAAATAATACTTCTGCTAGATCCATAATCATGTAAAATTTTGAAAATTCAAATTTTCTTTTTTGGTCTTTGTTTTTGTCTTGCTTATATCTGTTTCGTAAATTTGCCTTTGTCAATGGGATCCAAACGCAGTCAGGCTTGTTAAATAAAAATGCTTTAGTACTGTTCCTTGTGAGCTTTATTTGTAATAAAAAACTGGCACGCCATATGATTTATTCTTTATTCGA
The DNA here is from genome assembly GCA_028554795.2 of Sinohyriopsis cumingii. Lineage (NCBI taxonomy): Eukaryota > Metazoa > Mollusca > Bivalvia > Unionida > Unionidae > Sinohyriopsis > Sinohyriopsis cumingii. Next base: position 75,242,280 of record CM068827.1, on the reverse strand, counting down.
TTATCCAAAGATTACTAGTAAACAATTACCTAACCTGTATGATAATTTCATTTATTCGTATATAAAAATCTTGGTAATGTTATCAAGCATTATCCTGCAAGATCCAGGGATATAACTTTCCCTCTCTATATTCGGTGTATATTTATATTCTTTATTTCATTCTTCCAGTCTGTCTGTCTGTCTGTCTGTCTGTCTCTGTCTCTCTCTCTATATATATAATGATATATAGATATACAGATAGATAGATAGATAGATAGATAGATAGATAGATAAATAGATGGATGGATGGATGGATGGATGGATGGATGGATGGACGGACGGATGGATGGATGGATGGATAGAAATAACCATTTTTACCAGAAAGTAAAACAAAATCACATTTTTACACAATACGGGCACAAAATATAACAGAAGTAGAACGTATTAAAATCTGAAGATGTTTTACAAGTAAGGCTAACTGCTCTAACAAATATATGCGCACTTAACAGGACTGCACCTACCTCTCTGTGCTTTTGTGTAACATCCTCTGGGATTGATTGTTGTTTAAATTGGTCTTTTTGTTGTAGCGAAGTCACATATGACGACATGGGAACACTGGAATCATGAGTGTTATTTTCCATTGCCGTCGGCACTTCTGTATTATTCCTTTCTTGAAACAAGCAAACATTGCTCAGATTTCAAAATTGACATCAAGCCTGGAAAACTAAAATGTTTCATGTTATTGGAAGATATATAAATGGTAATAAAGCTGCATGCTTCTTTCTTATTTGCTTTTACTTGTCCCAGCTGAAAAGATTGACGTATCGTCTTAAAAGTTGGTATTTATCAAACTTCATTTCAATGCATTTTATATGAATTCATTGACAAGTTTCACTTGAAAAATTGATAGTTAATCGGCACTTACGGCTACAAGTCAAGTCCTTCCAAATGGAATCATTGTACTTTAAAGCACAAAATGTGCTGGTTTTTCTTCTTTATCCACAAGTCATTAAAAAAGAAAACAGAGCAAAGACAGTTTAGTCGTATAAAATGATTCCTACAGGAATGTATACGCATACCTGCATAATTGCCAGAAGTGTTCCCTGCACTGTCTAGTGTTATATGGTAGTGTTTAGCCTTTGTGGTTGAGATATGATATGTGATCGATAACGAAGGTATAATGAATCAGATCACTCATAATACAGGCAGCTGTTTCCTTGTGATGTTTCATTTATATTATAGCACAAATATTGCAAAGTATGTCAATGAACAAAATTCCTGTCACCTATATTACTAATTATTGAATATTTATACAGGTTGTTTGTCAATTACACCTGCAAATATTCCAACATCTTCATTAAGTGGACTCTATGTGTATTGTTTAATATGACTTGCTTATGCATGCGTATATTTTCAAAACTGATGATTTATGCAAAATAGCTAAAACTCATTTGGAAGGAAGGACTGTACTAATTTATACTGAAGACTATTGTTGAGGTTGAGATTAATTACAGTGTCTCTCAGATTAATCTCTTCAGATTTTTCTGTTTTGCGCAAGCTCCGTATTTATCATTGTATTCTGCTTGCATGAAATTACAGAAGCCAGTTTTGATATTGCCAAGTATCCGAAAACAAACTGATACTGCCTTTGTTACGTCTAAATGTCATTGACTATACATTAATTCCACTGCAGTCGATGAACTGTCATAGATTTACGAGACTTACTTCAAAAATCCAAATATCTGCAACTAGGATACCGATAAGATACGTGCTTCTGATGAACACGATTTAGCAACAGGTATAGAAACCAAATGATTATGATTCCTAATGGAAATACGTTAATCTTGGTGTTTTAAACTGCATTGTGTGTTCTTTACAACGAAGATGAATAACATTTAATCTTGTTGATAATCGATACCAATCATCAAATATAGGGTGATATTCTCTTGGCTATATTCAGGGCCGACTTCTTACTCTTAGGTTATTTATCTATATTTTATTAATTCCTGGAAAACTTGAAAAGACAATACCATCACTATCATGATATAGCAATCGATTGGTCAAATTGACATTTCAAGAGAAGGTAACTCCCACTTGACATCTTGAATACATACTGATATGATTTATGCTTACGAAGGATTATCTTTGTACATTAATTAACAAACGATGGGAAATAAATACTCTTTGTACATAACATAAATCGGAACACAATGCCAGAATAATTTTCAGGTGTGTCACATGCTAGATTACTAAAGAACTGTCTACAAAATGGCGGGAATAATGCTTCAACAGCAGAAGCTTATTACATTGTAGTCGCCCCTGACCATCACCTTTATCTTACTAATCACAAATTATCAAGTACCATTTCAGTTAATGTGGAATGGAAATTTTACTATCAGTAAAAATGCGTCATGAATTTGTTAAGTACAACTGGAAACTTAATAATTAATGGATATACTTGAAATTATATCTTAAATATAGATATACTTGTAATACATACGTAATTGTATTTCATCGGAACTTGTTGTGCAAGTTGATCTGTGTAGAAATATAACTGTCCAAACCAAGTATTCTGGAACATACCGATGTTAATTGCTTTGTTATGGACCCACAAAAGATTTGACAACCAAACATAACAAAAATCTCCCTGATTAAAGGTCTATATATGTCAACACATAAATGCTCGTGAGATCTGAGTATGTAGTAAAATCTTATCACACGAGAAAGACAGTTGATTTTTCGATTTATAGAAATGGGTCTACTATTATATAAATAGTCTCTAAATACAGTGCTTTCGACAATTCCGCCTCATGTGCATGCATCTTTTTTCCACGAGTCGTACTTGTTTTTGTCATTAGTTATGCCAAGTGTATTTAATATAAACCTTTGGTATCCCTTGTTATGCCAGCTGAAAACCCACGTGCTAGGATATTATATTGAATTTATTCTTTCATTCTTTCTGGTTATATCTTTTGCAATTTAGGCAGTAACTAGATTTGTTGCACCCTTTTTCTCCAAAATCGGCCATACAGTGTCAAAATTACTGTGAAATAGTTGCACGACATATATTATTTTCACACTTCTTACTTACACAATGACGTCAGTTTCATATGCTTGGATGTGTGTGATTTTGTGACGTCGGCGGTAATGCCCATTGTTTGACATTGTTAAGCAATGAATACTTTTTTCGTGTTGCGGAGACACATTTTGTTTTTCGTGTAGCGGTGACACACGTTCTGTTGTGCAGCGGTGATCTACATTTTGTCGTTCTTGATTGTTGCCAATAGTGTCTCAATTGATTGATTTTACCCGAAACTTTGGAGATTTTCTCTCGTATTTTAATACGATGCATATTACACTTACATAAGATTCTTCCGAACCATTTTATTTAAAAAAATGCTGTAATAAAATATATTGTATATCTTTTATTTCGTATGGCGTGTTTAAATAAACGGAGCAGAAATCTAGATATGTTAAATGATTCCAGTCTTAGGTGTCCGCTTTCTACAATTATAAAACGTGTCTAGGCATGCATGTTCAGTTGAGAGATCGATTGTTACATGAGACGAAACAAAACATTCAAAAGATTATATTTATATTGTTTATTATATAATGTCTATCATATACTGTAAACGCATGTACGTACTTGGCAGAAATGTGCATCTGCCAATCATGTTGCACTATGATAAGCCAGATGAGTATCTGATACAATCGTATTAGGAAATAACATAATGCAAACAATCATCAGTTATCTGACTTGCAGAGATTATTTTAAATCTAAATGTTTACTACAAGGGTATTAAACTGATAGGTGATTTGCGTAAGTATCCTTCATTTGCCACCTTATTGCCTACCGATGCTGAAGAGCCAAAAATTTGTAATTCCAGGGGGAATATTTGACTAGCTTTGATACAAATGACGACGATGCTGATAAAATTAATGAAGATGACACTGATAATAACCGGGCAACAGTGACGGCAGCTGTGTCAAATGGATGTGAAAGGAAATCAATAACTTTGCGCAGAATACTAATTAATTACAGAAAAAAGTGTTGTAACAAAAGTAGTATATTTCTTGTTACCGTACACAAAAAGCGTTTGCTAACGGTGGTCCGACAAATATACATTCTGGTACTTGGATCAAGTCATGTTTTCATAAAATGCATTGATGTCATTAAATTGTATAGTTTGAGAAAATCTGTAGCTTATCTTAGTGAAAATGAATGAGCTTAATTTTAGATGTTATGTGGAAATTAATCATTGCTCTTTTCGAGGTACATGCTTATCCAGGATATGTTAATGACCAGCTTGTTTATGTTTTGCTTCAAATACATACACATATTTCAATAAATAGACTAGTACGGATCCTTTGAAATAAAAACAAAATCAAATATCAGCATTATACATTCGTTTTGCCCTTATTTAAACTCTACAGTGGTCAGTTGGCTATATATATAGTTTGGTTGCCGGACTTCCTTTACTAAGTTATTAATGAAATGCGGAATACCGATTGGGTAACTTAAGATTAGTCACGTGCGTTTTATCCTTACACCCCATTTCTCATTTTACAATAATTTAGTTTGGATACATCAGTAACTGTCCAAACTTATTATCACTAACACTGCCGGAATACCTCAACTACAAGCATGTGCAACCTATGTCTGGTTGTATCCTGCCCGTGCGAAGTTTTCCAAATATTGAACAAGAAAACAAAAAATAGCAGTCATAACACATAGCACACTCATATAGCAAACATGGGACATAGGCGACCCTAGCAAGGTCGACAAAAATACAAGGGAAGGAACTCCGAGAGGGTAATGGAAATCACTCTCGGATGAACAACCCTATAGACACACTAGGGAAAATTTTGAAATACCCCTTTCGAAATTATTAAATAATCTTAAATTCTAAATTTTCCAAAAAACCAAATAACACACCTTCGGGGGAAACATAAACACATAATCTCTTTACAACCTTTTGGCTAGATTGGGGGGGGGGGGGATGCATCTGTCTGGTGCCCAAAAGAAAAGTGCGATGTTTTCCAAATATTGAATCTAGGCCACGCGGAGTTCTCAAAAGGTCGTTGCATCGCCCGGGCGTAAATCCCCAAATATCATTGTATTCGGTTCTTGAAGATTTCTTTTAATATCATTGCTTCCTGTCCGCGAGTCTGAGCAATAGCCCAGTGGCTAATAGCTGCTAGTTTTGAAACCGAACTTAATTAGTCACGCGCAAGTTTTGTGTAAAATCTTTGCCATGATGTGTCACAGTGTGATTTAATATATTAGGTTTTTCTTACATTTGTGGCTGCGTTGTGATCCATTGAAATGGCATCAGGCAAGAAGAGAAAAAAGGAATGTCGTGTATTTCAAGAGATGTGGACAGAAGATTACCGTTTTACTGTGCAGAAGAGGAACAGTGCTTGTCTGATATATTCCAAATATATGACCGTTTTTTTAAAAAAAAAAGTTAACTTGAAAAGGAAATGTAATTTCAAGCATACCAGTTACGATAATTTCAAAGGCCAGCTGATGAAAGATAAGGCAGAAAATTTGAAAAAGATTTTGACTGGCAACAAAATGTTTTCCCCACAAAAGGAATAATGTTACTGACAACATCATTTGGTCAGGCTTCAACGACAGTGAAAATCATATTCCGAAGGAAACATTGTCAAAGAATGTCTTATTGTTGTTATGAAAGTCAAGTTGCAGTGTCCTGATAAATATACCTGTTACGTCTAGCGGTCTGAACTGCAGTAACAAGACCAAGTAAACCCAACAAGCAAACAAGATTCCAAAATATAAATTCATTTAAATAAAATATCAAATCAAACGAAGAAAATCACCGAAGTCCTTGAAAGTTTCACATATATCAGACTGAATCAATTAAATATTCACGTCCTTGAATATAAACATTTGTTTCTCAAAGGACCGGATATTTAAATCAAAGATTATTCACTCTGCTATATGCAACAACATGTAAACCACAAATTCCTGACTCTTACAAACGCTGAGTATAACTGAACGAATAAGCACGGTGCGTGTAGTTTCGTTATATAGTGTCATTTTTCGTTTCAAATAAACAAATCTGACTTTCACTAGAATTTCTCTAACAATTACATTTTATCGATTCAACATAACTCAAACAGTCGTGAACAAAATAGTCCTGTTCTGACCTTTAAATATAACTGAACGAATCAAATTCTAGACCGCACGTGTTAGCTCTCCATAGTGCAATAGCGCTATAAATACCCATGGTTGTTTACATAACCCATGTTCGATTTCGCGTGACACTACTGACCTGCTCAGTTGTTTATTTCACCTTAGATCGACCTTGTCAGGAATGGAACTTTTACTACGTAGTATACTCGTGCTTTTACGATAGTACTAACTATTGAATTGAAGGATATCAAATATAACTTTAGAGTCTCAAACGACGTATATGAAAATTATATTTTAAATTTAAAAGATGATAATTCCGTAACAATCAGGACTTTGATAAGTAAATCTTTCTCGTTGGACTGTGGTGATTCGTATCGACGGAAATGGCTAGTGACATAAAGTTAAGCCCGAATGAAATGGCGTCGCATCATGAAGCGTTTTTAATTACACTAGACGAAATCACATATACCAGAGAAACATCTCAGTTTTTCTTCTATTTGGATCGACGCTAAATTCAATTCTACGAAAGAAATGCTTAAATATACGACAACTGAAGAATATTCTTTCCAGGGAGTAAAAATGCTTCTGATAATTTTGACATTAAGTGAGAGAGGTTATGAGGGATATCAACCGATTTGTCTCCAGAAATGGTTAGAAAAACTTATGCCCTATTACTAAATTGAGATCGAATTTATCTGATTTTAACTTTAATATATAAGACATATTTATGTGCTTCACTTCATTTTGCACCAACAAAACTGGTGTATAAAATCAAGGAAAATTATCCATGTCATGAATAAGAAGGTAGTTTCCTGCATAAATTGTATTAAATCTAGAGCACTGAACCATAGTCAGCTTCATAAATTTCTTGAAAGGTTTCAATCTACGCATGAAGATCTTGTCGTTGACTGTGGACGTTGCCTAAGGAGAAGTAGGCCGATAAACCAACCCTTCACCCGTGATCATGTTGATTTTCGGGTGAATGGCTGTTATCACCTATTCATTAAAAGCTGCAATTATCTGCATTCAAATTTGGCTACACACATCGGTGTACATGTTACGCAGTTACCGGTATTTCTCGTGGCTGTGCAGCTACCGTCGGCTTAATGTTTCTTTTGGTGACATGTATATTATATTTTCTGAGCAAATCATATGTTTGGTGACTTGAAAATCCATCTGGAATAGCACAACCATCAGTCATGTGGCCATTTTGAATTTCGCGCTTGATATGGCTGTTACCAATTACCGGTATGTGTCTAAAGTGTACGCGGGTTTGTTTCTGAATTATTTGCATGCAGCAAAATTGCACATTTAAAGAACAGGTGACATCAGACCCACAAGATTGTCATCAGTATCAAAACAGATTTGTGGGGTTGATTTATCGGACTAAAGGAGAAGATGCCAATAGTATTTTTACGATTTGAAAGTCGATGTATCTGTTTTCATGGACATGACAGGACATCAGTGCCGGAGGTAGTTAACAATAACTGGCCGTGTGATCTTGCATGTCTTGTGAATGTCACAAAAATCTGGATGAACTCGGTCCTAAATTACAAACTAATGGGCCGCTGGTTCATAGTTTATGGACACATTAGATCACTTCAGGACAAATTTCGACTCTGAAAAAGCCAACAAAGAAAGGAATGCGTATAATTTCCCCACACTTCTGAATCAAAGCAATGTATGTAATTGAGATTCATTTGTTGACGAGTTGAAATTTTTGACAGTGATTCAACACCATTGTTGACGAGTTGAAATTGTTGACAGTAATTCAACACCATTGTTGACGAGTTGAAATTTTTGACAGTAATTTAACACCATTGTTGACGAGTTGAAATTTTTGACAGTAATTCAACACCCATTGTTGACGAGTTGAAATTTTTGACAGTGATTCAACACCATGTTCCATGATTTTCGAGCACAAGAACCAAGTTTAAAAATCTTCTCTTTCCCATTTTGATGTTGATGTGGAACAAATTCCTCCATATTTGCAGACGTAGCTTATGGGACTGCAAGATTACTCAGATATTTGAAGACAAATCAAAGAAGTTTCTCTAATGACTTTTATGACAAATATTTCCCAGACCACAAGTGTCCCACATTTCTCCCAAAGAGATTAGCCCTGCTCTACACAAATATTGATTGCTTTGGTTTTGATTTTAAGAGGGTTCTTCCGCTGGGTAATGAACACCTGAACGCAGCGGTTATAAGGGATCGATTGCCACTCTATAATTGACCACGGCGAAATTGCTCAGAAATGATTGCTTTTAATCATTTAAACGGTTTTTAGTTGTAGAATGACATTATTTTTTCATAGCCTGGAATGAATAAACATAAAACTGGATACTTGTAATTATGGTGTCAACTATCTCCATACACTGAGATGGTAATTAAAAAGAACATTACCAAGACAATCTTTATTTGTGAATTGTATTAACTGTGTGACCATATAAGTAAAGTACAAAACACAAGAAGTCTAATAACACCTGAGGACAAGTGCAGTATTCGTCAAAGGAAAGCCTTCTCTGGAACTTATGGTGTACATATTCCTTTCCGATATATTTTAGAATCAAAGTTCGTTGGTCTTGGTTTCTTTTTCATTTTCTTTCTTTCTTTCTTTCTTTCTTTCTTTCTATATATATATATATATATATATATATATATATATATATATATATATATATATATATATATATATATATATATATATATATATATATATATATATATTTATTTATTTATTTATTTATTTATTTATTTATTGTGAAACCCTAGTAAGTTAAAACCACATAAGTGAGTCACGGTAGCTCAGTTGCTTGAGCGTCGGGATCGTAATCCAAGGGTTGCGGATTTGACTCCCAGCCATGCTGCCCTCGTCGGCTGCCTCGGTGTGCCCGTGGGAAAGGAACTTAGCTCCCATTTCCACGGCATGATATAGCCACTAATGTGTTACAAGTGCGGATAAAATAAACAAAACAAAACACAGAAAACAGCATTCACTTTAATGCGCATTTGATGCAAAGACTTGAAATAAAGCTGACCTCCACTAATCATCGGAACAATGAAACTAGTTTCAGACACACATCAACGAAATTCTAATAAGATGTTTTAAAAAAATTCTAAATCTAGCGCAAAAGTTTTGTCTATAATAATGCCGGCAAGAAGTATATAAAATTGACTACCCATTGTTTGATATATTTTTTTAAAACTGACGCTATTTATATTTCCAGAATGTACACAAAACAGAAAAGACAACTCTTTGAAGTTACTCACTTAGGTTGTAACAGGGTTGCCTCACGTACGTTGACAACTGAAATAGGCTATTGGAGTTTATGGTAATTTATAGTAATTTTCTCAGTACAAATCCACTTTTCTAATGATATTACCCAAGGAAATTTTTAACAATCATTTGGAAGTTGTTTTATTGTTTTACGTCAGTTTAGTGTGAATGTTAAAGAAATACTGATAAGTTGAGGGATTTTTAGGGGGATGGTACAAAACACTTTTGTCAGAAAAATACGAATAATTTGCTACTGATATAGTTAATTTATATGTATTTTGTTGTCACAATATGATATAATGGAATCTAGTACAATTTGTAACCAGTGAATTAGCCCCCTCCTCTCTCTCTCCATGATACAAATAATTCAACATATTTCCACGTGACACTAGTGTAGTAATGTGAAATAACTTGGGGAGGGGCATAATGATAACATTCGAAATTGAAATAAATTATTGAAATCGTATGGTGTCATTTATGTATAGAATAAATGTAGAATTAGACATTTTTCACTTGCATCGCCCTTTCCCCAAAGCAATAAATCTAAGCTAAAAGTTGGATATGGCATTAAACTATTTTTCCTTTCAACTCAGTTGGTGCTAACTATACGTCTACCTAATGTAAAAGATATATGGTGGTTTTATAGACACAAACAAAGACTAATACACACACACACACACACACACACACACACACACACACACACACACACACACAAACATACGAGTACACACACACACACACACACACACACACACACACAGAGAAAGAGGAAAAAAAACAACCCCTACTATACTTTCCACACAGAAGGGAAGGGGGGAAACCCAATATTAACTATCCACACAAACCTATGACAATACGTACAAGCAACACACACACACACACACACACACACACACACATCCACACAGGGAAGGAGCAAATACCTAATATCTATTAACGAAAATACCCCAATATTTACTATCAAAAAAGCCCAAAATCTACTATCCACACAAACATACGTGCACGGATATAAACACACTCTACTATCCACCCAGAAAGGAAGGCAAAGAAAACCAATAATTACTGTAAAAAATTCCCCAATATTTACTATCAAAAAGCCCAATATCTACTATCCACATAAATGTACAGGCACGCATACAAACCCCAAATATACTATTCACAGACATGAAGAAGAAGAAAAACAAAACAAACAAAACCAAATGTACTATCCACACAATCGTACGAGCACGCATACAAAGACACACTGTACTATCCACACAACCACATTCTACTATCCACACAACGTTCGTGCATGCATACAAACACACAAACACACACACACAACACAGATGAAAATAGAAAAAACAAACCCAAAATATACTATCCACACAGAGGGAAGAGGAAAAAAAAAACCACTCTACTATCAACACAGAAGGGAGGAAAAACAAAGCCCAAATATACTATCCACACAAACGTACGGGCACGCACACAAACACATATTCTACTATCCACACAAATTCACACTCTACTATCCACCCAAACGTACGAGCACGCATACAAACCACAAAATCTACTATCCATGCACGGGAAGAAGAAAAAATCCGAACCCAAATATGCTATCCACACAACGTACGCGAACGCATGAAAACACACACACACACACACACACACACACACACACACACACACACACACACACACACATCACATTAGGAAAGGTGTGAGTGTTTAGAGTCACACTCCTCCACATTCCCACAAATTGTCAACTGGAATAGTCTCTTTTCCAGAGTATTGGGGTAGGCCGGAGAAGGGCTGTTGTTTTGAACTCCAGATGCACCTTGTCAATGGTGACACCTCCCAGGCCGGGCTCTCCAGACACATAGACGGCTCCAATCGTTTTTTCACTTGATTTGAGTGGTTGGAAGCGCAGAAGGGGGATGAGGCGCCTCATCATCCCAGTTTTCACTTTGTGGAATAGTGAAGACTTCCCTCCTTCCCCTATGACACACCAGTGGATGACGAGGCTGTGGTGCTGGTAGTGGCTGAGGTGCATGTACATATTGTAGTGGTTGTTGCTGTTGTGGCTGTGGCTGTAGCTGACCTCGTACTGGTTGTGGAGGCGTCCTCACTTCAGGCGTCACCTCACATAGAGGTCTTAGCATAAGGTAAGGCAGGAATTTTCTTCCTTCTCTTTTTCTTTTCCCTCTCCTCCTCCTTTTCTTCAAGCGTGGCACATTCTTGGATTGCCTTTATGGCCAGCTCATCCAGGAGACACCTGGCATACTCCGGATGCATTTGGAGTTCAAGCAATTTTGCAGTTCTGTTACTCATTCTTCGTAGTTCACGAATCAGTGATGGGTATCCAGAATGACAGTCAGTCAGTCATTTAAATTTAAGTCATTTGCGCCCATATGTGTATGTACTACTAGTTAGTTTCCCCGTTTGAGGCATGTTGATTGGAATGGTGCCACTTCCACCAACGCATTAGTGCACTTAGAAAGTGCTATTTGATGAGTCCGATTTCGAGACATTGATGTCTCACGGGACTCATGGTGAGAGGGAATGGTATATAGTAAATGGCTGGGCGTGGCAAAGGTATGTCGGACTGAGTGGAAGGGATGCGCCTTACATCCGGGATAGTTTTGTTTCCCCAGTTTCCGAATAGTAAATTGCGTCGTCTTGCCGTATCTGTAATTTGGAAAATCATTATTTGTGCTGTTTGTAGGATAAGATAGAGATGACATGATGACTCTTTCTAGTCTATTTTAGGGAAATTTATTTAGTCTGCTGATATTTGGGGTTTATACTCTAATCATTAATTTTTCCGTATTGTGCGGGGGGCCTGATGGCTGGATTATAGCCACCTTATAATTCTGAATTTTGGGGACATATTTCCTAAGTATGTAATTTTGGTGCCACGTTGTGTAGCCGGTCCTGATGGCTTTGGGGTTTTAGCCATCTTATAGGTCTAATGTTAAGGTTCTTACCTTAAGTTTTAACAAATTTATTAGTCAAACAGTTGCCGCATTGTGCAGCGGGTCGTGATGGCTGGGGTTTAAGCCACCTTATAATGTCTAGGTTTGTTGACCAGTTTGGCAGATTCATCATGCCTTAAGTGGGAGGTGAGAGCAGATAGATGTTGTTAGTATAGGTATTGATGGCTAATTAGTTACCAATCACCTATTGCATTGCTTAGCGGGACATACATCCGGGCAAGCCAGGGTGCTGCAATGGGTGATAGGTACAGATGCAGCATCAGCCCGCGCTTGGCGGTACACAGTCCTACTTAGGCGGTAAACCGTGTGCTACCCCCCGCATCTAATTCCCCACCCAGTCAGTCCAAGAGGGGCGCCCGGTGATGTTGTGACCAGATGTTGTATAAGTGGTGATTGGGAGATGACCTACTTTTCTGTCTGTCGCTATAATGCATTGCCTATATAAGCATCCAAAGTGCTGTAGTGGGTGATGGGTGCAGGGGCAGTATCAGTCCGCGTTTCGCGGTACGCACCCCTACTTGGGCGGAAACCGTATACTACCTCCGCACCCACTTCCCCACCGGTTTCAGTGAATGAAATTAGCGGTTAGGTGTTTGGGTTGAATTAAATTTTATTATGTAGGTATATAGAGTTTATGAAATGTCAAACCGGTCTGAGTATAATGGGCAATTTTATCAGTCTCCCTGAGGAAGACTAACATGGCCTCGTTTGTTTGATTGGGATTATGATTATGTTGATACAGTTGTTCGGGGTAGTACATGATGGGCCAGTTTTCTTTAGCGTGGTAGTTAATTTTTTCCTTTGTTCCCCATATCCTGGCATACGTTGAATACATGCCGGAGGTCTTTATCATCAACACAATTGGAGCATTTTGCTCCATTTCCTCGATTAGCCAGGACATATTTCCCCATACTACCTGCAAATATGGTTTTTCCTGTTTATATTCGGTTCATGATCCGTTGATGGTGTTTGGTGTTAGCTGATGGTGCTTTGATCTTGCGACTCACTGTGTTTTGTATCGAGTACAGCGTGCGTTATTTGGGGCATGTATCCCATTCGGTTGGGAGACAAGTTCAGCATTTCCAGACTGCTTAGGGTTGGTACAGGTGTTTGGGATGTGGAGTTTGCTAGTGTGCCCCGGTTAGTCAATCTTGGGCTGCATTGTATGGGTGATGGCGTCTGGAAAGATTTGATTATTCCTTCTGTTTCAGTAAGTTTGTCATGGCTTGACGTAGTAGATGTATTTGAAAATGTGAGATCGTCGCCTGGTATGTGCGAGATCACGGCCAATGGAAGTTGAATGATTAAACATGAGGTTGGGCTGGATGTAAATTGCCCAAAGATAGTATGGAAATTGAGGGGTCTGTCCGGTTTGACATTCGGAATTGACCTGTTACTACCGTCATTACTTAATGAGTTTTCACCAATCTTGCACGAGGCGTTTGGGCTTGCTGAGGGGTTGCCAATTGAATTGTTGAGTTTCTTAGCCATGTTGAGGATGTTATTTGTTTTCCTGATTGCGTATCTATTGGTAATCATCCTGGATACTCGTGACATTTTGAAAAAGGACGCCAAGATCTGAATATAATAAAGTTGTATTGGGGGATTGGTATTCTATATATGTAAACTACTACTACTTAGGTGGTTAGATGTAAATAAGGTTATTTGTTGAGTAAAACGAGACGAAATAGAAGGTTTAAATTGCCAAACAGCACAAATAAATACATACCTGAAAGTTTAATGCAAACCGTATAAAATTTACCTTTTGATTCTCTCCCTGGACTAATTTGAGAAAATGGGGGTGCTAGCGTATTACAAGATTCTGCTAGGCGGGCAGCTAGGCCTCATCTGCAGGTGGAAACTGCCTGGCGGGCTGCCTGGTATCGTCTGCAGATTGAATATGCTGGTCGGGCTGGAAAAACACAGGTGTTGTTGTTGTTGTTGTTGTTGTTGATGGTTGATGGCTGATGGCTGATTCGGCGATTAGTGCAACTTGATGAACCAAACACTTGACTTGTGGATCTGACACTTCTTAAGAGTGGCAAGACGCATTGCGTGTGTTCTGCTCGGCATCCAGTCTGTGAATCTATCCAGACTGACGAACGCTTTCGCTTTATATCTGTGAAGCGCGGACCTGAAGGCAAATATCCCCTGTTACCAAAACATACATGACCCATATTATCACAAAAACATGGAATGCGCGGACCTAAAAGAAACAGCCACTCACTTTGCAATTACAAACACTAACAACAAACAAAACACACAGACTATATTTTGACGAGCTACGGAAACGAAATGCTAAAATACACACTTCTATTTTTATATAAAATAAAGAAACGAAGTGCTTATAGACACACTTTTATCTTTTAACTTACTAACATACAATTGGCAAATGAACTAGTATCTATTTTCTAGAGTATTGGGATAGCCCTGAAAAGGGCTGATTTTTGTGGACGGGGAGTTATGGCAATCTTTTTTTCATGTAAGATTGCGTCCCCGTCTGGACATTTCCCCTTTCCCTTCTGTGTGATTAGTATATTTTGGATAGTATATTTGCAGTTGGCTTTCCCTCTTCCCTGTGCTGATGGTAGATTTAGGGTTTGTATGTTCCATTTCTATTTTCGCTATACAACAGCTCAAATTTCCCTTGTCGCTATACAGGCCTAATATTCCCCATGTTCAAATGCTCTTGTCGCTAGAATTGCCCATGGTGATCTAAAATGTCTTGTTGCTAGTGTTGTCTGGGGGAGGGGTATGTAATGTATTTTCCCACTGTCGCTAGTGTTCCCAAATTAACTACTGACCACCCATCCAAAAATTGAATTTTCCTGGTATTACAATTGCAGTTGGTATGCCTAGAAAAATTTGACCGTTTTTATGACATCAATAAATCAATCAACCCCAATCCAGATTTAAAATAATTTTTCTCAGTTTTTCTGTAAGTATAAACTTTGTACCAAAAGATGTGAACATTTTTATTCTGGCCAATGTATATTCTGAGTTGGGAAAAGTGGCCTTTTTAGCTGGACAAAGCCCATAATGGGTAAGAAATTGTACATGACCTTGCAGTTTAATTTGGACTTATGCTATATTTGTGTTTGATCTTGAAAAGAAAGAGTACAAGACCTTCGTGTGGATCATATATTGGTTTATGTATACATGTCTGGGTGTTTATGTATATGTCCATATGTGAATGCAGAATAATGTATGTATGTATGTATGTATGTATGTATGTATGTATGTATGTATGTATGTATGTATGTATGTATGTACGAATGTGCGTGTGAGTGTGTGTGTGCGTCTATACCTATCTTGTGTTTCGTTATTTTTTATACACACATAGACATGCCCAACAAACAAATGAAATACTCGTAACTCATATATTATGGCTTTTAATCTTGTACCGATATATTGTAAAAATATATACATTCATAAATATCGCAATCCCAGTTTAGGAAGCATAATTTAGCTACATGATTAGTCTTACATGACAATTTAACAGCATTATTTGCTTGTAACCTCAAGAAGAGGCCGTTGAAATGATGAAATAATACCAGTCCGCTGCTGCTGTCGGAATTAAATGCTGGGTTCTGCGTGTAATGGACTTATTCAATATTTATAAACAATTTCAAATCTCTGTATTAATGGTTTCAATAACTCTATCTATTATAAATCAATATTTATCTATAAATAAGCCCATATGCATAAAACATGTGAGGCAAACACTGTTTAATCACTTGTTCCACTTCAAACTCGCAAGAAAATATTATGCTTACAAAATAGTTCTATTTAAAACATCAATCAAATGTTGCTTGAACTGTATTTTATGGCTGCAATTATCTGTTTATATCTTTATTCTCAGCAATCAAGCAAGCCCACACAAATAAAGCACTCTGAAATAATGATACGAAATCATCTGCAGTATAGTTCCATCGATTGCCTACTGTTATTATATTTGTAGTTGGTATCTGTTCATTTTGAATGCTTGGAAATAAAACATTTCCCGTTATTTTTGGTTCCATTTTTATCTTAGGTCGATTGTGCAACAGATGGTTAAGGCGTATGCAAAGAAATTTTCACAGCTAATTATACCGTCTTAGCACCGTGTTTGTGATGTAGGAATGAAGTAAAACTGAGTCTTAACCACAATCCCAACACTCCGACCCGTGGGCTGTTAATTCGAGCTTATTTCCTCTCATTTGCAAAATAAATAAATAAATAAATAAATAAATAAATAAATAAATATTCTCCGTAAAATTGCTACCGTAACTTTAAAAAAAAATATATCTCTAACATCATTGCATAATGATTTTGGAAAGCAACATGTTATGAAACTTATGTTGGCAATCATCTTCCGATTTCTAAACATATTTAAAGTGAATCCAGCCTCTAAAATGTTAATATTATTTTACATTCACTAAAAGTTAGGTCCTAGTTAACCAAATGCATTCGCCAAGTTAGTCCTAGTTAACCAAATGCATTCACCAAGTTAGTCCTAGTTAACAAAATGCATTCACCAAGTTATGTCCTAGTTAACCAAATGCATTCACCAACCGAACTTTAGGCTCTGACCCAACGGAATTATAATTCTAATTGAGACCTACGTTTACAATTGTCGGAATTGAAAACTTCATTCCTTCCGAAAACTGTACAGCCACTATGGCTCATTGGTTAAGGCGTTTGATTCGTAACCATAAGAATGTAGGTCTGATTCCCCTAAACGGACCAGCCATTGCGCAAAATAACCTTCAAAGTGCAGTTGTGACGTAGAGAACCAAAACAAACCTTCCAGAAAAGCTATCTTTGAAATGTACAGGTATATATTTTGTGAAGTCTGACAACATCTCACAGTGGTCTTAACCCCCCAACACACATATCCTCCAGTTTTGCTTGCTTTCTTTTCGGAAAACTTGTGTTGAAGGTTAAAATTAGTATTAGAACATTGAATGGTGCAAGGGCTTTTTCCCCCTTTCAATAAAATGGAAACGTGTAGAGAACGTGTACAGATTTTGATTTGAATAACAGTAAATGATTTGAAGAAGAAAAAATATTCCATACGAGTCCCTGTGTTCCAGTATCGACACCAATTTGGTCAACTACGATTACGTTAATTTTGTACAAGTTCTGTTAATTGTTATTTACCAACATTCTCCAATACAATGTATATACCCACGTAGGATTCTACAACCGTATATGAACAGGTAAATAAGGAAAGCTACATATGCTAAGAATATGACGTTTACAAAATACACGTGGTACATATCATGAGAAGAGTAGGTGAATTATAGGAAACAGAGACATTTGGTAAACAAATTACAAAAATAGGTATCTTTAAAGAAGATATGATGGGGGCAATCAGTCTTGGAACCTATGGTCAACTACCGAGTCACATTGTTCTAATAAATGTTTGGATGGTCAAGAAAAGATCATTCATTTTGAAGAAATACACATTTTGAACAATACTTGTGAAATGTGTGAAATATTTGATACGTCTATGCAAATGGAGCATTCGACATTAGAACGATGTTCATTTTGACCATTGAACCCATTAGTGTATCAAGTCTATTAATGACGATTGTAAAATGGATGCAATTTGTGAATTTAACCAATGTATGCAAGGATAAGAAGTTTAACTTCGTAAAAAGTTACTACCTGTTTTTCCGTTAACAGCTGTGCCGCCAATCCTTGTTGGCCATATTACAGATCTAATTAACAAACCTTTACAGTCAAATATTTTTCCTGGTCGTCTGAATGATGGTGAATTTTTTTCTGATTTTCAGAAAGAACAACCCTCTTGATAAAAATAACTATAGACCTATCGGGTTTTTACCCATCATATCCGATCGGTTTGAGAAATCAACGGAGAACTATTTTAGCGTTATTTTTAAGAACATTTGTAACCAATATTTGATTACTCCTTTTAAAGATCATGGGCGAAAAGGTATTGAAAACAAATATGTGATTGCAGTTCGTAAAGGTCTTGAAGAAAGCAAATGTGTGACCGAGTTAAACAAATATGTGACCGAATTAAACAAATATGTGACCGCAGTTGTGATGGATTTTGAATGTCTCTCTCATGATATTCTCATTTGCAAGGGATTAGAATGTGTTAGATTGCTCAGTAGGACTCGTACTGAGCTATCTGTCAAATAGAAAACGGTACAGTTAGATGCAGTATGTCTTTCGCTGAATTCCCCAGGGGTCAATCAATTATATTTTTATGTTACTAACTATGGTTCTTGATATAACTATGCCGATAACAACACTTTGTCCTTTTCTTTGCCAGAATTTGATTCTCTGAGTAACACACTTGCAACAGAATCCAGCACTCTGATTGACTGGTTCACTGCGAACAAAATGCAAGAAAACCGCGAAATATTTCAAGCATAAGCTGTTGGTAAAACGACAGTCAGTATGAAGCCTTTTCTAAATAAAAACACTGCCGTCATAAACTGTGAAGAAATTGCTAAACTGTAAGTAATTGTTAGTAATTGACATTGACAATCAAAGATAATTTGATTCACATGTTAAAGATTCTCTTCATGAAATCTTCAGGGCAATTATATGTCTTGAAAGTCAGAAGCTATCTAAACTCTGAATGACAATATTACATACATCCAACCTTTCCAGCTTAAACTCCTGTACATTAACCGAACTTGTCATTTTTGTAAATTATCCTAAATTGTTTATTTTAATTTATCCAAATGCTAAATTCACTTTTAATTCCCGCTTTGTAAATGTATTTGCTTGCTCTTGTTTTACGTTATTCACTGTGTATTTTGTCCAATTGTATCTATGTATTATGCTGTGTTTGCATGTCTTGCAAATCATGCTTATTTTAATGACTATTGTTTTTATATGTAATATAGGTATGAAGCTCATCAGAGTTTACGTTTCATTTGTTGTTTTAAATTATATTAGCTATAAATAAATTTTTATCTTCTATCATCTTACCAAGTGATCAGTCCATTTTCTTGGATTGCATTTAGTGCTATGACCAAACGAACCTGGTCTGATCGAAATGTCGAACAGAGTTTGGTCGTAGCGGACATGAATGACATTTCTGACAAATTTAGTTCTACTCAAACATCATTGTGTTTAATTTATAACAAGAAAATTACATGTTTTATTGCTTTACAACTAATTTTTCAACATATTTGTGGTCATAGCAGACTTGATCAGTATTTGGCCATTTTATGTCTACTCAACGGTCTTTATATTTTATTTAAAAGAACAATATTACATGTTTGAAAACTTTATATATTTACTTAATAGTTAATTTTCTCTTTGGAGATACGTAGTGTGCTTGTGTCGGACAGGTTCACCTCGCTACAACCTTGCCATTTCGTTGTTAGTGATGGTTTAACCCAATTACACTTTGGTCGGAACGGTGATGCTTTTACGGCCGAAATCAAGTCGCCCAAATGGTCAACCAAAATTAAAAGTTAAACATATTTATGATCAGAGCATTTACCAACCCAGTCGCCAAAATTCCCAACAAAAAAGGCCCTGAAATTTGATGGGACGACTTTACTATCATAGATAAACCAGGTTTAGGGTCATAAATCGTGTTGTAGCGTTAGTTGGACGGTGAGATGGCGTGAACTCTAGCGTTGATTTGCCACCCCTCGACTAAATTCAGGGTTTACTGTGAAATGTTCTATGTGCCAAGGTGACATCGCTAGTTTGTTTATACCGTACAGGGATATCAAATGTGGGCACCAGTTCGGGTGACGTAACATAAACACACATTATTCTGCTGTATTTTGTATAAGTGAAGCAGAATCGGCCTTTGAAAGATTTCCTTTCTTCGAAAAAGACGACTCTGTATGCACTATAAGCAGTATCACATAAATGTACAATAATTTAATTATCTTTTGACAAGCAAGAATTGACATATCGGATTCCAGAGACATTAGGAGTGTAAATAATCGTCAAGGGATTAGAAAACCGCTTTTGAGTATTAGTCATTAGTATTTGTGCCCTTTGTCACAGAGTTAGATGTAGTTTTTTTTTTCCCGTCATCCAGAAATATAGTTTGATAGCAAAACCAGTCAAGAGTGAACCTTTTCACTCACATACAACCGAGATGTTTCTTAATCTGGAATCGCCCTTTCCGATGGTATTTGGCAATACTGGTATGCAGGACAAGCTCGTCAGCTGAGTGAATTAATTGGCCTGGATGATGAGCAATCATTGCTTTTCTTATGATCAGTTACGAATAAATAACATAAAAAGAGTCCAAAAGAAATGTATATCTGTCTGTATGTCCAGCGAAACAGATATTGCGGAGAAAGAGCAAGAGATAGACAGTTGGATCAATGTTGTGACACTTTCGTTTTACCTATAAGGGGTGCAAATCAATTAATACATATGTCGTATGCAGCGTTACTTTCATTTTGTACCTTACTGTTCTTCTTAGTAGCAGAACAAATAGTGAGAGGTCAAAATATATGGCCTGTGTTTTTCAATTTTTGTGCGGCTCGAAATAGGGTAAGTTCTAAAGCTGATACTTCAGCAAAGTTTTAAAGACAGACAGACAGACAAACACATAGATAGATAGATAGATAGATAGATAGATAGATAGATAGATATCGTGTCTCTTTTCCTCGTCCATGAAGCCCTTCACAAACTCTTTTCCGATCCTTAAGTGTACTCTACTTCTTTCCACAAACTTCCTTTTCCCTAGAAGAACGCCAAACTACTTCAACCTGCCCAAGATGTATATGTTACAAAAAAACAACAACATAATTACCTTAAACTTCAATAAATAAAATGCTGTTTGCAGGAGGGTAGAAACATAAATGTAACTTTTTTTTAAACGTAAAAGTCAAACAGATTTAAATAGTTGTAACAGATTTTAAGTATTTTGCTGCTTCGAAGTTCACATGCGAAAAACGCATCGATTTCGCCACGTCAATATAACTTTGCTTGTCTACAGTATTTTCGATGTTTTAAGTGAAATCGATCTATGTACCTATTTATGTGTGTCCGTCTGTCTGTCTCTGTCTGTATGTCAGTCTCTCTCTCTCTCTCTCTCTCTATGCCTATCTGTCCAGTTGTCTATTCTTCTATATACATACAAATCTATCAATCACTAGGTGTATCTAGTAGTCTTTTTATGAAATAAATCCAGTTTCACTCGAGTTATTAAGTTCTATAAACTCACTACAATCCTTATCATTATGAACATCATTGAATGTCTTCATTTCGTACTGGAGATAAAGTGTTAAAATCCACATTTTCACAAAAAATATCAAATTATTCCATGAAGGTGATGTAACAGATCTCTTCATATTGTTAACAATTAGACAAAGAATGGCTTTTTGTGGAGCAGCTGAAGAACGCAAAGAACATTCATATCTCTGTATTAGTTCATAAGTTCCTGTTTCTCGAACTTATTTTTTTGACACTAAATCAGTCGATGAGGTAGCTTGTAAATAGACCGGTGTCATTGAGACAGCAATCTGATTAGCACTGCACTTATGTTTCTTCTTGTTTGATTAGTGTTTATGTTTGTTGAAAATTCGATTAAAGTTGCTAGTACGTATTGAGAAGCTTTTGCTGAAGATTAGAAATGAGAGATAATACAAATCATGTGTAGTCTTCACACATAATGATTATAAATAGAACACAGTTGTTTCCATCAAGGCTATTTTCTCTACCGCAAGAATGTTCTCTGTATTTAGAACTATTGTACAAGACACATAAAGGAATACCTTCTTCTTCATAAAATAAATAGGATCAGAGGCGGATCCAGGAATGTCATTCATCGTATTCATTGCGAATAAGGCAGAGCTTATGACCTTGGACCTGGTGCCTTACAGTGGTTTTCTATGTAGACTATGTTTGAAATCCATGTATGAAATCTATAGTTGAGGCGAATATAATATGCGAAGCTTACTAGTCGTTTTAACCTAAGAAATAATGACTATGAATACATGTACTGCACATATTGCCATATTTCTAATGGTCGGTACTGCAATAAGTGGCGTGTCTTCCTGAAGCAATAAGAGCAAATTATTCAGGCTGTTTACAGTTGACTGTTGCATTCGACATTGCAATAATGCCAACTTATAATATGAAACAGGCAAAAACCTAGCTTCCGAGAGTAGCTGACAGACATCGCGTGTCGTCTTTTTAATACTTAACAAAACTGAGTGACTCTCTTAGGATATGTTACACAGTGGTATGATCGATTTTCGCTTTGTAAACCATATATACTCAAAAGTCGTAGATATCCTCTATATATTCTACTGCTTACTGTAAATGAAAAAAAGTACCTACTTAACTGGATAACTTGTTTGTTTTGGTTATGCTATGTTTTGCTTGTTTGTTTGTTTACTTTTTTGACAGAGAGAGAGAGGGACAGACAGACAGACAGTGTCACGTTGTGTGAGAAAAATTTGCAAACAATTCCTGCCTCTGGTTAAAAATGTCTTCTGATAGAATGCGTAATTCAAAGTACTTTGGATAATGTCAATACTTATTACATAATATTACGACTTAGAACCGATTCTGAAACATAGAAACTACCTGTCCGTACCTTAGCAATTGCGTTACGGTCAAATTCGCAGTTACTTCAAAGATAGCTTTGCCGCGGGGTGAGAAACTCTGTTTATTTTGCCATCAGCTATTGATGTCGCCGGTCTGCTTTGGCTTAGAGACCGGAAACCTGACATGATAACGTATCAGTGCTACTACCTCCCACAGCTTTCAAAGATACCGCCGGTATCCAATCTGAACTAAGATAGTCAAATTTTGAGCGGGTCTCTCACGCAGCCAGACATTATTCTGTTACATTCATTGTGAAAGAATCAGGCACTCGTAAAAGAGCGGGAAAGAAGTTCTACAACTTCGGACGAGATTTTGAACAAAGGCTTCCGATGAAACTTTCCGGGTGGGATAGGACTCTACGCGAAGAATAGAGAGAGGAGAAGATGTGGAGAAAAGGCACTAGTGCGAAGGCGCAGGGCCGGATACGGAAACAAGGGTACCGGAAGTACCGACAAGGAGGGCCGAGAGAACGGAAACATGGGTATTGGAAGTACCGACAAAGAATACAAGGCGGAAGTTACAGATGAGTAACAGAGAGGACACGGGAAGGAAACACTTTTACTTTTAATTTCGCGTGATAAAATAACAGGCAGTTTGAATAGGTCTTGTCTTGACTGAAAGCAATTGCATTGAAAAATTGTCCTGTAATTGTGAATACCGTGATATAGTTTATTAAATTGTTATATATTTCACCTTATTGTTTTTATATTTTATACACCTAGACCGTCAGTCTTACTGACTTGGGGCCTGGGGCTATTTTATCTTTCATTTATTCGTCCTTCTCCAGGGTTAGTAATAATTCCGTAGGGGGCACGTGACATGGAGAAATCAATAAGTTATCTTTTTTAAAATCCAAAAGGAAGCAGTGTTTGGTTATGTTCTTTAAAATAACAAATGAAACACGAGCAATCTTCGAAACCTACCAAATGAAGTTACCAACGTCAATCTAGACCCATGTATTTTTGATTGTCTTGCGTTTTTGGAAATTTTGTGTTTGTGTCACACATTCTGAGATTGCAGATATTGTTTTGCCTTCTGTTATAATGATTTTAAGTTGTACACTTCCTAATATTCGTTGAAAGGAAGCAGCAAAGTTTATGTTCTGGAAAGAGGATCAGTGAGCCGTTCTTTTATGTTAGAATTAAAATTAAAGTACTCAGACTTCATCTCGTCTACATTATTGATTAGAACATATATTTGTAAGTACAGGTTTGGAGAGAAACGTTCGCCAGTAAAATATAATTGCATAGCGTTTGCAACAACCAGTTTCTATGTGATAATTAAGTGTTTTCATCAGCGAGAGCACATAATGTGGATGTATTCTACTGTTTTAATCCAAAGAATAATCTAAGGATTTCAAAGACTTAATTAAGGAAAACAGACACACTATGTGATAAAAGAAAACAAATTACCATTCTATGAGCAAAATTTTAAACAGGATTACCAATTCTTCCGAAGCAAGTTTCAAATCTGCTAAAGTTTATGCTTCCTTTCTTTAGGACATAAAGTGTATTGATATTTTTATATATGATAAAAAATGTGCTTAACGGAGAATATTCGTATTGGCATAAATATAAACAGGTCAATTTTCGCTAGTGTATTACATGAATTTCATTCAAGATTATCAATGCGTAATGATATATAACGAAATTAGATGCTGTTAAATTAAGAAATTTAATAAGTGTCTTCTTGTTTCTTAGTCAACATGTCATAATATTACCAATTATAAATTGCAGCGGAGGGAGTCTTTTGTGGATAACTTAGGATTTGAGAACACAAGTGACCTAAATTATACTTTGCTATCCATCAAAATAGCCTCTCCTATTTAATTCGTCATTATCTACGTTATGTGATTAGCCTATAACTGATGAAACAAACACCTGTTTGGAATGGATGAAAAAATTGGAAATATTACATTCTACAAAACGGACTGAAACGGTCAGAAAACTCATTGTTTGTGTCTCAAATCAACTCATGGCGCCGAATTCCTGACATCTACAGTTTCTCTATTTCATTCAGTGAACATGGTCACGCAGTAGTAAATGTTTTGCCACCATCTTTATTATGGTTCAAAAAGCATATACTTAGTAGATGTGATACATATTAGAATATATACTTGAGAGGACCATTTACAATGTATAGAATTAAAATTGTATTAGTTGGAAAAAGCTGCGGATTTCCATTGTTCAGAATACAATCAGGTATAGCTGTACTTATTTCTTTAATAAGCTATAGAACTTTATATGAACTTCAACAAATAAAGTCACGTGCAAAGTGACTAAGGTAAACACTTAACTAGAAGGCATAAGCAATATCCGCAATTTCTGCCTTTAAAACGAAATCTAAATATTGTTGATTTTATATTGTTTAGGAATAATATTAAGATGATGCTGTGAAATGTTCAAAATCATAGATTGCCTGCCATTGGTGCAATTAGTTACATGTTGACGTTGCTGTTACGTTGTTGATTAAATATTCCCTGTTCTATAAATAGCTATGCATCAGAATCCCTCAACAAAAATTCGTACGCTTAAATAATCTCTAAAATTGATAGGAAATATATTCAAACAAACAAAACAAAAGGTGAATGAAAGAATATATTTAAAAAAGAGTTGCAAATATAACGGGTCAAGAGTTTATCGTGTTATAAACTGTCAGTTACCGACACAGACAGCCTCCCCTTCTTGGTCTTCAATTTTCAAAGGGAAAACAGACATAACCAAGACATGTCTGGCATGCCGATTATTCCCTTCAAGATAATTGCATTTTTTTTTGTCTTTATAAAAGAATCAACCAAATCGATAATAATTCTTGGACACGTACTTTCGTTTGAAGCAATGCCTGAACCTTTTAGTATGCAGTTGAGCTCTGTCATCATGTGGCCAAAAACAATGCAATGTTTCTACCGCTACGTAAGGGCTTAAACTCTATTTCGTTTAAATACGTCATACAGATTGGTCTAAGATGCTCAGAAAAGTGTTATTATATGCTCGCTTTTTTCTCCGTTAACTTTTCGTTGTCAGAAGCGTTCAGTATTTTACTATGTTGAACTCGCGAACAACTTAATATCGCACTCATAAAGGAACTACTTTCTATTGTAAACAAATAAGGGACGTAGATAGCCAGCATTTTTTTTGGTTAACAAATCATGTACACTCACATAGTAGGCGGTTTACGTTTTGGTTGGTTGCATTTGTTTCTGAAAGAACTAAAGCAGATGTTTCGTGGACTGCCACATACCAGCTGCTTTGCTACATTCCGCGTTAAAGTTTTTGATGCAGTGTTTAAGATTTAGGCGGGAGATGCCAGATTTCATACAATTGCTGGGTACCTACAAATAACATGCAAGTGATAAGGCATAAACTGTCTTCTTTAGCTGGTAATAAGAATGGCAAAAAGTATACTTACAGTTTTACATCCTGAATTTCCTTTCTTAGTTCTGCAAATACGAAGTACACGAGCCATGGCACGGGCTCTCAAGCTTGATTACACATTTCGAAATTCTACTGTAATTTCGACTATATTCCAAGTGCAACTGTATCCTCCTTACTGCACTCAAAATGAAATAAACATTAAATTCAATAGTGTCCTTTTGATAATTGCAATTGAAAGACTTCTTATTTTACCGACATTATGATTTCAAGTATTCAGTGACAGAACAGAGACACACTTGCAGATGTCAACACGCTTCTCCCTCACTATTTCAATCCGATGTATTTCATGTAGAATTTACACAGCTGAATCCTGTCCATAATCACGAAATTTCGTAGCATCGACAAAAATACCAAAATCTATTCATTCCAGATCAAATGGAAAAGTTACTGCAATGCGCATTCATTCACAATATGAATCTAAATTTCAATTTTAAGTAGACCAAAACGCCATTTTCGGTCAAAAGTTATGTCAAGCACGCGACTAAATTCAAATTTATCTGGGCGGAGTGATGTGAGCATTAACAACGTGGTTGTTGTGTAATGATGAATCTGTGCTTGTGTATTTAGTTTGTAATACGGCATACATGCAGTTACTTTGTTTCTTGAAGTGTATTTTGTTTATATAATTAGGCCTTAGGCAGAGTAAGAAAAATGAGCATATATTAAATGTTTACTGCATTTGTATGGAAAAATATGAACTCGTTTTGTCGGATGTATATACTGCACTCCCGATGTCGTGAAGTATTCCATCCGAAAACTCGTTCATATTTCTCCATACAAATTCAGTGACCTATAAATATTTCCAATACTTACTCGGATGACCTTTATAACAGTATTGACTTAGGAATTATCTTTCTTCAGAACCGACTCAGGCCTAACGAAGAATACAACAAAACGAGTGAAAAATCAGTTTTTGATATTGCGCAAGAAAACATCAAGTCGTGAGCAATTGGTGACGAAGATGGTGAATATGCAGAAATATTGTACATGGCTTGATGGGCTCCGTGAATGTTTGAGCTATAATTTTGATTAAGCTCTTAGTATTAATGTAGCACCCAATGACCAGTTGGACATAAAACTGGGGCGACTGAAAACAAAAAAGATTTAGATTCGTGTCGGAATTTACTAGAAGTTCAAATGCATCAGAACGGAATCAGTGAAAAAATGTATACGCTGGAAAATATGCAAATACAAGTAATTTAAATCACATCTGATAGCGTTACATGTTGCTCAAGGTGCGCAGCTATGTCTTGAATGTAGCATAAGGGTTAAGTGGTGTTAACAGCTCTACTGGTCATACGGATCTGTTCAGGAGTATTATCACGCGTGCAAACGAAAACTCAAGGAACTTATGATTGCTCAATCAAATGAAGACGTTAAAGTCAACGCGGTATAGAAATCAGAAATGAAATATTACCCAGAATTAAAGAGACAGCAGTTTCTAATCCTGCTATGGTAAAAGAAAGTATACATATATTTCTCAATTAGGCAATAATAGCAATCTATAAAAGCATTACAATTGCGGTTTAACTAAGGCAACCCACGCGAAATCTAGGTGCGAATATCAAGCGGAATGAGAAAGCTGAAATACGTGTGATGTTAGGGCCTTCTCCAGAGGCATCACAGTTTTCTGTGAAGTACCCTCGGGAAATAGCAGGTAGTTATTATAGCGGTCCGAATTTCGGGCAGTTGGTGATGAAGAGAATCGTCGCCGTATCGCGCATGCATACGAGTTCCATTTAAGCTGACACTAAATCACAACAATTACGATTCTCCGAGTTTGAGTTATATAACATGGGGATAATTTAAACGATTCTCGGATAATTATTCCGATCAGATATAAAAAAACAGGTAAAGACGTGGAAACACATTTTTCAAAGACGAGACCAAGAAGAATATTGGTGTTATAGCGCACATGTACCTCCGCGGGGAAGATGGAGATTATTCTCCATGTAATTTGATTTTGATACTTAATCTTGAACATTATGATGCTTTTAAAATCACAAACTCTTGGCTTTATGACAGTCCACCTATAATGTTGAACCATAACGTCATTGGGACTATTAAATTAAATGTTGAAATAGAAAAACAATTTGAAAAGATTATTGAAACGTTGGAAACGTTCACCAATCTAGTATCACGATGGAGTGACGACAGGTGTGTAGAATTTTGACAAAATATTTATCTGCTAAAACCTATTCGTGGTTCGAGTCACATTCTAACAGCAGCACGTATTCCGTGGCGAACAGTAATCAGTGTGACAAATGATGATAATCGATGTTTTGAATGGGCGTTCTTTTCCGCGTTGCATCCTGCGATTTATAATACAGACCAGCTCAGAAAAAAGGAAAGAATAACTCTAACGTAAGTTTTGTATCAGTGGATCATTTCGAGAAGTAATCATAAACGAATATAAAAGCGAGAGTGATCGTTGGTACATTTATGAATTCGACGTAGAGTATTCTGTGCACTTTACACCCTATGGTAAATTTTTACCTTATGTGTACAAATCCAGCTTAAAATATGCCATGACAAAAGTTTGTTCATGTTTACAAAGATGTAGCGATGTTTTTAATCGCAATACTTGTATCTTGAATCAATTAGTGTACAAATATACGATTTAAATAGAAGTAGGGAAATAAACAAGTGGGAATAGTTTGTTAATCTCATTATGGATACATAATATACCAAAGAGAATAGTAACTGCTAGAATTAAATCATGTACAGATGTTATGGATAATATCAACCAGGACTTTAAGAAAAAAACGTTTAATTTTAAATGTTCGTCAATAACACAGATGTCTCTTTATATTACTTTCTTGTTTTTGCTGATACGTATTTTTTTGTTGTCAAAGGATCACTGAGACTGCATGAAAAAGTTCTCATTATTAGGCATTATACAAACATTTCATATTTCCAGTTTCTTGGGGATACGACTTTCTCATTCTGATTATGATGATGACTACGACGACGATGATGATGATAATGGTGGTGATAGTGATGATGAGCGTTTACAGAAAGAAATGTTCTGCATTTTTTCGTTCATTTTATTAAAAGCTTTTAACATAAGGAGTGGAAGTAAATAAACACGTAAACAGAAATATTTTATGTAAGGAATAGTGTAGCTATGTATTCGATTTTTCCACATCTTAATTGCTCTCTATGCTCACGTCAGTATATTTTATATCACGTGGGATGGAATACCTCTCTAGATATTGGCACTTCCTAAGCTTGACATAACATATGCAGAAGGACATTTATCTGCCGTGATTTTTAATGGAATTTCAGTAAAATTGATGAGTAATAGCTCACGTTGTTGTATTATTTGGGTCCATCAACATATAAATAATTACACATAAGAATGTGTACCTGTCATTATTTTACCATGAACGTTTACAATCACGCTTAAAAATAATTTTGTTAGAAAATAGCCAATACACGGCGTATATTGCGCTGTCAGAGAGAATGTTAAAATAACCCTCTCTCTGATTACCGCTCTCCATGAATCATACATGGGAAAAAGAAAAAAAAATTGCACTTACGCCTGCCTGGGATGTCCTAATGTTAAATAAATTCTAAGTGAAACTTAAGAAAACAAGCATATAATTATCTTTCGTAAAACACTCTTATTTACGTAAGAAAGTTATACTTAAAAGACGTAAGAAACTATCAGGCGTACGTTGTTTCGTATAATGGTGTCCTAGTCCATCCTCCACAAAAGTAAATTACTCTTCGCCACATCGAGTTCCAGTCTTCGCAGCTCTGCTATTGCGTGCAAGGATCCGCGTTGGATTAGCAGTACGTGTTTCATGGCAGTATAGTACACAGTACAAAGACATGATGATGTTAAAGAAAGATTGATATTTTGCATGGCATCACTTTTTTGTGGGGGGTCATCAGACAGATCCCCCCAAATTCTCCCAAAAATTGAAAAGTGGTGTTATATGTTTGTGTGTCCCCCAAAAGGTATGTATGTTTGTATTTTTTATAATAGAATTTAGATCAAAAATTTTCAAAGTTCAGAATTTTTGAGGGGGTATTTATATCCCTAGTGTGATCTAAAGGGTTGTTTTCATCTGACTCTGGGTTTTAAACCCAAGTGTCGGAGTTCCTTCCCTTGTTTTTTCGTGATCTTTGTCAGAATCTCGTAAGTCTCGTGAATGCTATATCTATTTTTGCTATACTGTGTGAATGCTATATATTTCTTTGTTGGGACGGCAATCATATGCAGAAAAACCTCTGTCTTTAAGGTCATAGACCTTTCCGTGCAGACAAAATAGCCCGAACTACCCAAGTTTAAGGCGTCAGGACGTCAAGGAGAGCGGGCGTTCTTTTTGTGCGCTCTCAAGAAGGGCAAGATTTCTACTGGTCCCAACTAGGAATGCTTGAATATGAGAATTTCAAGTCCATCAGTGGAAAAGCACCTAGGTAGCAATTGACAACCAAGGCAGCTCGTAAGAGTGCAGTTTAATAGAAAGAAAAGGGTATATTAGTGTTACACCTTTTTTCTTCATTTCACATTTGCTTTTTTTCAATTTTTTGGTTGGATCACATTTTGTGATCTTTCATGCAAACGTTTTTTCTTTCATTTATTACATTCATTATTTACATTGATTTCATATGTTTGTTGCTTATCAATTTAAAATTCGTTTGTAGCAATCTGTATTTTGACACAGAGTGCTTTGTTGGAGTACATGACACATAGTTTTACGCAACAGTGTGAGACCATATGAGCGAAATTCACGTCGCTCTTAGGATTAGCTGATAAATAATTTGGACCACAGCCGTGATCCATTATACCAATTAATCATTTTGCATTACTTAATTTTGCAATTTTTGTAGTTGTGTAGTATAGAAAATTGTGTCTTTTCTACTATAGTGTGATAGATTTGGAAACATTTTTGGAATTTTTTCCCGAAATAGAATTATGGCCCAGGGACATAAAACTATGTATAAGGGGCAAGACTTGATCAGTACTTTGCAGTTAAAATAGAGAAAGGGGATGGGAGAGATATTTTAATAGCCTCTCACCCCAAAGGATGCCAACTGCTAGATTTCGGGGACGTTGCAGATTGCCCCCGACAATCAGACATAATCACCGCTTTCAAAGCGAAATGATTACCCATAGATGAGATTCAGGGAATACAAAATGGAGGGAGAAATAGATTTATTATCTACCCCAAAGACTACGACATCCCCCTATTAGACATGGGGCAAATAGACATTAAGGGAATGACAGCAAAGGTGTCAGAAGCCCCCCAAATCACCAGAGGGTTAGAGCCCAGAACAAGATACGTAATGGTCTCGGGACTCCCCTTGGAAGTTGATAACGAAGCTCTGATAGACAAAATAAAACAGAAAGTCCAGATCAACATTAAAAATCAAAAAATGGCAACTGTGTGGGGGTACCAGAAAATAAAAACCGGGGTAAGAATTATTACAGTTTCCAAAGAGCACGCAGCCAAACTCCCAACATTTTTCTATGTTTTGGGCTTCCTGCTAAAAACGTGGTACAAGGGATGCGAGTACGAGCGTCCCTGTACACGATACAGGAAAATTGGGCATGCGCCCAGAGACTGTACAAATCCGTTAGCTGCAAGCACATATGCAAGTGCGGCGGCTACAAATACAACAAAAACTGTTGATGAGGAAATAAATGGTGAAAATTTGATTGATTTCGCAAATACGGACATAACTGATCAGACAACCTCACAACTAAATGACACAATAACCACACCTTATGGAAACACTCAGACACCCACAATAAAAAAGACCGGCAAAGATCTAGAGTGGGAAGACTTTGTCACCCCAAAAAAGACTTGCCGTCCGCGAACCCTCAAATACGAGGATGAAATATTGGGGAAAAACCCGTATTTTCTAATACGACTTGAGGCTGAAATTATCCAAGAGAGTGAGGGGAAACCAGAAGAGCTACATGTTGACATATTGGGAACCAAACCCATGACATCAACACAGGCGCAGAAGCGCAAACACGCCACGTCGTCGCATGGCTCCTCCCCTGAAGGGGAGTTGAGCTATCTGTATCAAATACTAAACAAAACCCAAGAAACTGTAATCCCGCCCGTAGGGGCTAAAATCATGAAAAAAAGGAAAGACAAAGACAAGGACGTTGAAACCACGACAGAACAAACAAAAAACGACAATGGAACTGACACGGAAAACGAAAGCGAATACGACTCGGACATGGAAACCATAAATGATTCACAGCTTACAGAAAACAGCAACCAATCAAACGATGCTCTGGGACCAATCCAGAGCCCCACAGGAATGCAAACTTAAAATAAATACAAACAAAAATATTGAATATAACAACTTTAACTGAAATACATACAATTAAATTCTATATAAATGTGATGCGGCACCTGGGAGTGAAGCAAAAATGGAAGAAACAAACTTCCGGATCGCTACTATCAACAGCAATGGGATAGACAAAGCGAAAGCAGACAAAATAGCCAAAGAAACAAACTTTGATGTAATAATGATACAAGAAACACACAATGGAATTACATCAGAATTTAAATTTTTATTAGAAGACAAACTTAATGCAATAGTGATATGCAACAATTTTACAAATAATGATATTAGAAGGGGGTAGCAACAATAATTAAAAATAAACAGGGAGTAAGCTGGGAAAGGTTTGAGGAGGGGGAATTTTTTAAGGGACGGTTGGTACATGTTAAAATGTTAAATTGGCATATAATAAATGTGTACATGCAAGCTAATAGAAATAAGAAACTAAATTTTATAGAAAACTTATCTAACTACCTACAACAATATTCGATGGAAACTCTAATCATAGGGGGATATTTCAGTTAGGTAGGGTCGAAATTGACAGAACGACTGACCTAACAACGAGTGACAAAATATACCGAACTGAAATGATAAATTTATTAAATAAACACAATTTACATGACATTTATAGAAAACTGAACATATTAAGAAGAGAATTTACCTTTAACTATAAACAAAACCAGTCTAGCAGGATTGATAAATTTTACGTGAATTTTTATGATCCAATAATATATATTAATACTACAATAACCAGCCAAAAACTATTAGACCATTTCATGGTCACTATGGACCTAAAAATGAAAAAAAGAGAAAAATGGGGGCCAGGAATATGGAAACTAAATAATAAGATTTTAAATGACAAAGAATAGGTAGAAATAATAAAAAAAGAAATTGAAACCTTCAAAAATGAAGAAAATATTAATATAATAAATGATTGGGATGTTTTAAAAAATATTATAAAAAGAATATCTATTCAGGACTCAAATAGAAGGGCGGAAAAACAGAAAAAAGACAAACACGAACTCAAATTAGAACTAAGCAAAACAACAAACGACGATAAAAAAAAAGACTGACAGACAAAATTAAAATCATTGAAGAAGACGAAAATCAGGGGAGAAAAACAAGGGCGGGAAAATTTACAGAGATCTACAACAAGGCAAAAAACTTATATAAACGAGAAGAATTTAGAAAAGGGGGTGATACAATTTTAAACAAAATCAAAATAAACAATGTAACCCATACTGTAAAAGAAGATATCCTAAATAGTATTTCCCAATATTATGAAGAACTATACACCACACAGAACATAAACTTCAGCACAACCGACAGCTACTTACAAAATGTCGACTGTGAGATGACATCAACAGTACATAGAGACCAATGTGATGACGTCATCTTAGATGAAGAAATCACAAAGAGTATAGCTACACTCACTAAAAAGAAATCGCCAGGGAAAGATGGACTCACCATGGAATTCTACCAAAAGTCCCACGGTGAACTAACGCCGATCTTAAACGTTTTGTATAAAAATATATTTTTAAGTAAAAATAAAATGACCAAATCTATGCGGGAGGGGGTTATCACAATTATATACAAAGGGAAAGAGGATAGATACGAGATTAAAAACTGGAGGCCCATATCACTTTTAAACACGGAATATAAGATTTTAAGTAGGATTTTAACAAATAGAGTAAAGGGTGGGATAAACAAAATAATTAATGTAAATCAAACTTGTGGGGGAAAAGGGAGGGATATACAAAACAATATTTTAAACATTAAAACTATAATTGACTACATAAATGAAACTGGTACGAAGGGTGCTATGGTACTCTTCGACCAAGAGAAAGCTTTCGACCGATTACAACAAAACTATATACAGAATGTATTAAAAAAATTTGGTTTCGGACAAAACTTCCGGAAATGGACCGAAATCTTATACACTCGGATAACTTCATGTGTACAGGTAAATGGGAAATGCACGAAAGAATTTGAAATACAACAATCAGTGAGACAAGGATGTCCACTATCAATGCTATTATACGTAATGGCAATAGAAATCCTAAGTCACAAGATAAGAAACAACCCAGAAATACAAGGCATACAAATATCAAACCTAAAAAAGAATTAAAAATGCTCCAACATGCAGATGATTGCACCAACTTTATAAGAGAGGGGAAATGCTATAAGCATCTAGTAGAAGAATTTGAAAAATTTGGTAAAGCGTCGGGTTCCAAAATAAACCACGACAAGAGCGAAATCTTAAAAATAGGTAACTGGAGGGGCAACCACCCTGGATTAACCCCCCCCCCCCCCGACTAAGAGACACGGTAAAGGCTCTAGGGATTTACTTTGGTAAGAAAAGAAGCTGTAGAAAACTATAAACATATTATCAACAAAATAAAAGAAAATGTGAAAATCTGGGCCATGGCTCCATTGTGTATCATGAAGCGGGCCCAAGTGGCTAAGACTTATTTATACTCAAATATTAACTATATAATTAAATCCATAGATATGGATAATAAAATTTTAAACAAAATAGACAATGAAATAATAGATTATATATGGAATCATAAAATGCATTATGTAAAAAAAGAGACATTATATAGGGCCAAAAGTAGAGGGGGCTTGGGGTTGCCGAGCCCCCTACTACTAAAATTAACTAACATAATTAATAGATTAAAAACATTACAATCAGACCCGGCTACAGCGTGGGAAGCACTGTACATCTACTGGTTCGGCTTCACCTTGAGAAACCGACCAGAGATATACAAAAATAACAAATTAATAAAAAAAATTCGAAGTATCACGCAAATTTAAACATATAAGAGAACTAATTTTAAAATATAGGGACAAAACAGATTTATGGAAAATAGAAATAAGTAAAAGTCACGCTTGGATTAGGAAGGAGGTAACCAAAAATATAAAATGTAGAGTAGAGCAGGACAACTGGGGGGTAAATTGGACAAAATCTTGGAAAAATTGGGAAAAAATAAGATCTGTCAAAACACAAAGTATAATTTTTAAATACCTGCACAACGCCTGGCTAACAGGCGAAGAAGCAATTAAACGTCGTATCATCAGAATAATGCCGAAACGCCCTTTATGTAAAACAGCGAACTTCACCAAACTACGTACGATTGCCCAATGTGATAAAACTAAACATAATAGGATAAAGTTAATAATGGAAATTTGCAAAAAATATAAGTATAACAAAAATAACATTTTATTCATAAATGTAGACTACGAAAACAAAATCGTTCTAAAAATGATAGACTATATAGTAACTACGATGATATCCTGTGGACAGGTGATAAAGATTTTTAAATAAGATACGTGGTACAAATAAGAATATTAACCACAATACGAACTCAATACGTCTTACGACGAACGGATACTTACGACAGGCTGATATAACGCAATTTATGTTGGAATTGGGGGAGAGAGGGGGAGGGAGGAATCGGTATTACAGACCGAAGGGTCGAGTAGCGCAATTGCGAGCCGATGCCATACCCAGACCCCCACCTCTCAACCCACAACAGCCATATTTCAAAGAAAATTTTATATTATAATTCAAATATTTCAAAAAACCCATATAACCTTTTTTTAAAAAATAACAGAAAGAGAAAAAGAAAGAAAGAATTCTTTAATTATTTTTTTTAACCATTTTTTTTTCTGAAAGAAAATGCTAAAGACATATATAGTAAGGGATACAGGGAAACTATATGGGGAAGTAAAAGGCGATGACATCATGGGGCTAAGTCACATGGCGCTACGCGAAGTAGACAGGCTCATGAAAGAGTCTTTGAAAACACCCCATGTAGAACATAAACAGACAAAACAGAGACACAAATACATACTGGATAACACTTAGTTTTAAAACCCTACTAACTTCTTCTATATCTTAAAAACCATACAGCTCCCGCACTGTATGGTTGACCACTACACAATAATGTGGTCTCATAAACAATTTTGGATCTTTCAATAAAGAATAATCAGATATACTAAATAAAGGAGGCC
The DNA here is from genome assembly GCA_028554795.2 of Sinohyriopsis cumingii. Classification (NCBI taxonomy): domain Eukaryota; kingdom Metazoa; phylum Mollusca; class Bivalvia; order Unionida; family Unionidae; genus Sinohyriopsis; species Sinohyriopsis cumingii. The sequence continues at coordinate 75,205,563 of CM068827.1, read as the reverse complement.
TAACTCGACCCAGGAGAAACACATAGAGAATAAAGAAGTGTGGACCTTGGATCGAGCGTAACCTACCTATCAGCATCCTTAAAAACTATTACGAGGAACTACATATTATCACTCGAATAATACAATAGGAATATTTTTTAAACAAAATCTAAATAGTACACCGTTCCATCGTCAAAATTAGAAAACCATAAAACAAATTAAAAGATAAAATATAACATATCATAACTGATCTTAAATCCAAATTAGGAAGAAATACAACTGGGAAAGATATTTGATCTATACTTGCTGTCTCAAACATACAGAAAATGGGATCAGCTGTATATAATTTGCGCCGTCGGCTGACGATCAACCGTGTTATTGTTCACTTATAGATTTCATGGTAGTGCTTCATTGGTCATCAAACAGCAATTCTTTCACCGTTGATTTGTTTCCGCAGTCGACGAACAACCTGCCATGGACGACTTTGATCCGACTGAGGATAATATTGTCGTATACGGCAATCCCGGAAGAATATTTTCGCGACGTAGTCAGAAAAACACAGACATGGTCTATGTCACACGACGATATGCACACGTGCATAAAGTCATCCGTGACAAATGCAACACGATAATGATATTTCGTGGCATTGACGCATTGTACAGCCAACCACTAATATAATGAAGTTCGGAGTATGCTTGCGGAGGTCATACTTTCGACAGCGCTTACATAGTTATCTCCCCTACCCGATAGGTGTCATCAAATGCGTCGGCCATTAAGGTACTGAATAAGCCTGGCTACCGAGAATGCAATCTTTGTAAATTTGACTATTTATGATAACAGATCTGTTAACATTACAGACGTATTTCAGATTACTTAACAATTCATCTCAGCAGTTGATTTTAGATCAATGATCGATTTTCATACATTAATCATTAGTTACGTATGAAAATAACGATAAAAAGTAATAATAATCTCCGTTTTCTAAATGAATTTAATATGGTACACATTTTCATCACAATCCTTTCTTCTTTCTGTTCACTCTCCCCTCTCGTCCATAACGGACAAACTACGCAGAAATGTGTAGTGAGAGAGAAAAGGAATTCATTCTGGATTCAAACCTTGAAATAGAAATTACACCAAGTAACCTACAAGAATATGGTTCGTCGTAATGATATGTGTTCACTTTCCTTGGGATTTATCTACAGTGTTTATTAATGACAGAACTTTGCAAACCATGTCGACAATATACGGTAAATTTCTCGGTTACGTGGTACACATACTGTGATGTATTTAATGTTTTGTTGTTGTTGTTTCTTAAACACAATATAATGTATAAAATCGATTATCATTAATTAAATACGAAAACGTACAAGCCCTCCCCCCCCCCCCCCGGACCATCGTAGCAAGATACGGGCTAAAATCTATGAAATGACGAGCGTAGAGGATTTTCGTTTGTGTCATCCCACGTTGTCTCTGGACTTATGAACAATAGTAAAAGTGAAGTCAAACAGACCAAGGGGGGGGGGGGAGGGGGAGAGAGAGAGAGAGAGAGAGAGTTTATGGTTGTTGGTACTGTTACTAAAGCAGAATAATGACTTAGATCAACTGTCAATTATTAAAATATTTTAGTTACCTCTTGTAGGTTCGTCATTTCGCTTAGTTTCTATTCCACATTAATGTCTATGCGACGGTACGTGAATGGCTAAGCGTTCATGTGAATGACATAGCTAATCAAGAGTTTGTAGTGCTCTACTTTCATCATTAAAACCATCTTTCATGTTTAAATCGTAAAGATAGAAACTAAAAAAGAAAACAAGCAACTTATCAATATGCAAATAGATTGTGAATAGACACAAAAGACATAGAACTATAGTTTGTAGCGGCCACACTCGGGGATGTGAGGAGTTCATTCACTCGGTCAATACACAGCTGCATGTTGTAAATCTTAACACTATTCAAAGAGCAAATATATGTATTTGTATGTGTTATAAATAAAAATATGTACAGTATGTATGCTTTATCAATGATATACTACTCGTTGTATAAATGTTTCATTAAAACAAAACTCGGCACGCCTCGTTTCCTTACAATGAAAAATTTATACATCTCGTGGTATATCATATACATTATGACTTATTGTAATAAATTGATGCTACAAAACGTTTCACGATTTTGCTGTTTGCATCTAAAAGCAATTAATTAATTTAAATATCTATGGTGTTATGCTCTTGAATAAATATCTCTAAAACACATAATATAAACTGTGATACATAAATCAATAAAATATGACATTGTTCTATCACATGTGTTTACTGGATTTATCTAATATCTGCATTATACCAATGTACTTTTATCTGCTTCAAACTTTTTTTCATTCATTTTTGCCTTGGTGATCATAATTATACAGCCTATTGATTGACACAAATATTATACACTGAAATAACAATTAAATATTCAAGTTTGACACATTGCGGTGGTTTTGACAATACTTTGGGAGTTTGGTTTATTTGTTAGGGAAGGTGTATCACACAGGAAGGGGTGATGTTGATAAGAATCTGACAATTGGCGGCATGGTTTGTTTCTTTAATTACTAAGTAAATAAAGTTACAGGATATGCATGTTGGAAGCTGATGTCTGGTCTCTCTTTATCAAATTATATTGTACGCAGGAAGAGGTAGTTTTGACAAGAATTTAGCAGGTAAAAAGGTATTAGCGTATAAATACTGTATTTAATAGGACAAAAAAAACATGGTCCTAATTCATGTAGTAAAAAGACATGAAAAATTACATATTCTGTTATGACTTGTTGACCTTGTTGACCCTGTCGACCTTGATGACCTACGTCGTTTTCAGAACTCCAATAAAATTTATCCTTTAACTTTTAATCCTACACCTCTTTCATAACTGGAAATCAGAACTGTGACTTTTTGTCCTAAAACTCTTTCACAGCAATGAAAATCAGAATTGTGACTTTTATCAAATTACTTTCTGTCCTTTAATCGGGTATATGATCAGTATCTCCTCTCTCCCTTTAATTGCACTGAGATGTAAGTAGGGCTTTAAATCAATCCAGTGGATCATTTTAAAATACCTTCAAGTGTTATCATGTCAGGTCAGCTAAAACTGCATCATTCACAGATTTGTGGTGCTCTGTGCGCTTTATCTAAAAGACCATAACTGACTGAGGATTATAATATTCGGAGCATGTGTCAAAACTATTTGGCATTTCGCATTTGTAGATATAACGTGTCATCATTTTGTTTTATCTTGTATTCAAAAGCATCTCTTAATGATCGTTCGATTGTTTTTTTTTTTTAAAAACAATTCATCATGTCTGAAATTTAAGGACCGGACTCGATCTGGCCCAGTAAAATGGAAATAAATGGGAAGAAGACTAAATCGGCTTTACCCAGAAATTATATTTTATTAACTTTCTGAACATGCTAATTGTTTGTATTATGGAATTATTTTATCTATTTAACTGAAAAACACCATTTATCTGCTCACATGAGCTTTTCTTACTGCTTGAGATAATCGATGGTATTTAGAAACAACACGTAGGAAATAAATGTCTCTCAGATTAATCGCAGATATAAATTAGTACCTTAATGACAGACGGTCACGGGATACGAATATGGCCGTACCCATGGAAACAAAAATAGAAAGGTCTATAGTTTCCTTACAATTTACTTGACTGGCGGATTACGCAAGGATCGAGTATGATAAAAACAATGTCAACACCTGTCAGTGATGTGATGACAGAGTATGCGGCTCAGCGCCATAAATCCACATGCAAACACCCGGAACTGATCCATAATATTATAGTCAGCAGCCTCCGTGTCAAGGATACGTTACAGTCGCGTAAAATGTAAAAAAACGTCAACGTGGAAGACAAGAAGTCGTTGAGAGTCCCCATCCAGAAGAATTCTTTGAAGATCAGCAACCAGATGTATGTGGTGAAGGTATTCGTTTCCCATCCTTAATTGCGCGACCGTAGGCTATGAACTCTTGGACAGGTTGTTGACATCAGTGGTGTTGTTTTGTACAGGGAATAACGAACCGTAAGTCATGACTGAAGTTACGTCGATTTGTCAGCGGTTGCGTATCAACAACATCATGGACCGTGGGGCGTTTCACAAGTTGATGCAAGAACTTATTAAAAACTTCGATGATTTACACAACATCTACGGTTTATGCAATATTGATTATGAATTATGAGGCGATTCTTCTCGAAATCGATGCAGCAATTCAACATGTTGTATCAATCTTAACCACGATCATCACCTAAATGATTACAATCTCATCAACGAAAGCAGACGTTTATTTCACATTTTCAATACCGGTCAAGATCGTATAAACATCGTTGCGCGTTTAGCCGATTTGGCCAAATAATCGATCGTATCCATCGGTGGGCTTCCACGAGAATACTTCATTCTTGTTTTCATCAACGAGTGGCCAAGGAGATGCCTGGATTGTTTCTGAACTTTCAACGAGCTTCTATCAATAAATGAAGAGATCAGACGGAGAATGAAGAGATCCAACAGAGGATCTGATTGGTTAAAAGCGCAATTTAAAAGTATTCATTCACATAATCAGCTCTGCCATCGCAATCGAATCTCCAACGTACGTAGTTCATATTGTGCAGTCTCCGTTGAGAACTGATCTTTGTTATCCTGAAGACATTAAAAAGATTCTGGATAATAATTGAATTCAACGCACAGGACTCGACTGCACCAGTTATAATATCGTGTCAGACATTAATAGAATCACCAACACGACTCGGGTTAATCTGACCTGTGACGCCATTATAGGTAGCTAAGAGACCCCCGCATCGACAACGCAAGTGTCATGATCTTATATTATTTGGTTTTGCCATGACTGAGGACACCTTCCCCCGATCTGATATCGATTACTCCGGAGGCTCCCTCTATCGTCCATGTCATAATTGTCGGTTGGCACATATTCGGTTTATCCTAGTGGATCAGGATGGGCACATGTTGGATCTGAGCGAGAACTGAGGAGACGATACAACCCTGGATTAGAGAGCTAATTGAGATTTAAATATAATGATAGCCATACCTGGACGTGTGATACCAGAACTTTTATTCAGCTAGAGAAAACATATTTAAATGACATACTACTGAAATGTCCTTGGCAATGTTGTCCAAGTATTGTTTAAAGGTGCACCATACTGCTCGTGGCTCTGGCCTCGCGCACAGCACCGATAGCTAAACAAGTTGAAATGCATGCTTTGATAGCATCAACACATTGCTGAACATCGGTCAAATAAATCTGGGATCTCAGGAGGTTTAGTCGATTTGAGATTGAGCAGCACCAACGGTTGAACCAAAGTCGATGACACATCCACCAAGAAACAATGCCAGTTCAGGCTAGAAAAAACATCATGAAGCTGCTCAACAGGTTCAGAAAAGCTTATGTGGGTAGATAAATGATTCGACGAAAGCAAATATAACAATGGCAAGCGGATACAGCTGTCAGGCGAAAGGTGACAGACGAAAGAAATAATGTATAAGTAATGGCAAAAGTCCAAGTTACACCCGATCGCGCGTGGGATGTAAATGCGCCAGTGAGGGTATATCTCCGTACCAGTTAGTGCTATTGCAGATCATAAACTTTGAGTGAACTCGAAATCATGTAAATACCGCATACACAGATATACAAGATCTAGTCAATAGCACTGTAACATGGCTCTCTTTGTAAGTGGGGTGGTTAATTGGATTTGGCTGGCGTTATTTAAAGGATGATATCCCTCGATATTATAGCCCGGCGGGGGTGAAAGAAGAATAGAATTTCAAAAGAGAACTGAGTGAGAATACTGGGAAGAAATAACGCAAAACGAGCCCCCATTGACAAAAAAAAAACCAACAAAAAAACAAAACAAAACAAACTTAATCAGAACAAATTAATAACGGCAATTCCAATTCAAGTTAGATTATGTCAATATAACTTAACAGGAGTGTCCAATTTGGATTTGTTTCATCGTCATAACGAGAGGTGAAAAGAGCGCAATGTCCACGATTGATTTGCATCACCTTCCTTTCCTTTGACTTTATATCAAAGTTCTCCTAGTTCATCCTTTCTCAGCTCTATGCTTTGTCCATTCATGGTTTTCCTGGTCCTTTTATTCTGACCTCGTCCTTCTTTTCCTCGGACTTCTGTCTTCAGACTGTCCCGTCTCTCTCCCAGCAACTGTTCCTTAAAGGACAAAATTACCCCATACTTTCTGTATACCCCACTCTCTAGACGTACATAAAATTACCTCACGTTACTCAAAGCATGTTGGATATCCACACACTGTGTAAATGCTGATTTAGTACGCTAGGACATTGACCTCGCTTGTAGCGGCAGGTCTTAAATTACCACGCGAGCATCTATCGAATATTACCGTATTCTTTTACACATGCTACTACATGTTCGATTACTACTGCATGAAATTCACAAATTGCAACACACAGCAATCCTTAACCTACAAGATTAATCAAACATTACAAAATCAGATATAATTAGGTAAGTATCGTTAACTCATGATAATCTGTATCGTCCTAAAAACAAAGGGAGTTATTTCATATAATCCTACGAAATCCTACACATATGAACATTCGGTTCGCATGCAATCAATTCTACCAGTGAACTAATAACTGTAAAATTAAAAGGTAAATTGCATAACAGTTTTAGCATCAACACTTCCCATGAAATTGAATTAAAATAAATTGCATAACAACTCTAGTATTAACACATTCCCATGAAATAGAATAAAATAACAACTCTAGCATCAACACATTTCTTGAAACTGAATAAACGATACATAATATAGAAACCTAGTCATAGAAAACACATTTGCATAAACAATCAAATAATAGAATATTACGTGAAACTAAAATTGCGTACCTCATTGCTGTTCTCTTTCAGAACTTGTGCGTCCTAGCACTAAAACCTGTATTTCTTTTTACAAGACGGCCACCTATTCTCTTTCTTGTTTAATGACGAAAGCACTTTTCTCTTTAGGCCTTCCCGGAGTCAAGACTCTCTTCCTATTTCAGGAAATTTGAGACAAAAGAATTTCGACTACGGTCCTCACTTTAATTTTGATTGTTTCTAAAGTGTACACCTTAATTTATTCTGCCAAATCGTAGGCAGAGGTCCCTAATTTTTTCCAAAGAAATAATTCATTTCATCAGCTTTAGACAGCTCCGAATCTATGAACGACGATGCGTAACAATGTCCCTTTGAAAAATGATAATTTGACATAGGTTCCTACCAAGCGGTTAGGTTTGGCAGCTAAAATGTTTACATTTTAAGGACCGTGTTAAGATACCCCGGTCAATTTCACAGAGTTGGATTGCTGCCTCTTTGAAGTTTACACTGACATGGGGGGGGGGGGGGATAAACAACGAAAGGTAGAAGTGACCCTTCACAGTACTGTGCTGGCTTAAATGCGATAAAATGTTAATGCTCAATGCATTCAACTTTAAAGTTCACAGCAATTCAAAATTCGACACTTCACAGGCACCATCCCGAATTAACAACATTGAATTTGCACAGCGTCGACTACAACTTCATGGAGGTTCAGTTCTGTTTTCGAAAGCAAAGAATAAAGCTTGGTTTGAAGTGCGAACACGTATTTCAGCTGAATTATCAGCCTCTTGGGCAATTAGTTTAAGCAATGACACTAATAATAGAATAATGAACCAGTCGGTCTGTAATACAAATCCAATATTAGTCTTATGTTACGTGTTCAGGCTCGAATAAACAGTAACACAAGAAAGAGTGAAAACAACAAGCTTTGGAAAAATTAAATAAAGAATCAAATCCAAATATAATACAAAAATAATCCACTAATACAATAATGAAATGTTCTAAAGAATTCAACTTCGTGTCCCAACGAAGAATCCAAAATGGAAGGCGATGACATATGCTGTATCCTGTATAGTGTGGTTGTCTACAGTTCCTTATGGAAACACAAGAAATAAGCTTCCGGTGTTGGAAATCCGAATAAATGTTTAAAAAATGTCTTTGTTTAAGAATTCTGTATGAGCACACATATACTTCCAGGAAAAAATACTTAATCCTTTTGAAACCAAATAATTCAAATAAACATTAAAATAACTCCAAACTGAAACAAGAAATAAAAACATCAAGTGTTTTAAACCAGACTGAGATTATTTCTCTAAAACAATGTTTATGCAGTAATTTTGAGGCGCAGAATGGGTGCCCATATGAGGGTCATATGATCATCTTTGCATATAAAAAGTCACGTAGTCCCAGTATGACCTTGATAAAATCAAATTATTTTACTCCGATAATAAAATAAAAAATGTTGTTTATTTCACTAAAACCTATTTACAAGTCGAGGGTAACGTATCAAACACAGCCTTGATCTCACTCTTATTATTTCCACTATAAAAATAGATTTAAAAAAAAACTTGTTCACGTGACTGTTACTAATGTTGAATTAAGGTCGGGAACTAAGTCCGTTTTATGTGTTTACAAATGAATCAGTCGAGGTCAAACTATTTTCTGGAAAACAATTCCAAATCAAGTAAACAAGATTATATTATGATAGCATGTACAATAAAAATAAATGTCTAAAGCTGACAAACAAACAATAGAATTTAAAAAATGAATTAAATTGGATATATATATGACTACCACTCCATAAAGAAAAAGAACGATTTATACGATAAAGTGTTTTTTACTATAGAATAATTATACACGAGGTTAAAGAAAAACATAAGATCCCTTATGAATTATTCACAGTGTACATGAAATAATGCTTTTTTTACAGACGGGGAAGCACATCTGCTATTAGATTATCTTTTCCCCTGATGTACCTGATGTCAAGATTATTTTCTTGTAATAATAAAATCCATCTTAGTAGTATTTGATGTTTATTTTTCATCTTGCTTGCAGATGAAAGGGGGTTGTGACCACCAAATACAATAATCGAAGAAGGAGCTGAACTAAGGTGAACTTCAAAATGTTGTAATGCCAAAATCAAAGCCAAACATTCCTTTTCGATTAATGAATAATTTCTTGGATGCTTATTTAATATTTTAAAAAAATAACACACTGGATGATCAATACCATTTTTATCTTCTTGAAGGAAAACTGCTTCAACCCCAACATCACTTGCATCAACAATTTAAATTTTGTCTGAAATTCGGAGCTGTAGAAACTGGCGCGCTTTTAGGTATGGCTTTCAACTTGTCAAATACCTCCAGGCAATTTGCAGTCCAAAGTAACTTGTTTTTCCTACTCAATACAATTTGTCAGGGGTTCAGTAATTATGGATAAATTGGAACAAAAGTTCCGATATTATCCAGCCATACCTAAAAAATCGCATCAGTTGCTTTTTATTACAGGCACAGGGAATTCAGAGACAGCCCTGACCTTAGCATCTATAGGTTTAACTTGTCCATGTCCCACGATGTGTCTAAGAAAGTTACACTAGCACGGCCGCACTCACCTTTGGAAAAATTAATTGTCAAACTTACAACTGTGAGTCTGTCAAAGAATTTCCGAATTGTTGTAAAATGTTCTTTTCAGGTATCTTTGTAAATGATGACATCATCGATGTAAGCATCACAATTGTCTAGACCAGAGGTAATCATATTCATGAGACGTGGAAATGAGCTTGGCGACCGTTTCAACCCAAACGGCATTACTTTATATTGGCAAAGGAGTCACGAATGCCGAAATTTCCTTTCTCTTTCCGTTAATGGAATCTGCCAAAAATCCTTTAAGAAAGTCAAATTTTGTGACATACTTGGCATTCTCGATCTTATCAATGCAGTCATCGATTCTTGGTAATGGAAATGAATCTGTTTTTCTCACACTATTCACCTTTCTGCAATCAGTTGTTATGTACATTTGATTTAATTATATATGACTTAATATATATTTATTTCAATTTAATTTTTTGCCAGTTTTAATTTTTTTAAATTTATTACATGCTATTGTAATGTAAATTTATTCACTAAAGATACTTTTGTCAGAAAATAGTTTGACCTAGATCCTTACCTTGATTCAATATTAGTAGCAACCACGTAAATAAGTTCTATTTTTATTTTAAAATGATTGGTTGTTGTCGAGATCATGATGAGACTATGTGTTTAAGATGTGAACAATATTTTTTATTTTTTATTTCTTTGAGTACAATTATTGCTTTTCGTCAGGGCCATGCTGGGTGTTCGTGTATCTTAACAAGTATCTAATTTCTAGTAGCTTCCAGAACATGATCACGTGCCCCCCTGTTTACGTTTTAGAAGGCGATATAGCTTTTGTTTTGGAGAATTATTCTCAGCTGCAGCTGGGCTTTTTCGTACACTAGAAGCTGTATGTTCAAATTATCAAATTACTTGGATTGGAGTTATTTCAAATTATTTGGATTCAGAACGATTAAATATTGTTTCCTGGAAAATAATCTGCTCATGTGAGATTCTTAATCAAAGACAGTTCTTATAAATTAAATTATTCAGCTTTCCATAACCGGAGTGATATTTCTTATTTGTACAATGAACTATAGACTTCAATACTACATATTACAACACGTTTCATCGTCTTCCATCTTGGATTCCTCGTCGGGACTGGAACTTGAAATCATTAAAACATTTAGTTATTAGGACTTCAAAAAAGTTATTCGTGGATTATTCTGGTATTATTTTTGGATTTGATTCTTAAAACCGTAAATTCATATTTTCCTTCATTTTTACAGAATTTTTCATGGAAAACAAATTGTTATTGTATTTTTAAAAGATTTTTGTTTTCACTCTTTCTTGTGTTACTGTTTATTCGAGTCTAAACACGTGACATAAGACAGTACACATACGGAACGTTTTATCTGGTTTTGGAACAAGTCTGCAAGGTGAACTCGAGTAACTTTTACTCTATAAAATCATTCTCCAGCAAATACTGAATTTCTTTTTTCAAGTATTCCCGTTTGAGATGGTTCATCCTGTACGGGTTTTGTTTCACAGGTTTGGAATTAACAATTGCAACGTCATGGAAAAGTGTATTCGTTTTTGTAGGAACATCTGCAAATAAGTGCTCATATTCAAATAATAACTGTTTAAGTTCATTTCTTTCTTGCTCTTGCAATGTCCAGGTCTTTCATAATTTCTTAATTCCGAAATCTTTGTAGTTCTAATATTAGTAGAATCTGATAATAATCTTTCATTTAAATCTTCGCTGAGTGGGACAGGTACAACTAAATTAATTGCATGTTTAACCTGTCTATCTCCTTCAAAATACTAGTACTCCTATAATTTATTTTAGATCCAATGAGCACTAACATTATAACTTAACTCATTCATTTTCTTCTTAACGTTATAAGGGCCGTAATATCTACTCAGTCGAACTATAATTTCACTTTTGACTTGAATTGCTGAATGCCAAATTCATGCAATATAGGCTGTCCAGGCCTAAAATGTGACCCTTGACCCGATTGAACAGAGTGAGTAGAGAAGGTGAAATATAGTAGAAAACTTTATCAAGGTTTTATATATTCCTCAAAGAAATTGCCTCTGGAAACCTTGTTGACGCACACATAATGATCATCAGGTACTGGTTATCTGACTTGGTCTTAGATAAGGAACCAACACAATCTACCCTTATTCTACTAAATGGTTCGTCAAAGGCAGTAATAGGTTGCAGATGAGCCTTATGTATGTTCTGGTTCGGTTTTCCTACCATTTGACAAGTATGACAAGATCTACAGTATTTACGAACATCACGTGTGAGTTTTGGCTAATAGAAGTTAGTCAAGATCTTGTGATAAGTAGTATTAATCCTTAAATGACCAGCCAAAGGAGTTTCATGGGCCAGACTATGTCTGTAAGGTTTTGGATCTACACTCTGATAGTTCACTGACCACACATCACTCCAGGTACCTCGGGAGGTCTCCATTTTCTCATAAGAATTCCATGTTTAATAAAATAACAGACAGGAACTTCAGTAGCTTCAGTTTCACTAATGGCCGTTTAAAACAAACAGGAGAGATCAGGATCTTTTTCCTGTTCGACGACAAATATTGTCTTTTGTCACCATGATTAGAATAAAGAGAATGAGTCTTATAAAGAGGATCACTGTGATCAATACCTTCTGATTGATCCAAACAAGAAATAAAAGTGACTTCATCAAAAGCCTGACTAATACATGTATCAGCTAAAGGAATGCTTTCCTTATCAACATCATTCTCTAGAGCTTTCTTTGCCATAGGTCTAGTAACTGCACAAGCTGGGAATAAATCAGGGAATTCTTTTTCAATTGGATCGACTTTCTGATCCAAGCAAGGCTTGTCATTTACAAGTGGATTAACCGCAACCTTTTCTCCAGCTAGGTCGTTGCCTAATAATAAATGACTACCCTCAACGAGTAAAACAGACACTGTGCCAACTGTCACGGGTCCTCTGACTAAGTCTGATGACACATTTATACAATGGAGAAGAACATTAAAAAAGCCGCAATCTACTCCCTGAATAAGATCACTCTCATTAGCAGAAGACTTCTCAGAAAAAGGCAAAATGCCTGACAAAAACCGACGCTGAGAAGCTCCTGTGTCCCTTTAAATTTTAATAGGGATAGGATTGGCTGAATCACCCAAGAGTGACATAGAACCCTTCGATATGAAGGGTTCATAATTCTCCATAATAAAATCAGACTGGGGTTTATTAGACCCAACAAATGTGATGCTTTCAATACAAGACCGTGACCTTGACCTCTTAGAAATAAGATCATTTAGAATAGGTCTGTCTTGATTCGGATGCCTATTTGTCAATTTGCAGCAATCAGAAATAACGTATCCTCTTTTCTTTCAATAGGTACAAGTAGGAAGAAACAAGGATCTTGAATCAAGCTTATCAGAAGCTCGATTCTTAGAAGTTGTGCCAGTATGAGCTTTAGAAAAGCTTGTATTAGGTTGAAATAATTTTCTGCCAGAAGACTGTTGAATTAAAGAATACTCATCAGCAGCTCGAGCAGCATTTTCTAAGGTCTCGATCTGACGCTCGTCAAAATAAGACTTAATGTCACTATGGACACAGTGTTTGAAATCTTCAAGTAATATAAGTGGATTGAGACTCTCATAATATCGTTCAACTTTCGTGGCTAAGCACCATCTATCAAATAACTACTCTTTTTCTCTTGCCAATTCGACATGAGTTTGTCCAGCTTCTTTTCTATAGTTTTTGAAATTTTGCCGATAAGCTTGAGACTAACTCATAACCCCTTAAGACGCATTACTTAACCAAATCAAAGTTACCACTTTGGTGAACTGACAGTGAATTGTAAATATCACTAGCCATACCAGTGAGTACACATTGTAATAATTGAGTACAATGCTCCCTTGGCCATTTCAAATTTTCAGCAACTTTTTCAAAACGAGTAAAATATTTGTCTACTTCTTTAAATCTGTAAAGGGGCACTAACCTAATAATCTTTGCAAGATCAAAACGTAAATTTGGATTTGAAGTAAGAATGTATTTTTCACTTGCCAGTTCCATTTCTGTCATTTTACATTGATATTCCATCTCTTTCTCTCTTTCTTCCATATATATGTGTTTTCCTTGTAACTGTATTTGCATCTGTTTTTCTTTGTACTGTATTTGCATGTTTTTCTTTCTCTATTTCCTGTCTCTCTCTCTCTCTCTCCTCTTTCTCATATTGTAACTGCATTTGTTTTTCTTGTAACTGCATTTGTCTTTCTCTTTTCCTTCTGCTTGCAAATGCATTTGTTTTTCTCTACCTTCTTTCTGAAGTTCCAGCTTTCTCAACTCCAATTCCATCTTTTATTTTAATTCTAATTCCTTTACTTTTGTGTCAGAGTCTCATACAGACTTACTGATCGAAACCAAAGCAATTTTTTTCCAAAACATTTTTTTCTACCAAATACTGAACCAAAATATTTCTTGTTTCTTGCTTCGTTAAGGAAGCCTTTACCTAAGAAAGATCTTATTTTCTGACAAGCTGATCAATTTATCCTTTCTAAAAGATCTAATTGTTCTGCGTTGGATTTAAAAGAAAGATTTCCACTTTTGATGACATTTTAGAAAAAGCTTGCCGATTTCAATAAAGATTTTAAAAACTAGGGGAATTCAAATTTCAAAACACAAAGTTTTCTGAAATAGTTTAGCCAAAATTCAAAATCGTCCAAGGACGAGCGCCCAATTTTTATGTTACGTGTTTAGGCTGGAATAAACAGTAACACAAAAAAGAGTTAAAAATAACAAGCTTTGGAAAAATTAAATAAATTATTTATTTCCTGGAAAACTACTGTAAAAGTGAAAAGTAAGAACTTACGGTTTTAAGAATCAAATACAAAATAATGCAAAAATAATCCACGAATAAATTTTTAGAAGTCCTAATAATGAAATGTTCTAATAAATTCAAGTTCGTGTTCCGATAAAGAATCTAAGATGGAAGGCAATGTATCCTGTACAGTGCAGTTGTCTTCATTTGCTTCTGGAAACACAAGAAATAACACTCCGGTGTTGGAAATCGGAATAAATTCTATTAAGAAATGTCTTTGTTTAAGTATTCTGGATGAGCACACATATATTTCCAGGAAAAATGTATTCCTTTTGAATCCAAATAATTCAAATAAACATTAAAATACCCCCAAACTGACTCAAGAAAAGAACACATTGACATCAAGTGTTTTTAGCCCAGAGTGAGATTATTTTTCTAAAACAATGGTTACAAGGTAATTTTGAGGCGCAGAATGGGTGCCCGTATGAGGGTCACATGATCATGTTTACATATAAAAATATTTATGACCTTGAAAAAATTATTTATTACACTCCGAGAATAAAATAAAAAAAGTTGTTTACTTCACTAAAACCTATTTACAAGTCGAGGGTCACGTATCCAACACAGCCTCTATATCACCCTTATTATTCCCACAATACAAATAAATTAAAAACGAACTTGTTCACGTGACTGTTACTAATTTTGAATTAAGGTCGGGAAGTAGGTCAGCTTTATGTGTTTACAAATGAATCAGTCAAGGCCAAACTAATTTCTGGAAAAAAATTCCAAATTACGTAATCAAGAATATTTTTAATAATTTATGAATAAATAGAGATAAACAATTTTAGTAATATTTTTATTTTTATTATGTATAATGAACATTTAAAAAATGATATAAAAGTAAAAGAAATAAATAAATCTGAAAATTTAAAAAAAAATCAATAACAAAATAATACTATTTTATATCTTGATGTAATATTGACAAATGTTCTCTGTTTCATCAGAACTCGATTTATATAGTAAACAATTATGGTGTGCATAATACTTACAATCAAGTATTTTATAAATATTTGGTCATAATGTGATAAGAATAATTTTTAGAAATGCACTTTTATTTTTAAAGAATTAGTTAACTTATTATTATGATATTAGTTTATACTTTCTCTAGTTATATTATTCTGAAAATTAGAATAATATAAAAATATTCTTAACTAATTGTAAAAAGGGGACAATTGAAAATAAATGATTAATGAATGTCGTTTTATGTTTTGCAATTTAGACTTTTTGGATATACCGTATTAAGACGGTGAATCCAGTAGGTTTCCTTAAACAGACGTTACATCTCAGAATCAGCTATAACAATATGTTGAAAGGATAAATCTTGCAAAGTATCTGAACTCTTGTTAAAATGTGCGGCAACATGAGACGAAAATGATTGATCGATATAATATTTTATGTCTAATCTATGTTGGTTCATACGTTTAGATATTTGTTGACTGGTTTGTCCAATATATTGGATGCCACATCTTTTGTATGTGATCAAATAAATAGCATTTAATGTTGCACAATTAGTATCACAACGCATAATAAAAGTTTCTTTCGTATTACTACTATTGAAAGCAGTAGTTTCATTAATAAAAGAACAGTGCGAGCATCTGGGTCTATTACATTTAGTTAATAATCCTTTTTGATATGATTTTTTTCCAATTTGGAATTAATTAGGAAATCTTTAAGATTTTCAGTCCTTTTATAAGCAAGTGTGGGTTTGCTTTCGTGTAGCGATTTAACATTTGCTTTACATGATAGTTTAAATAAATCACGATATTTATTGATAATCTTACCTATATTAGGCAAACATGGATTATATTCTTTTTTTGATTTTACTTTGTAAAGATTCAAGCTGTATTAGAGAAGTTACTTTTTGGAAAGCTTTATTAATTGATGTCATTAGGGTAATTTCTATTTAAAAAATGCAGACCTAACTCTGTCAAAGATGATTTTAAAACAGCGTCGCCCGAAATAATTCTTCTATACCTTTTTGTTTGACTACATGGTATCACGTTAACTATATGGTATCCGGTTGACAATATGGTATCCCATTTTTACATGATTTAGGATGAGATGAAGAATAATCAACATATTGATGAATATTCGTGTTTTTAACATGAACCATGATAGTGATGTCATCATTTTCATTTTTCACGACCTCTACGTCCAAAAATGATACATTACTTTTAGATATATTGAATGTAAATTTTATTGTTGGATGTAAATTGTTTAAACTGTCTATAAAATAATAAAGGTCTTCTAATAATAATTCGATATCAGAAAAATATCGTCTAAAAATATTAACCAAACAACTGGTTTTAAGAGGCACTTATTTAGAAACTCATTTTCTAATTTCCCCATAAATAAAGATGCATAAGAAGGTGCCACAGGACTTGCCATTCCTGTTCACATTTTTTGGAGATAGTTTGTATTACCAAATTAAAAAAAATATTTTCGAGCACAAGTTTTATCAAATCACTGACATGTTATTTTGACAGTTTACGTGTATATTCGTTTTCTTCCAGATAATATTTACAGGCTTCGATATCATCATTATGTAGCAAATTCGTGTAGAGTGAAACCACATCAAGTGTAACAAGGAATGAATGATCAGTTAGTTTCGGTAACAATTTCAATTTGGTAATAGAATCAAAAGTATCTTTAACATATGAAGGTAATGATTTCATCAGTGGTTGTAAAATATTATCAATAGATTGTGATATATTATTTGTAATTGAATTACATGTAGAAATAATGGGTCTACCTGGATATTCTAAAGGTAGTGACTTTACAACTGTTTTATGTATTTTGGGTAAAATATAGAACTGATGTGTGCGTATTTCATTTGGGAAGATATCTAGTTCATCAGGTATGGAGCAATTGTGTATAGAGATTTGATTAATACATTTTCTTATTTTTTTTCTTTAATTGCTTCAGAAGGATTATAGGAAATTTTTGTATAATATGTTTCGTCGTTTAATTGTCTTTTAACATCTTTAATATAATCCTCCTTATTCATTATAACTATGGTGCTCGACTTATCAGCTTTTTTAATAATAATAATTACGTCCTGTGATAAGGTACGTAAACAAGATTACATTATAATATCATTCACAATAAAAATAAATTTTTAAAGCTGCCAAATAAACAATAAAATTAAAACAAATATGAATCAAATCAGATATACGTAACAAAAGCGATCGGTTTGCCTACCATGCGAGTGCAGATGAAACTCATGAGAGTGGTCAGTGGATTTACTCGTATCATATGTGCAGTGCACCTGCGCAGTACTCGGCTCGTTCCTGCGATGCATCCGCTTCGTACCCAATTATATACCTTTTCATATCGACAGATAATCTCAGAGACTTCTGTTACAATCGTTGGCTCCGACAGTGGTCGTGGATGTACTTGTGAGTTGTACTTGTATTTATGCTTTGTAGTTGTGATTGTATTTGTACATTGTACTTGTATTTGTCACTTCAATGGACAATATTAGAGGCGTGAGTTGTATGATAACAGCTATTTTGTGGGTTACTGATCAACGTTGAAGTCTTCTACACGACATGACTTTCCTCTGGTATGGGGTGCTTGTTGGTTACTTTGACGCATGTGCGTGCACGAAAGATTTGAGAACAAAGTCATGGTATCATCGAAACACACACACACACACACACACACACACACACACACACACACACACATATATATATATATATATATATATATATATATATATATATATATATATATATATATATATATATATATATATATATATATATATATATATATATATATATATATATCCTCCAGCTTTAAGACGATATTTGTAAACTAAATCAAGTTCATGTGTATTACCAAATCACGGAGTTTCTATTTTTGTCATTGACAAAATGTCTGAAATAAATGTCGCTCAAATAAATAAACTACAACTCACTTTATCAAATGATGACCTAAACTGATCTTTGTGATCTGGTTCTGTTGTATTTTCTGGAGCTGGAACGATTAATTAAATTCTCTAAACAACGTAAATAACAAAACTGTACACTGTGCCCGGAGGTTTCGAGATTTAATGCTTGTTATATAGATTTATGTTGCTGATTTAAATTAGAAATATAAGTCTGCGAAAGTCAGAAAACGTGCTCTTTGATGTGCTTCGTGCTAATGGGGTTCTATTTTGAAATTGCAAATCTCTTAATGCTATCGACCAAGGGTCATTTAAAGGTTATAGCAATTTTGCGAAAGCAGCACAAGACACCTAAACGCATTAGAATACGTGAGTTTACTTATTGATTAGAAAATCTGAAGAAATTAGTTTCACGTTATTGCTTAAACAGAGGGACTGAAATGCATAATGATTTAATAATGAGTTTATGAAATTAGGGAAAGGTGGACATTGTTTAACAAGTTTCCTACATTTAATATGAAATCGTTACCTATTTGAGATTGTTTTTATCACAGTTTTTATTTCAGTGGAAATGATTTAGATAGAAATGAGAACGATTAATTTCGTTCATTCTTACGGACGTTGCACGCTTCATTTTTATTAGTCTCACACAAAGTTGAACTAGTTTTAACGTTTAAAAGTATATTATACTTTTTTGGCAAACTATAAATGAAAGATCAAGTGTTCTTTCAAATAAACATTTTATATACAATCATTTATCAACACGTAATGTCCAATATATGTTATGTCACATTGCTTGATACAGTATCATAAAGTACAGTGGACAAACCATGTTTAGCTTAATGCCACTTTCACAACTAAACGTTACATCGTTGCGATATACATGTGAAAGGAGGATTACTGGATGCAGAATTTCCCATATTTACTGTGATGTATTTGTGACCGGATATTTGCAGTATTGGATTTGGGACAGTAGACTACAGAAGACGCAAAAAAATTTCATTTTGAGTCTGAACTGCATCACTTATTATCGAAAAAATATGCAGCGCTTGGATAAAGTTATGTCAGTTGGGAAACCAGTTTTATGTCAATATTCTTCTGTGAACAGATGTGATTTTATGTACTTATGTACACTTGAACCGTTCTTGTAAATAAGGTGCATTCCATGTTACATATCTACCGCCCCTCCACCCACCCACCCACAGATGCTATCAACTGAGCAATATCCTTAGTTTTACTTGCTCATGTTGTTCTTATATTGCGGTTTCAGGCCATTTTTCATATGATGGTTATACATGATATACGAAGCCCCTTCGTGGGCAAATTTGCCATATTGACACAGACGAGAACATTTATTATCAATTCCCTTTCGTGACTCGAGTAAAAAAAATGGCCGCCAAAATGTTCTTTGAAAACAAAAAATTCCAGAAGGCTGGGTTAGAAAAAACGTTTTTTTCACAATCGGTGCCAACCAGTAAAGAGAATGCTGCACAATAATTTCAAGGGTTTATTCGGACCAATCAGAATCACATCAAGTGATATGTAAATGTTGTGATATCATAAATATTAAGCTGCAAAATTTATAGGAAAACTGAACAGACTCTTTGATAAACTTTAAATTCCTTAATGACTTTGTTCTTGAACATGTGATTATGTAAACACCTTTTATCACGCCCAATTCACGAATGCCCAAATCACAGACAAGACCACTCGGTGGCCTAGTGGTTAGAGCGTCCGCCCCAGATGCGGGTGGTCGCGGGTTCGAACCCCGGCTGAGTCATACCAAAGACTTATAAAAATGATACATACAACTGCCTCGCTAGTGCTAAGCATTAAGAGGTTTGGATTTTTAACGTAGCAGTTTATTGTGATACCATAAAGGTTAGTATTAGGACTGATCGGCCTGGTCAGCGCAGTTTATTGTGATACCATAAAGGTTAGTATTACGACTGATCGGCCTGGTCAGGATAATATGACTGTGTGGAACATCATGTTACATGATGCCCTATTGCACTATAAACTGTCACACTGCAAACATCGTAACGATATTATAAATTGTTCAAGCTACGTTAAAAATCCAAATCACACACGCCTACACACACGCAAATCACATACATCTCATATACAATGTATTTCATGACAAGGTGCCACGTAAACAAAGATACATTCGGCAGTTTTCACGACAAAAAAATATAAAATACACACAGAATCCATTGCATTTACTTCAAGCTTGCCTCCATGCAGTTTTAAATATTGCATATAAGAATGTTTGTAATAAGAAGGTATTTTGATTTACAAAATATGTTTACTGACGATATACGAATGCTTAACACAAAACGTCCTTGCTGCACTGAGAATGATTTCTGATGGAGTTCTTCACCTTTATGGGCAAATAAAATGAGAAATTCAAAAACAGTGTTTCATGGGTGCATAAGATTCCGTTGTCAGCTGGTTCAGAATGTGCATGTAACCCTTGAGGTAAATTACTGTCTTTTAATTATAATACATTATACTCATCCGCTTCACATTCAGTTTTGCTATGTAACGCTTACCTCCTTTTAATGACGGTTTCCGGGTAGTTACACTTACCTACGTCTCTTTCAGGAATGGTACGTTACTCTTTTAAGCGTCTATTTTAATCACGGTACCTAACAGAAAATATGCTTTCTTTCAAATCATGGTACATTACACTTATCCACGACTCAATCTTGGCATGTAACGTGTATGAATCTCTTTAATTTATGGATTATTACACTTATCAACACACACACACACACACACACACACACACAAAGGCATGTTGTGGTTAGATGCATACATATACACGGAATAATTTTGATAATGAATAGTAAATCATATTAAAGAAACAAGTATAATACATTGAACACTGTCCATATCACATTATGTCGAAGCAGGCTATATACATGGCTTTATACCAGGCTTATTACAGGGCATATACGACTGTTTATAAAACGGAAAGTAGATACGACTTTGTATAAACCACTCATAATGCCCCCATATGCAAAGCATATCTGTTATTAGTTCATACACAGGCAGTAAATGTTTGCATTTCAGGACAGATACAATAATTATAATATGAGCTTTGAAACATTGCAAAACGTTAACAAATACGTTTTAATTAATGGATGTCTTTCGTTTTGATGATGTTGCCTTGTATAATGTCTTGTTCCATTTGATGATGTTCCCTTAGATCATGTCCTGTTCCATTTCCTAACCCTAATATTGCAATTCAGACATGGGAATTTAATAAATTTAGACATTATGATGCCTACATCGGTACACACACACACACATACAAATGCATATATACTTTACAAAAATAATCTGTTCCCATTCATTTTTTGGGGGTGATCATAAAAGTACTGCCTCAGACAAACACAACCAGATTTGGCCATTATGGCCGACCTTTGACCTATAAGAAGGTCAACATGAATACATTGATCTAATATGGTATTATCACTGCATCAGAAAAAATAATATTTTGCACAGAGGAGTGAAATCTTCTCCCTCTCTATTGAACCTCTTCTCCACGTACTGATAGACCTTTTCATTTATTGGAAAATTTCAGTCTGTAGAGACAGGATCACGGGGTTTGATGATTTACAAACGGAAGAAACTAGAATCATTGTCTTAAACTAAGCATTCCCTATTTGCATTACCCTCTTATTGATATCCGTCTGCCCCCAAAACAAAGTTGCCCCTACTCAGACACATAAATGGTTAGATGCCATCCAACGGAGGGCATACAATAGACAAGTTTCCAGAATAAACTTTCTCTGTGGATCTTATGTCATGAACAATAAAACAACGCAACTGTTGGAAGGATTGATTGTCATGGATACACTGAAGTTTTACATAAATCTATGGATATCCTTTCAGAAGACAGTATGTTTATTCCAGGACCTGTCGGTTGACTCATCATCAATATTAGAAGCAGACATGTTGGTATAGTGCCCACGTTGCCTTATATACGTGAGCAGATGACCTGTTAATAGACATGTACTGTCGATTCGTATGCACTGTTTGAGAAGTATTGTCCGCTCCGTTCCCGGATCAATGACAGAGCACCAGTCCAAAAACGTGGCGTGTTTCTGCAAACCTGAGGCTAGTCAGATTCATCCCAGTTGTCGATACAGTTGTCAAGCTCCCTGCCGAAGAATGAATGGATATCAGATATGTATGTATGTATGTATGTATGTATGTATGTATGTATCTATGTATCTATGTATGTATGTGTGTATCCATTGTTGAAAGAAAATTCAATCAGTGCCATTTAGTTACGTACCTAAAAAGGCGACCCTTTTTCAATAAGTCGGATACAATTTGCAATCAAATAATGTATGAACCACTGATAGGCTACTTATGTAATCGATTGTAACTTAATCGCCAACGTTTGCCAATAGACGGAAAGAGTGGTTCATGTCGCCATGTCACGATATCAGTTTCCAATTAAACCATTTTAAAACTCCTTACTCCATACCATCTATTAGAAAAGACAACTTCTAAAATGAACACACACAAAAAACGGAAGTAGTACTGCATGTCATATCTTGTACAATATACCAATATACATTTTAGCAAACACTTTTCAAAATCATAGTCGCGTTTTTTTAATCAATCGTCCTAGATGACTTCTGATTATCAGGAGGAAACATAATATTCACTATGTATAAACTATACCTGCATTCCATTTTGCTGACAGAAAAAAGACGGAGCAGGTACGAGCGCTCCTGATTTGATTTCTGTGTCGTTGGCAATAGTAGATATTCTCCGGGGTCGAGAAAAAATCTCCCGGACGTCTCTCTATACTCAGCATATGTCTCCTCGTTTTCTGGCATTAGCGGATCCGTTTGATCAAAGAATGACTTAGTTATTTTTCCGGAAGGTCGGGAGATCAACTGAAATTATCCAATAAATTTGAAATAGTTATGTCAGCAGCCTTCTCAATATGTCTAGGCGAATTTGAGAATTTTAAACCGATATATATATATATATATATATATATATATATATATATATATATATATATATATATATATATATATATATATATATATATATATATATATATATATATATATATTAACTTGGCTTATATATAATTTACTTTTTACCGTTACCTGAAACAATTCAAAACCTATGGCAAATATTCCTATCCCCTCCAGTTTCTGTTGACGCCTGTAGACTTGTAAAAGAGATATCACCAATGGAAGACGACCGCTGAAACGTCTCTGGACATTTACTGGGGAAAAAGAAACAAAGATGTCGATGATACAAATAGTAATAACATTATGAGGGAACATTTATACAAAATCGGGAATAATTGGGACATATCATTTACTTATTGTTGGCTCCATGTTTTTTTTCAATTTATATTTCACCATCCCTGCTGAAATATGTACGATATTTTTCACATTTTCTTTAATCTGTACGTGCGATGTTTTCTGATTTTCATTAATTGGAGCTAACTTTTTGTCAGTCTCTAACCTTACGGGCAGTATATTTTAACGATTGTCATCAAATTCATATAAAGCCGCATTAACTTGAACTGAATTAAAACAACTCAGGATCACAGGTTCCAATATAGTGCATCGAAATGTACGTCATGTAACTTAACTCTTAAAAGGGAGAGTGTTTTTGTGTGCCTCTTAAAAATAGAAAAGGCCAAGATTATTCAATTCTTCCCGTCGGCACATGCGACGATGCGTGAGTCCTGCTTTTCGACTGAGGTCTCAATCTTCGGAATGTGATTTTAAGTGGTACGCAGACGCGCACAAAGTTTTTTTTTTCTTTCTGTAAAATTTGGATAAATTCCGTGGTTGCCGTGTTGGACAGGGAACATACTATTCATATATCTGTAAGGGATCTGTAAGGTATTTATGACTCAGAAAGCGTGGGGATAATGCTGCTGTTACTGCAGCAATGTAGTTTGAAATTTCGCCTTACTATCGGGATGAAGAATGACCAAATACTGAGGATTTGAATGAAAGGTACTACATTCCAGCCAACCGCCCGCATTGTAACCAGCTTTCCAGCGTCCCCGTAGAGCCAACTGGTAGTCTGTAAATAAAAAAGAATTTACAGACGTTTTAACAGTCTAAAGGGAAGTGAAAAAGTAAAGATTACAACTGGAACGAATGAACAGAAGACATGTACGTCTTGTTGAATAGATATTAGGAACTATTTAATGTCAGTGAGGTGGGAAACACTGTATTTCACGAGTGGCGAAAATAAGAGTTACAATACAAATATTTCCATTTCACGAGTGAAATATTTCATTATATCTACTAAAATGATTTTCTGTTTAGTATATATTTGTGAAGGCAAATGCCGTCGATAGAGTTGATTTTGTTTTATCCATTCTGTGCCGGTGTGAACAACAGCTGCATCGATAAACAAAAAGTTCAGAAATTTACAATAATTTTAGTACAGCGTTCTTTTACAAACTTATCTTGTAGAAATAATGATTCAGATTGTTAAATTTGTCAAATTAATGAGATTTATATTTTGTTTAATAATACCTTGAGCGGATTAATACAGTAACTATTGTTGGTGTTGCGGCACTTTGGAAATGTCACGGAGCGATCACAACAGACATGTTGAACACGGAAATTTGAAAGGATTTATGCAGATAATATAGACATTATATGTAATGAATGATAACTAAAAATAAGATTTTTTCTGTTGCTATACGATGTTAAGCTTTTCAGAAGTAACCCAGAAAAAGACAGAACCGGAATGTCCATTGTCTGTTGTTAGAAGGTATGATGAATCACGTGTCATGTGCTGAGTTTCACCATGAACAAACTAGAAGGTTTTTGGGCCAAACTTAAGAATTCGGTACTATATTTGTTCACAAAAGCCACAAGCACTGTATAAGTGTTTATATTTTCATATTTTATTTGACAGCGATCATAATCAAATCACGTGATGTACATAAATTGCAGAATCGTGATTAAGTACTGTATGTCAAATATTGTTTCATCGTTTGACAGCTTTCCCCGACGGCAAATTGGTAGTTTTGTATGACATCTAGTGCTTCTTGCCTCGGTCAAGTGAATTTTATGTAGTAAAAGATATCTTTATTCCAGGTTTCAAGTACAGTTCAAGCACGTGTGCAACTGTTATATACCTTTAACAGTCCTGGAGTTTAATCATTTCACAAAACATCTGTGCCATTCATTTGTGCACTCATACGTTCCATATCATCTCAAACATTTGTAATATTAATTGTAGCTAAGTATTAATTGTAGCAATCTGTAATTTGCTCCGATTATGAGGAGGGAATCCACATGTCACTAAACGCGTTAATATATCGTGCATCTACTATGATGGTGCTGGCGTAAGATAAATAACCTAGAGATTGGTTTTCCTCTGCATTATTTCTTCACTGTAAAGAGTGTCACGACTAAGATTCCCTAAGCATAAACTGACATAAATAATGACATATCATAAAGAATAAGATCTGTGTGTTGACAGACGGAATTGCCATCATTAGTTACTCGTCTCCTATTACAACAATCGAAAAGTTGCCATTGGATCATTCCACTCTAACTCTAAATTGACTAATTTAATTTTGGTATAGAAACCAAATTTAGATACCAACTGGAGTTGCCCGCAGCTCTATAGGTATCCGATACTGAATTTAGTTTGGCAGACCAATGCAAGCAAAAACAAAAATTTTACGTTTTTTGTTTTCAAAGAATAACGCTTTTAAAACATAGAACACTAATTTAAATTTTTAAAGTAATATTATTTAGATCATTTCTGATGTCATTAATTCAGCTTCTGATACCACAAAAGAGCTAATTTATTATACATGTCCTAGAAAATGATTTTGGTTTGAATTTTCGACATAGTGACGGGACAAAATGGACGCCACTGGAGACCGAATAGTTTAAATATAACTAAGGCGAGATTCAAAGACTTTGCATAAATATTCTTTTAAAGATTCATCGAGGAAAATATATAATCGATTTATCGAGACTGTAAATTCATCAGCATGGAAACAGGAATGACATTGACTTGTAGAATTCCATCAGCAAGTATGAATCTAACATGCTGTTGGAATCTTTGATAACTGATGAATACTTGGCGTAAAAATGGATCAAGGATGTGTACGACGAACAATAATGTTCGAAGTATATCAGTGCCAAATGAATTGAGATCTTATCTATTGACGTTGGAAATTCAATTAAGATGAATTAGATAGCTTGTCAGTTTGAAAAGAGTATCGTGTGTCTTTATAGCTCTTTTCTTCAACTTCCATGAGTTAAACTATTCAGTCAAAGACCAGAGTCTGACATATTTCGGGAGGACGCAAACATTTTACTTGCTCCGTTCTATTCATGTTAATGTTATCACGTGACTGTGTTCATAATGTTAGTCAAAGAATCCAAAACGATAAATACAGAATAAATAATATTCGAACGTGTACATCATAGTTCATATAGTCTTGCACGGTCGGATGAGTATTAGTGACGATGTAAAGATTTAATCACGGATACGAACCGGCTTTATCGCTGATACCGTCATGGTCAAAGTCTGGGGAAAGGTTGCAAATGATCATGTTGCAATACTCAAGACAGAAGTGACGAAAACACATCCAGAATTCTCCGTCATCTTGTGGTGTAAGTTCCAGGTGCCGTTTGACGTCATCAGTCACGTGTTTCCACTCCTCTGACCTACAAGTATATATTAGTTTATATGAACTTAAGCATAGCTCACGATGCGCAGTCTCGCACTAATCTGATAACAAATCAAAATCATTTCATTATACCAAGAAAGGGAATCGCGATATAAATGTGGGAATTTAATATAATATTTGACACTATATTGGTATATAGATGAAGAAGTAGTACAATGCTTTCCCGTCCTTTTAGCGCCTTTTCGTTGCATAAACTCGCCCAAGTTTCATTAAAATTCTCAACATTTCTCTTCGTTGAGATTTAAGATTATCATGCTTTTGATAATTCAGACAATATCCGCATCTACGTCAGAGGTAAAAAAATAAAAGATCCACAAACACTTTCTGGTTATAAAGTGTAATACTTTGACGAAAGAAGATTTGAGAAATGCCCCAATCTTTAAAGAAATATCCAATATAATATTGATGTATTTTAATCTCTTGTGCCTACTGAAAGTTATTTGAAAAATCGCTTTTACCAACCAAGCAATGACAAAGGAATTATAAAAATCTCAATTCGAAAAGTAAATTGTGGGGTGTGTAGCGAAATTAAATTGGGACCTTTTACTCGCTTGCGTACTCGATTGTTAGAGCAGATGGGGGATACAAGGATTATAAGGTTTTGCATTTGTGCTTCCTGACAGTCTAATATCATCTTACATATGAACTTTATTAACGTTAATTTTTGCTTGATACACTGCAGAAAACAACTGTCACAAACTACATAAATCTATATATATATATATATATATATATATATATATATATATATATATATATATATATATATATATATATATATATATATATATATATATATATATATATATATATTGTGTGTGTGTGTGTGTCTGTGTTTGTGTGTGTGTGTGTGAAATGCAAAAATCATGCTCATAACTTCCGTAAAACCATTGGTACCGGCATATAAATCTTTTGATGTTGTATTTTCTTTCTTGTTGGAGAGACAGTGCTAATCAGCTTATGCTTTCTACTGAATTACCCAAATCGCATGTTTGTAATTATATTTGAAAAAGTGTCTCATATAAATATGGTTTAAATAAAGATGTACAACACAAACGATGATACGATTGATAGTAGATATACAACACAAATGACGATTCAATTCATAGTGGATATACGACAAAAACGACGATACAGATGATAGTAGATATGCAACACATAGACGAATCAAATCCAAAAATAATCCAAGAATAATCCACGAATAAAATTTTGAAGTCTTAATAATAAAATGTTTTAATGATTTCAAGTTCGAGTCCAGACGAAGAATCCAAGATCGAAGGCGACGACGTATGCTGTATCTGGTTGAGTGTGGTCGTCTACAGTTCCTTGTAAAACACAATAAATAATCCTCCCGTTTAAGAATCCAAATAGAATTAAGAAATGTCTTTGTTCAAGAATTGTGTATGAGCACACGTATATTTCCAGGGAAAAAAGAAAGAATTAATCTTTTGAATCCAAATAATTCGAAATAACTCAAACTGACACAACAAACACTTTCCAGTGTAAAAGCGCAGCTCTGATTAGTTCTCGAAAACGATGATTTAAAACTTGAATTTATGTCCCGATTAAGGGTCACGTGATCATGTTTACATATATCTAAAAATCACGTAGCCCATATATGCCCTTGATAAGAACCAATCATTTAACTCCGAGAATAAAAGTTGCTTACTTCACTAAAAACTATTTACAAGTCTAGGGTCACGTATTCAATACAGCCTCGATCTTACACTTATAAGTCCCACACTAAAATAATTTTTTTAAAAAAAATATCTTGTTCACGTAGTTGTTACTAATTTTGAATTAAGGTCGAGAACCAGTTCAACCTTATGTGTTATTAACATGAACAGTCAATGTCAAAATATTTTCTGGAAAAAATACGAGTTCCTAATAAACAGAACTACATTATTTTGACATATAATGAAATAAAAATATAGAAAGGTTTTAAAACTTACAAACAATTAAATTCAATCAAATATACATAACAATATACAACATAAAAGACGATATAATTGCTAATAGATATACAATACAAAAGACGACACAAATGGTAGTATAATATACAACACAAAAGACGATACAGTTGGTAGTAGATATACAACACAAATGACGATACAATTGGTAGTAGATATACAACACAAATGCCGATACAATTGGTAGTAGATAGAAAAGCCAAAAGACTGCTCAGATGACAACACGTTTGAGTGATCAAGGAACAGTTGAAAAATTACACAAAGTGTAAGGGAAAGAAGAACGATATTGTAAATGAATATAAATAACTAAGGACACGGATTACTATCCTATTGCTTTTTGTTCTTCGCCTCCATTTACTGATAATAGGAGAGAATATTATCCTGACCTCGCGATTAGTGTCAGGTAGATAAATAGAAATAGCAGCCAATGTAGTCTTGATGTGTGTGTTTATTATATATTTATGTGTGAAATATATCGACCTGTTGGCGAAATTATTTTCCTTTTTTTCATTCTTATATTTTCACATGTGAAATATATATCTTTATAGTTCGACTTGTGAAAATATAACATTTTTCATCATGCAATGCGACGCTTGATTGTGTGTGCCTACAAAAGTTGGCCCATCAAAAGCACAAACAAGCACTTTGCGAGCTAGAATAAATAAATACACATAAATTTCAGGCATGGAAATTAGTCGCTGAAAAGGAAATTTGACCAGACGCCGATAACGTCTCTCTCCAGTTATTTGCCCTTACTTCCTTGACAACAACGACAAACCGGACGTGATGCGTTGCTGATAGGGTCAAATGTAATTTACTGCGACGGAGAAGGTCAACCTTATCCTATCGCTTTCTTAAGTCAAGTAATTTATATGATCAGGCTAAGTCAAGTGCGAACTAGAATAAATAAATACATATAAATTTCAGGCATGGAAATTAATCGTTGAAAAGGAAATTTGACCAGACGCCGATCGCGTCTCTCTCCAGTTATTTGCCCTTACTTCCTTGACAACAACGACAAACCGGCCGTGATGCATTGCTCAGTCGGACTTACATTGTTTTCTGATAGGGTCAAATGTAATTTACTGCGACGTAGAAGGTCAACCTTATCCTATCGCTTTCTTAAGTCAAGTAATTTATATGATCAGGCTATGAAAGCGATGCTAATTTAAGAGAAAGGGGTGGAGGTGAGCTTGTTCTGCCGAAGAGTAAGTTTCACCTTCTAAGGTCGATTATAGAGCAAGTTTGGTATATAATAGAAATAACTGTTTCCTAATGCCGGGTATATTTCATCTTGTGTTACAGAAACTATGTAATTTATTTCGTGGCTTTAACATTGTTTAAAACATGTTTGTGGTACTACACGACACGATGAAATATCTCCGGTGAGAAACTCTGTCTGTCTGTCTGTCTGTCTCTCTGTCTGTCTGTCTCTCTCTCTCTCTCTCTCTCTCTCTCTCTCTCTCTCTCTCTATATATATATATATATATATATATATATATATATATATATATATATATATATATATATATATATATATATAACCTAATTAACCAACAGTCTGACCGGAACTCATACATATATCTTGTCTGTGGCAAGGTGGCGTTCTTATAGCAAGGGATTTCAAGAACCATGCTTTGTTTCAGGTATAACGGTACCAATTGCGCAAGTCCAGGTGGGCGTGGCTTAAGGTGTAGGGAACATTGTATTTCGAAATAAACAGCAAAACTAGCTGTGATTGGTGCATTATGTAAGACTTGTACTTTCTGTTAGGCTTAAAAAAAAGTTGTGCCTCCTGGCAACATGTGAGATTATGTTAATTCCTACCTAGATTATATTTTGTATTTTTTATGATTTTTTTAAAATGTGGTACACATGTCTGAAACTGTGTCTGTTGTGACTAAATAACTCTTACCCCTGTCTAGTTCCAGCAGAGTTTATCTCTCTTAAATGCAATGGAGTACCTGGTTTTGTCCTTGTCAAATTGACAGTCTAACACTGCTCTCTAGAAAAGTGTGTGACATGCACGCTAAAGTAGGATAGAAAATATATTTATTTCTCCAAACATTAGCATTAAGGTCTATGGAAAAACAATTGGTACCGTGATACCTTCAGATGTTTTGCGCATCTGCGCAATGAAGAAAATATTCTGTTGGTGATTTCCATTAAAGTGTATGCCAAAATTTCATGTAGCATTACTAAAATAGAGATATCTGTGAAAAACCTAGAAGGTATTTTCTGCTCATTCAAGTTGATTTTAAAAATAGAAACCTTAAATAAAAAGTCCCCGAAAATCTGAACCATATTGCATAAAGCATGTATGCAAAATTGTGTTGCTTTGTGGTCTTATCTCTCGAAACAGTTTTTCATAATGATGCAGTGGGTGCCCTCATCCATGTGTAACTTAAATGTATTTTTATGATCTAATTTTGATTAAATAGGTGAATACAGATTTAGAACGTATTTTTGATTTTACAAATTCTATCAAAGATACCAACAACAAAAAAAAAAACAAAAAAAAAAAAAACAAACAAAAAAAAAAACAACATAATATGGTCTTCCTGATGATATCTGTATTAGTAATGTATGTGTCTATTTCGACTGCGTCTGCTTGTTGAAATAGCAGGTTGAGCTTGAAACGAATACTGTTCCACACAGGTACATTGTATGCATCAATTAGGCCTATAAGTGGTTGTCACTGACCTCATTGAGACTACAGTAGGCATTGCGTCTTTCTCTTAATGTGTAATTGCTGCTTCTTGACCTCTGCAGCATAGAAGTGTGTTAACAAGCAATATAGACACCTATCTAATCATACTATGACAGGCACACCTTTCGCGTTGTTCACGTATTCACAAGTAACGTCTATATCCATCTTATGCGTCATGCTTGGGGACACACTGGGTCAAAGTCTGTGCAAGCATTTAGTGATAAGATTGTTTCATTTTAGTATCTTTAGTTTTAGAATTGACAGGGACACAAGTATTGTATATATGGCATTGACAGTTAAACATACGGTTATTCCATCAGTGCTACTAACATTATACAAGTTAGTGGGTGAAGGGACAAGGAGACTGATAACTCGTGTACACCATGCA
Organism: Sinohyriopsis cumingii; assembly: GCA_028554795.2. Classification (NCBI taxonomy): domain Eukaryota; kingdom Metazoa; phylum Mollusca; class Bivalvia; order Unionida; family Unionidae; genus Sinohyriopsis; species Sinohyriopsis cumingii. The sequence continues at coordinate 75,173,567 of CM068827.1, read as the reverse complement.
ATAAACGTTTGTGTCCAGCAAGCATGAAACCGTAATCGTCTTAAAAACCTTTCTCAAACTGTACAAAACACATATTTATATAAATATATATTATCAATGTATGCATAATAGCATGTGAGAAGCCTTTCATTTAAGCCGCACTAAAACCCGCATCCCCAATATTTGCATAAATATCGAATATTAACAATTAGTATTTCGAAGGCTTAGACATTTCTTCTATACTTTGAAAATATAAAAGTTTTATGATTTCTGCAGAGACATCCGTCCCTCCACATTACAACACCTGTTGTACTTACCCATCACACCACGGCCCCTTCCATTCCGTGTCTCCCCAGGGGTTTCGGACCCTGATTAATTTTTCCGTGGACTCTAGATATTGTATCTCCTCTACACCAGTGATGACGTAAGAATGATTTGACACCATTCCATTCCTTTCCTTCTCATCACTTCCCTCTTTGTCCTGCCACGATAATAATAATAATAATAATAATAATAATAATAATAATAATAATGATAATAATAATAATAATAATATAATAACAAAGAGAAGTGTGACTATAAATGTTGGCAATCAATCCTATTTTCAGCACAAAAATAATTGTTGCGACAAACTATTCGTAGCCAGTCACGGCAAGCTGTTTTGAGAAATATGGGCTTGGGCGCACAGACGACAGCAAACCAACTAAACTGGTGGAGAACAAACAAGGCAACTTTCCTTTTGGATTTTTAATAAACAGACTGACAACAGGATGTCTAGAACAGTAGGACAAACACAGTGCATGAGGACAAAAACCTAACCTGCATAGCATACAAATTAGTACCAGAGAACTCTCACTTCAACAAGTATTAGTAACTCAGTACAGCGGTATGGCTAAAGAATACGTGCCAGTTCTTCTAGGAGAATTACGACTAATATACCATCAAGGAAGGATACAGCAAGAAGGCGTTAGGAACAGTGTCTGACTGACTCATCTGCCAGGAGGATCGCAGTGGGACACAACACACTGGACGGTGTGATATAAGGGCATATTAAACATTTCAGCCCAGACCAACGTCGGCTAGGAGAAGCAACACGAACTTACTACAGGAAGCCGAACGCCATTAAACAGGAAAAATATCGCTGAAGGTCAGTGAGATCTAAGGTCACCACAAGTGCTCTGATCCCATGGGAAAAGACCGGCTAAAAATGCTATCACAAAGAAGAGGTTATTCTGCCACTGCTACTACTAATAGAAATGATAATAGCAATAATACAAATATTAATAATAAAGGGTCAAAACCAACAAGGAAGCTGACAATGATATGGTTTAAAGTAGCTCCAAGAATTAGTATGCTAACATAAGCAGGAACCAATGGTCTTATTACAGGTGACACAAATCATTACAGGAGGGAATAACGGATCCGATAATTTCTTTAATACAATTTAATGTAAATATTTTAACTTGAGAAAATAACTCCTAATATATCGATGATCCATATGGATTTGCAAATATATAAATGCACACCCTTTTCTCAAATATTTCCTGTAGAAGGTCAATCAAGGTGTCTGCTGTAAATGTGGCATCTACTTTTTAGGCTTCTGGTGGGGGTATGTATGTTACCAGGGACTGTACCACTCTTGATTTTCCTGATTGCCACTATGATCTCTTCCTTAGTTTTGTTGCATATGTTGATACCCAGATCTTCTCCCTCTTCTGTGATGGGTGGGTTTTCACAGGTGTGACCCAGAACAAGCTGTAGAGCTGTTCTGCTAGTTCAGCTTCCGATCCTTGCTGCGTAAACGATAGTCTGTGTTGGTTTTCCTTTGTGGTAGTTACCGTATTATGTTGTAGAGGGTCCTCGTGTCCTTTGTTCAGCTTTTTCTGCATCCGTGTTATGTTTGTCAGCAAGTTGCCACTTAACTTTCCTCTCGCCCTTCTTCGCTTCTTTATTATATAACTTCTTTTCCTCATTTAGTGCCAAAGATAACTGGAACAAGGTGCCTTGCCCAAGTACACTCTACGGTATCCGACCTGACTGATCCCAATGGTGGGATTCGAACCAGCACCATACGGTCGCGAATGCAGCTGACTGCTCCTGGGCATCTGCAGATTCTGTCTTCATCTGTTGCCTCTGCTACATGAAGAGAGAGAGAGAGAGAGAGAGAGAGAGAGAGAGAGAGAGATGATTACTGAGCCTGTTCTACATTCACGTAATTGTAATTGCAGAAAGTTGCGTTTGAAGGGTCTAACATGACTCGCTAATGTTTGTGTGAAATACTAAAGCATCAATAATTGATTATATCTGCCACAATTGTCAGTAACATTCACAACAACAAGAATACTTGCTACTGCTACCACTACTACTGCTACTAATACTGCTGATGATCTTTCTGCAGTATGCACATTTGTCTTCAGATACAACCAACATTGGTAACATTTATCATTATAAGAAATTGTAAATGCCAAAATGACTTCTAAAATGTAAGGCAAGGTATGTGATGAAAAACAAATTAGCTGATAATTAGTGTTTGCTGGCACCTAATGATTATTAATGAAATCAAACCATGTACTGCACATTGCGTAACTTACGCTACAAGAAAGGAGAGGAAGGCGGACTAATGGAGCCTGATAATAGGTTACATGTACTTCAATGTGATACGTGCTACTAATATAATGCACATAAATGTTATCGATCATGTGACTAGAGTGGGCAGGAGATTCAAGGGCTTACTATAATTAGAAAGCTAAATGTTGACTATGTGGTTAGCCTGAACATTCTTCGTTACCTCCACACAGCTATATCTCGGCTCCGCAGGATGTTTACCTAAATTCTACAAACATAATACTAAAGTTTCTCCACCTCCGTTCTCGCGTTAAAAGGTCATGGGGTAATTGCGGCCTATAAATTGCTTTGCACTCCAAATTAGGCTATATTCATTTGCCTCACAGTGTGTGTGTGTGTGTGTGTGTGTGTTTATGTGTGGATGCGGATGAAAAAGATACTGCTCGTAACAAGCAAACTTCAACAACTCGGTGTTTTTCAATACCTGGCCCTTTTTTAAGCATTATGGGATTCATTAGCGTACTAACGTGGGGGTGGGGTGTGGGGTGTACGCCAAGTCAACGAGCGCCAAAATCCCTTTGGGCCTTCATCTTCACCCCGGACGTCATTTACTCTTAATACTCCACTAATGGGATTGCACAGTAAATGCACAAACTACTTGAATCCGAAGTGATGTATTATGATGTGATTTGGATACAATATGTCAGTCATATCGCTACGATGTCTGCAGTATGGCAGTTTAGAGTGATGCGGCGTCATGCCGCAGACATGTAGCACCATGTCCCACCCAGTCACATTATCCTGACACCAGGCCGAATAGTCCTAGCACGAATCTCTTAATGCTGAGCGCTTAGCGAGGCAGTTGTTTGTACCATTTTTTAAAGTCTTTGGTATGACTCAGTTCGGGCTCGAACTCGCGATATCCCGCATCAGAGATCCACGTTCTCACCACTAGGCCACCGTTCCAGTGCCTTAAATCCGAAACTGAAGAGCTTGAAAACGTGAAAGAAATACTCTACTCTAAAAGTGAAGACTAGCAACTCCAATGGCTTTATGCACATGAACAGTTTATGGCTTACGAAAACACATGTTAGCATATTTTCACAAATAATTTTAGTTAGATTAAATTGCAAACAAGATATACATTGGACTAAATTTTTATAGGAATCGCAGCAAACAAAGAAAAGGAAAGAAGTATGTAGAACTTTTTTAAGGTTCTTCACAGAAGTGTGTGTCCGCCGAGCTGGTCGGCGTAGAAACAATATATAATCTTGTATAGTGAAATACCAATACCTTGGATAGAAACTATCCAAATTTTTGGGGCCTGTCCCTTGAGTACAAGGCCTTTACTTCGCTGTGATGTTGCAGAGTTGCAAAATCAGATTATTAATGAAAGAACTCGTTAAGTGAATTATTTAACTGGGGAAACATGCATTCAATATATGTCGCTGTACCCTTTGATGAACTTGCTGAAAACAAAATTGCGAAATATGTTAACACACAGAAATGCTAAAATGTAAACTTATATTAGTACACACATGGTAACTTCGGTGCGCCTATCCTATATATTAATGTGATGTGGGGCAGACGAAGTGAGTACCCCTCAAGACAAACTAAGAGAATGGTTGTTTAGCTATGAAGAAGGCATACATAAACTTACACAGCTTCAATCCCAAGAAGAAAGGAAGGAAATATAAATAAGTTGACCAAAACTGATATGGACACAATGGCGACTGTATTAAACTATTATTATATTAGTTTGATTGACCTGGTGCCGTAAATTTTTGACCCCGTTAAAGCAATAAGTGAGAGGTACTAAATTGCTATAAACATATGAAACGATACTTGTTTCAATCAATAAGCTGCGAGGCATGCAGTTTTAATAGAATGGGTTTTCCTTGTTTGCTGTCCCGGTCCGATATTGTAATGAGAGTAAATAGAACCATTCACAATTTGTTACACCGCACCTTGACATTATCGTTTTGTGTTAATGGAAAAGTCGATAATTAAAAGTGTGCAAAACGAGAGTGAAACCTGGGTTTATACCTGTAGCACTCGCAAGTTTGGTAACAGAAGTTTCGAGTAAACATAAATTGAATTTGACTTTGTTTTCCTTCTGTTGTCGTCAGTGCTTGATTATAATTTATATGGAACAGTTAATTTTAAAAGACAGAAAACTTATATTTATGGCGGCACTCCACGCAAAATTCTTTGGCTAAAATGCAGTATTTTATGTTTTAGAAGAGAGAGAGAGAGAGAGAGAGAGAGAGAGAGAGAGAGGCGTTGGCAGTCAGTAATCCATCTTATTCCTTGTATTTAAAATCTCAATCGAAAATCAAGGACCCTGATCTGCTTATGACGGCAGATTTGGTTCTAAGCCATTAACATTTGAATACCCTGTATACTAAGGCAAATATGTGTCTAATCTTTTATACTGCTAAATATATTATTTTCATATTGACCATTGTAAACTTCGTGCTTGAATTATATTGGTCATTGTAAACTGTTATTTGAAACAGTTGTTATTCGTGTGTTTGAACCTTGGCCCTACTATTGATGAATGTATCATGAAAAGAAAATAATAATAATAATAATAATAAAATAATAATAATAATAATAATAATAATAATAATAATGATAATAATAATAATAATAATAATAATAGTTTTATTAGTAGTAGCAGTGCTACTTCTACTAATATAACTAATAAAAAATAATGATAATAATATAATTATAATATGAAAACTGAGCTACTACTAATGTTACTACTACTACTACTACTTCTAATAATAATAATAATAATATGAAAACTGAGCAAAATTGTATCAATTTGGCCTGAGGAATTTGACAATACTTACGTTTGTGATATTCAGTGATATTTTAAAGAACAGAGTTATAAAGTATAAAATTCTATAAGTGACATATTCGCAAAATGGCGTTTGATTACCAAATCTCTAAAGGTTAGTTTTGGAACTTGATTTTCCATAAGTTGTGAGGAGATAGACTACTGATAGTGTATATTTGCCATTGGAAGCAATGATTAGAAGAGTACAAAAAGAACACATTCAAACTTTGTTCCCTGACTTAATATTCGCATCAAAATATGATGCGTATAGACTATTCAAAACTGATTTCAAAACTGAACAATAATTATAAACTCTATTTTGCTGCATAAATATAGACATGCCCTGACCAGAGTTCGATGTATTTCTTAAACTACTGAAACTGCGGTTGCAAGGTTTGTAAACATGCATAATAATCAATAAATGTGCAAACATCGTAATCAAAATCAAATCGAAGATAAATATCACGTTTTGCTTGCATACCCTGCTGAAAGTCAATATAGGAATTTATTACCACGATATTGCCGTATAAATACCACATTATAAAAGTTAAACAGTTATTTAAAAATAATCGACTGGATTTCTTGATAGATTGATAAAAAATTTATAGACTGTTATGAAAACAGGAACAGCGATACGTCACACGTCGTAGATAGTTTCTGACAGCACTTCGCAATTTGTTCTTGCTTCTTGCATGCTCTTCTTGCTGCACACATACTGTCGCGCTATGGCGATTAGACAACATTTGTGCTTTGTGCCAACAAAGAACTTGGACTTGGTATATAATTACCACTCTTATTTTACTGTTCGAAACAAACCTCGACATTATTCAATATCGATAATCGGCAGGTTAAAGAACCCAAATGGCATTGGACTTGACGATTAGTATCGTTATTGAACACAAATCAATACTGGTTTTTCAGCATCGACCTATTCGTAACCGATATCTTTTTTTTCCCAAAAGCAATCAGTACGAGCAAAATAAATTTCCTTGTAATTAGCATCGTCATTATCCATGCTGCAGCTCCTACCCCAAAGTTGCCTGTTTGTGTATGGACTCCCCATAACGATAATTCTCGAACCGCCCCTAATATTTGTTGAAGTTAGACCACTGTAATAGTAATTTTTAATTTTTTTTTAACTCCAGTGTATCTAACAGTCACGTATTTAAATTTTACTCCACTTTATTTAATAGTCAACTTTTAAGTTATTTTACTCCACTCTATCTATTAAATTAGATTTGTTTTTACTCCTCTGTTTCAAATAGTCATGTAGTAAATATTTACTCCACTCGATTTAATAGTCATATATTCATTTTTCTCTCCTATGTATCTAATAGTTATGAATTCACTTTTTACAACACTGTATCCAATAGTCGTGAATCCAGTTTTACTCCTATGTATCTAATAGTCATGAATTCATTTTTTATTTCACTGTATCCAATAGTCGTGAATTCATTTGCACTCCAATGTATCCAATAGTCATGTATTAAATTTTAACTATACTGTATCTAATAGTTATGAATTCAGTTTTTACTACACTGTATCCAATAGTCGAAAATTCCGTTTTACTCCAATGTATCCAATAGTCATGTATTCGGTTTTTACTCCAATATTTCGTTTGGTTATGTATTCAGTTTGTATTCAACTATATTTGCTAATCAGGTATTCGGTGCACTTCAGTCCGGAATATATCATTCTTAGCTCTCGATTGACTGCTGTCTAATATACTCTGGATATATGTTCTTCACTGTCTTTAAAGTTTCTACAGGAAGTTAACAATTTGTTTTCCAGTCGACAGTTCAACTTATTCACATACTTTTGATGCTTTAAATAGTTTGCGATGAGTAATTACACGTATGCCTCACATCTTCGTGTAAGCAGATATATATCAGACATACAGTGAATACAGAAGCATAAGATACGGCTTGTCCGATCAATCTCGAGGTATAATCCTCGTTTCCACAGGGAAACTAAAATGCTTTAATCCGAATATTTATTTATTATTTTCTAATCTGTCCATATAAATTAATTATAATTATTCTTGGCCGTTTGACTTAAACTTCATAAATCTCCCGCTGACGCAGTGTATGAAGGAAATAGTGTAAAGGCATATACCTCATTTATTAATAATTCTTGACTTAATTAAAAATAAGAACTGGTCCATTTTTCAATTTGTTGAAGACATTAAGAATGTCTGTTGCTTTTGTTATCCTTGAATGATATTCTCAGACACATGTCTTTATTTTTAATACTGAGTGCATTTTACGGCACAGATTAGCTTTTCACATTGTCATCATAAGCCATTAATACCATCTAACACAATATAAAGGCAAGCGATGCATATGCGTCCAAAAGGGTATATTTATGGTAAAAAGAAAATGCGTTTGTCACATGATGTCATTACGTTGGAACTTGTTTATGATATCACGTGGTACAGTTTATCGAATAAATTATATTTTTAAAACAAGTCACGGGCAATACATACGTTACTCTATCACCTGTGAATGTCAAATCACAGATTTCCTTGTTTCTCGCGAAAATGCATAAAGTTGCTTAATCACTGCTTCCCGGCGACGGAGATGTGGAGGAGGAATGTTGCTGAGTACCGACATGGTTGCCAAGGAAGCAGCCACAAAATTGCTGGCTAAGGTTTCAACCACAAAATTGCAAAACTTCCACTGCACATTGCAATCACTCCCTCGTAGCTGAGCCATCTGTCTGCACACCTGGCTTCCACATTCCACTACATCTGTGACTACGATGAACCGTTTCCATACAGGACAGGATCGTTGTGCAGTCAACCTTGGCCGATATTGCCAGGCTACTGACTCTTCCTGTAGCTGTGAGCTCAACGGACCATATCACGCATTGTGAACAATTGTGTGTGTGTGTGTGTGTGTGTGTGTGTGTGTGTGTCTGTGTGTGATTTGGATTTCTAACGTAGCTTTAACAATTTTTCAGTCATATCACTACGATGTCTGCAGTATGACAGTTTATAGTAATGTCTAGCACTGTGGCATCATGCCGTAGACATGTAGCATGATGTCCCATCCAGACACATGATGTCCCATCCAGTCACATTATCCTGACACCAGGCCGACCAGTCCTAACACTAACCTCTTAACGCTGAGCGCCTAGCGAGGCAGCTGTAAGTACCATTTTTGTAAGTCTTTGGTATGACTTGGCCGGCATCGAACCCACGACCTCCCGCATCCGAGGCGGACGCTCTAACCACTAGGCCACCAGAGCGGTCGTGAACAACTGTCCAATGACAAAGTTCCTCGTTGAACGGAAGGCTCTGCACCTTGCTGATATGATGTTGTTAAATGGCTGGGCATGCACTGCACACGGTAAATAAATAAATACCAATCACTGCGAGTTTGAGTAAATTTTTCTCTCCATAGTGATCCAACATGACTATACACACCGTTTGACCGAGCTCAGTCATCTATCGATCGATAAAATTAGGACTTCATTTATGTGTAGGAAATTGTTACTTTGCGTTGCTGAGGAGGTATTTTTATTTATGTATACTCATGAAAATGATAAAATCTCAGCCCACGCCGCCAAGTGTGCCAAAGAAATGTAGTGGATTATCGCCCGTGGCTTGCGAAGATGGGCCATTTAGAGGGTAAGGCTAACTTAGTTCAAATTTGATGAGAATTAATTTGGGTAATATCGAAGGAAAATGAATACAGTTAAAAATCAATATAAAAAGCTAATTAAACAATTAACTAGGATACTACAGATAGCACCAAGATTAACCCCGTCAATAGGTCCTTTTGGGAAAATCGCCAAATTTGAACAGTACGTTTGGGGGTCAATTATTTGATGATCCACAAACAACGGAAGAGGGTTGAAACATAAATCGAATTTTCATGTAAGCGATAGAATCCTATTCCTCCCAGAATAATCACATCTTTCAGAAGTTTTCTTTTATATAATAATTATTTATATTGGCTGAATTAGGCAGTAGCAGTATTAAATTGAGACAGAATAAAAACAAAACGCCTTGATGTTTCGTTTAGTGGAGCTAAAAGAGAGCAAGAACTAACACTCTAAATCTGTCTGTTAACCTTTTACAATACATTTCCGACAGGGTTTTGTCTGTATAACACCGAATAGATAAACGAGAAGTTTAGATACATGTGTTGAATAGAACCAGGTTTATGGACGATTGTACAGACATTGTACGTAACACAATAATTAACATATTGGCTTCATATCACTAAAATAAAAATACGGACTCTTTATGTTAAATAAGATCTTAATTCAAAAGTAAATTAAATGAATTTCATTCTAATGACAATTATGTTTCGTACGATTCCAATTTATTAATTTCGACGGCATATGTGACAGCGTTGATCGGTTCTTTATGTTTGTTATTTATTTATTAAAATGAATGAAATCTGAGAACGTCAATTTTTCTAACACGTGTCTGATTCGGGGATTTTACAGGCCTTAATTCCAGAGCTATTATCCCCACTGTTTGACACTTTTGAACCAGACAGGAAGTCAGATAATTAAAGTAATTTTTTCTTCTTCTTTCATTTGTATAACTGACATTCCACATCTTGTGTTAAAAAATATACATGGAATCACAAACTTTAGAAAAAAGTGTATTTTTATATAAGAAGTTTCTAAATTAAGTTAAATGTACTCGGTAAAGGACATACGGTGTTAATTGATCCATATTACTTGAAAACAGTTGAAAAATTAAACAATACAGGTTACTTCGTGTTATTTTATTGTCTTTGGAGGAAAGTCAGTGTTGTTGTGTATGTGAAAGGGCGTTTAAAACGTACTCGATAAAATCTAAATCAGATCGGACTGTGAACTCACTATTACTTTGATTGGAGTCAGTTTTAATTTCTATATCATATTACGAATACGCCCTTTGGGTGTGGATCACGGATTTAGAATAATTGGTTTAAACAAACTCATGTGAAAAAGAGTGTGTTTTTCGGCAAAGTAAACGTTTCAAAACAGTCGTTGTCCAAATAAATAAACATACTGTTGTTTGATATATTGTATACCTGGAATAACAAAATTAATATTTTAACATCAAATAAAATAAAACTACTGGGACCATGAAGATTTAAATAGCAAACAATATCCTTAATTTTAGCTTCCGCACAGGTTTCAAAATAAACCAGTCAAATGCGGAAATCATTTCATTTGAGGAAATTATTTATCAGGGATTTATTCCCCATATATCCTCGAATTTCAAAAAGTCGATGCAAACAAAAAACAAACAAACAAACAAACAAAACAAAATACAGCAGTTTTCTGGGCTTTTTTAAAACAAGGATTAAAAGAGTTGTTTCCACCATTTTCCAAACTTTGTTTTAAATGCACGAGAAAATGTTAGCCAAAAATTTTTTCACCTGAAGAAAACAAGGCTTATATTATAATAACGTCATGGACCAAGTTCACTCGACACATATGTTGGTGTATATTTCATTTACGTAGAAAGATATGATGCTAGTTCTACGTTTGCATTAATGAACAATGCAAAACTATCTTAATTCAATTCATGCAGAGGAATATATTTCCCACACGAATTCAGCCCATAGCAATATTGATAGTACGATTCCCTTGTCAAGAGTACAATTTCCTTTTCTAGCGGGAAAAGGGACTGCTGCAACAGTCGCGGGTCAATAACCGCCCACAGGGGCGATGCGGGTTGGGTGCGAAGCGACAATTACCTCCGGGCGCCAGGCGAAGGGAAATCCGTTGGGAGCTTATCTTAGTAGTTGAAATGTTTTTTTGTATTTCACCATCACCTTAGTATGAGCAAGGGAAATTCTTCACAAATCCAATACTTAAGAGGAGGGTGGGGGCACATTGTTGCTTGGCAACTGACATAAAAGAAGTTCTTTGTACAAAAATAGTGGTGCCACTTAAGAACGAAGCTCTCGTGCGCCTCTCTAGGGTCGTCACTAAAGAACAACGCTCCCGGATGTCTTAGTAGGGGTGCTTCTAAAAAACATTTCCCCTGGCCCCTCTAACCATCGCTCTGCCAGTCCCTGTCTCATTGTGTCATTGGGAAAAGCACTTAGCTCCCATATCCCGGGCATGATTTACGTGTTAGATACAAAAACAATTTCTTGCCATGACATGTGAAAGTTCAGCCTTCGTGCAGTCTGATTTATATTGATCTTTGGATAGCAACACACGCACACACAGCACGGTTCTAACTGATGTACTGAAATATACGTACTTAGAAAAGCATGTATATAGTCGAGTGTCTCTCTTCAATCTTAATTTTCCTTAAGGTAATAGACAAAATCCGGCAGATTTCTATTTACTTTGTAGACAAAAATTTAATTGGGCGTTTTTCTGGCTAAAGTGATGCAACTGAATGTGCCTGTTGTAATTGATTACAACCTTGTAAGATGCATCAATACATATCGAAAATGAATTTATCTTAAGAGATGGCTGTGGGTTACATTGTGTTAACTTGAATACACCTTCTACATTTTGGCTCTGTAAGTTAGGCCAGCAGCGTTAATTCTCTACGCAGAGCAAAACAACTAATGTCACATGTTGTCTTATCCAATGATTGCAGTTTATCATGGTTACAAAAATGCACGAATTTTCAAGTAAAAAACTAGCTATTTGTATTTGGTAGATTACCAGTCTCGTCACATTTACTATGACAAGTGCGATTAATATTGAGGTAATCCACATTCAGAGATGGGAAACGCACATGACGGTTTAATATAGGTTTTGATGTGTTCTAAGTAAAACGTTTGTGTGAAGTATATGATGTATTTACTTACTAGTTGATCATATAGAAATATTGCAATGCCAGTAGCTGGTAAAGGAAAGTAACATTTCCACTGGTCAGAATGTTACCACGTGAACAAAATGAATTGCGTTTATTTCTATATGAACTGTAAGGAAAACTACTTTTCTAAGAATACCCACTTGTATAAATAGAGTCTCGTGTACATCATAAGTTAAACACTGCCAGTGGAAGCAGACACGAAGTAAGCAATAAAGGGAAAGAACATTCTAACAATTTTAAACAAAAAGTAATTGAATAAATTTGGCTTCCATTGGTTGAAGGACTGTTATTATGACGACCTTATTACGATCAAGCAGGACAATCCCAAGTGCTATAAATAGCTACGTAACAGAAATCCCAAACATGTATTACTACGCTCAATTAAGATTTCTGTTTTTTTTAATGATGCAAACAAAATATCATAACGAATGATTGAAATTTCAATTATAAGAGTTTAACGTTTCTTTTTCTTTCTGAGTTTATCGTGGTATAAACTGTCAGTTGCCGACACACACAGCTTACATAACGCCCTTCAGGCGTTATTTGCTGTGTGAGTCGGCAATTGACAGTTTATACCACTATAAACTCAGAAAAAAATAAACAAAGTTAAACTCTTAAATAAACGTTTGAATAAAAAAGAAAAAAAAAAGCTTATGAGATCAATACTCTAAGTATTCATGAATTTGCATTTTTTGTATTATGATGAATTTACATCCAAACCAATATAAATGCAAATATTGATATTATGAACCTCAATATTCTCGTAAGGATTGAAATATGATTGAACTTGAATAACATTCGCAAGTATATATATATATATATATATATATATATATATATATATATATATATATATATATATATATATATATATATATATATATATATATATATACTTATATCTATAGCTCAGTCTATGACGTATTCTCGTGATAGTGCGTGAACAATGTAACTATTTATCATAATGGATGCATAAATAAAAAATGCAACGAATGGGGCCATAAGTTAAAACAGAATGTGTCGAAGTAAAACAAAATTACCACACTTAAACAGCCAATCACGGCTCCGCTTTTAAAAGCCGCTCGGATCAAATAGAAATCTTGTTCCCTGAGATCGACTGGATTGTACCACTCTGCAAGACCCCCAGTCATATCCGTAAAGGCGTCGGCTTCAAATCCGTATTCAAGAGACTCGTAGGAACCATTCAACCTGTAAATGAAATTCTTAAAATGGTCACTTGTAAAGTTTAATTTTTTAATGATGTCTTGAAATAGTGTTGATTAAAATTTCATGGAAAAGTTTTACCCTTAACATATCATTTGCTGATGGAATATACGTTTTGTTTCCATTGTGTTTGTTCGAACTCTGTGTCATGGTGTACGTGCTTTCTGTGATACATTTTTTTAACGATGACTTCTGCTTTACAATAATTATTCCATTAAAGGAAAACATCAAGCTGGAACAATGATTTCTCAGTGGGATATTGATTTTATCCAGTACAAAATGAAAACTATAAGAATATAATGGTATATTAAGGGAATAGTCCTTACGAAGGATATATATATATATATATATATATATATATATATATATATATATATATATATATATATATATATATATATATATATATATATATATATATATATATATATATATATATATATATATATTAGTTAAGTGTATCCGAAATGAAACAGTAATAACATTAAATTTATTGATGGGGCTAATTGACAGACAATATGCAATATGGTCATATTCATGACTGCCTCTGGTATTGATTTAATTAGCGATATTCTTGATAAATTTATTATTAATTGCACCACTAGTGTTTGTTTCGTTGATCCATATTTCCAAGACACTATGTTTACCCTGTTATTTTCCTAAAACATAAGCACTTGATATCTTGATGGGCGAAGGTGTTAAATCTATGTATAATAATGACATTTGCTGTGAGGACCAGGTTAAAAAATCAGGAAGAATTGTTTGACAATGATGGAAATACGTGACTAGAAAAATAAAGAGTTTGAGAGTTTGACCTATACGTAGTACACAATCTGTAGTTTTGAATAAATCTTCAAGACATATTTTAGAATCTTAATCCTCGTGTACCTATCAAGTATTTACATATACATATGCAAATTCTACTAAGAAGCGGACAGGTTGGTTCATTAAACTTGTTTAATAGACTTATAAGCTATTGCCTGAAGAAGAATAAATGGATGGATATATATATATATATATATATATATATATATATATATATATATATATATATATATATATATATATATATATATATATATATATATATATATATATATATATATATAACTTCATTCGCTTGACTTCAAATCCATTTCTTCATCAAACTAAGCGCACCTTTCGTACCTTCTCAGCTATTTGGTTAAGAAGGAATGCTGTACGCAATATTTACGGATGGAAGTTAAATCATACACCTTTACAATCATAAAACTCATCAAATATAGCATAAGGTACATATCAAGTTAAATTTGTGTACATGGCTGCATTCAACATCCACGAACTATATTAAACGGCAAAGAAAATGACATTTTAAAATAGTTTCAAGGTTGTTTCTTTTTTATTGTTGTTATTTTTTTAATTCCTTAAGCATACCCATCAAATGTTTGAATCAATAAATGATATCTTTTATTTCATTCAACATCATGCGAATCCATTTCAAAGATAAACGTTATGAATTATACGCGACATTTGTTCCGCAGACATGCAAACGACATGTTCCGCAAAGAATGTTAACTTATTTACCAATAAGTAGAATGAAATAAAACATGACAAGTCTATTGAAAGAAAACATAAGTCTTTTGAAACAAATGTGACAAGTCTTTCAAAAGAAAACGTAACAAGTCTATTGAAAGAAAACGTGACAAGTCTATTTAAAGAAAACATGACAAGTCTATTGAAAGAAAACGTGAAAAGTCTATTGAAAGAATACATGACAAGTCTATTGAAAGAAAACTTGACAAGTCTATTGAAAGAAAACATGAAAAGCCTATTGAAAGAAAACATGACAAGCCTATTGAAGGAAAAGATGACAAGCCTATTGAAAGAAAACATGAAAAGTCTATTGAAAGAAAACATGACAAGTCTATTGAAAGAAAACATGACAAGCCAAATGAAGGAAACATGACAAGTCTATTGAAAGAAAACATGACAAGTCTATTGAAAGAAAACATGACAGGTCTATTGAAAGAAAACATGACAGGTCTATTGAAAGGAAACATGACAAGTCTATTGAAAGAAAACATGAAAAGCCTATTGAAAGAAACGATGACAACCTTTTTGAAGGAAATTATGACAAGCCCATTGAAAGAAAACATGACAAGTCTATCGAAGGAAAACATGAAAAGTCCATTGAAGGAAAACAGGACAAGCATATGGAACGAAAACATGACAAATCTATTCAGTGTTACTTCATCATATTGGCTTCGGTAAATAAAGGTGTAATCATTAATTAGGCCAGTTTGGTTCATCAAATGTATCTGTTTTGATTGTTTTAATTAACCAAGCTGAAAACTTAAAGAATAACGCAGAATAAATAAAGTTGCTTATCTTGGAGAATTGGAAAAATATTTCCACTGAAAATAACAGATTATTTCTAAAGAAAATCCACATTGCCCATGCTATTAAGCAATTTGTACATTGTGCCCCAGAGAGTGATGATCAATCTTTGTTAACGTTAATTTATCCATCTTGGACTAGGTTCACAAACACTAGAAAACAAACAAGGAAATATATTACCAACTTAAAGCGAATGAAAAATTGAAATAGGTTCTTTTTAAGTGAGTTGGGCATACTTGAAAAATATTTCTTTCAAAAACTATTACCATGCAATTTGAGTATTGTCAAAGAAGCAGCCCACAACACATTTCTAAGCAACATCACGCGATACAGCAACTGGCATCATAACACCATAAAAGGCAAAACCATTATGTCCGAAGCGTCTTCAAAGTAATTTCATTACATTCCGTAACCGCTTTGTTTAATAAACTCGTGTCCGTTAATACAACAAATCACACTATTTATAAAACAAAATATGTTGGCATATTTTGCAAAAAAAAGTATTATGGCAAAAATATTTGTGCTAAATTGGTATTACTAAATATTAAGAATAAATATTTTGCGGATATTATATATCACTAATAGGCTAAATTAAATGTATTCGAGAAAATGTCATGAGGCTAAAATGTGAGGTAAAACAAATGTTGCAGTTTTACTCATTTTAATCGAAAATTATCAAACATTTTGAATAATTCCAATCTTGTGCTAGTAAAAGGTAGCAAATCAAACTATGAAATTATTCAACTAGTAGAGAATTTTATTTTAAATACATACTTATGTACGATCTTCTATATATCAAGTATCAAGTCCCCCACCCCACCCCGCGACCTGGGTAGCTATGTCATGCTGATGACATAAAAAATCCAGAGGTATCTACTGAATTCAAACGTGGTGGGGAACTTACCCCAGTAGGTAAAATTCGTTGGGATCAATCCCAGGACTGTAGTGGTCATTGTCAAGCTTGTGTTTCCTGATTGCTATCCAAACCCAAACAAATGCCATGGAAATTATAATCTAAACGATACATTGAAATTAAATGAACTTGAAAACTCTTACTTTGCGTAAGCTTTTTCCACTAAAGATACCCAGAATTCATTGGAATCGGAAGACTTTGCGAAGAGGATCTCTCCCCCAACCGTTGGGAGGAGGTCGTCAATATAAACATCAACGCATTCCCCAAATTGCCAGAATCTGCAATGGAACTGACCATCATAACCCTCCTTGCCGAACCTATTGTCATCGGGGATTATCTGCAACCAAACAATCAAAGGATTTAAATAAAAATACAAAATCTAATGCAACATTATAATACATACACTAATGCGACTATTACTACTGTTATTGAATATGCTGGTTATAATGCTTTAGAAGCTCTGTGTTTGGGGATTTTTAACGTAGCTTTCACAATTTGAGTCATATCGCTACGATATCTGCAGTGTGGCAGTTTATAGTGATTTCTGTCGCTGGGGATCATGCCGCAGACATGTGACATAATTTCTAGTGCAATTTTTATAAGTCTTTATCATGACTCAGCCGTGGTTCGAACTCGCAACCACCCGCATGGGAGGCAGACGCTCGAACAACTTAGGCCACCGGAGCGGATTGATATAGAAACTAAAAATAACGATGATATGACGGTGATAAAGTCAAGGAGGTATATATTTATTTAGAAATAACATTTTGAACATGAATAAAAAGATAGCAAATTAAAGTAAATAAAAGGTGGACTAGAACAGATCAGTTAATGAAAGAAATAATATTTTACAATCGTAGAATCATGATTTGTTGTCTGTCGTTATTGTCGATAAGCATTTACACATATTTAAAAATATCAAAATTAGACTACAATGAATAGCAACATGACAAATATCATCATGAATAATAATAATAATAATAATAATAATAATAATAATAATAATAATGATAATAATGATAATAATAATAATAATAATTTCTCCATTTATATATTTATCTCATGGCAAAGTTCAGCGAAGACGTGTCATTTAGAAAATGGGTATTTCTAAACATTGTTCGATATTCAGTGCATGAAATCAGATCACATAGGTATTTGTGTCAAAGACATAATTGTTGATGCTGTTGCTGTTATTATTATTATACCGCATTTACTAAAGCTACATAATTGCTGGTTTGACTTTTTGCATCAGTAAATGTGAACTAAATACCCTATTTGAAAGTGAAATACATTAAGCACAAAATCATCTGGTCAAAAGCGGTTATGACGAAAAAGAGAAATTCTAAATTAATCGTTTGGGAGCTCAAGCTAATGTTAAAATTCCACTAATGGTGTAATCTCGATGGGAGTTTTGTGTACTTTTATTCTTTAAAATTATTGAATTATCTTATAAAACCTTAATTTTTGTTTTGTGTTAAATATAATTTTTTCTTAATCATTCTGCGGAATAATGTATGTATGTATGTATGTATGTATGTATGTATGTATGTATGTATGTCTGAATATATGGACGCTGTCGGGTACATGCAATGCGTGGGGGCCGTAACCCGCGGACACAGATTTGAATCTCGTTAGAGAACGAATTAAAGATTCTCTTACCTATACAATATTATTACTTATTCGCATTTAACAATTCTTTTAATGTTGTCAAGCATTCCTCTGGAGGATTTAGGGACAATACATTCTGGTCTGTGCCATTGAAAGGAGTTCTTCCTATGTCCCTCTGTTGTCCTCAGAGTCTGTAATCATCGGATGCTTATCCCACTGCTAAATAGGCAATTTCACTTCAAAGGGTTTTGATGTTAAGAAAGGTGTTATGGCGGTGGATGCAGTCTTACGAACCCGCGTAATAAAGACAGATCGTACACTGTGAATCGTTTCTAAGACGTCTTCCAGTCTGAACCATGATTCTTAATTCATCAAGAGGCATTTGCTATATTTTGCTATGATCAAGCATTTCGAAAAGTCGAAATGATACACCTTTCTCTCATGAGATTGAAATGTCACCCGATCACGTTGACCTAGTCATTTCTCTACTATTCAAGTAGTTATTATCCGACAGACATTCTATCTCCCACGAGGTTAAATCGATTAAGGTGATCGACCGCTAAGAATGTTGTTTTTTTGTGTGCACAGTGAGTTTCTCGATCACATAACGTTAGCTATAGGGTTTGATAAAATCAGGTGTTTTACCGCACAGCAACACAGGTAGATTATTTATTGCCGTGGCAACTGTAGTCGAATTATTTGACCAATGACGTACTATAGTAGTCGAAGTGGGGTGATCCAGTTTTATGATACAAGACCCATACGCTTTCTGTCACAAGCCCTTCTCACCATACCCGGGACCACCGCGCAATGTGCATTAGTCCAATATATATTTTCTAAATATGCGTCAGTATGTCTATGTTAATCTGTTCTTTGGATACAAATTCTCACAATTTGAAAATAACGCTAATTTACATTCTGAAAGTATAAAACATCCAGCTGAGGATATCGTGTCGATTTCCATCTTGTAGATCGATAGATCTCCTAGCTGGACACATTCTCTGAAGACAATGAAGTGGCATTGTAATAGTTGGCCTCAGTCCTTCGGAACAGCGATAACAAACTCATTACCCACAGTCTCTCAAGACAATAGACTCGTTGGTCACACGGTTCCTCAAAATAACGAGGTAGCAATAAAATCGCTAATAAAGTTTCTTAAGGCAGTGAGGTGGCACGAGGTGGCAATTGAATTGTTGGTTACACAGTCCTTCACGATAATTAGTCGTGAATATAATCGTTGGTCACAGAAGCTCTCAGGACAGTGAAATGGTTATAAAATTGTTGGTCACATTGTCCCTCAAGACAGCGAGGTGGTAATGCAGTCTTTGGCCACGGAAACACGCAGACTCTCAAGAGAGTGAGGTGGCACTCTATTTATCTTGCATCTGCGAAGGTGCACAAAAATATATTTTCGAAAATTTTTAATAATTCATGCTTTGGGACAGTAAAGCCACCATAGCAGGGAATTTGCAAATTTTTTAAATTTTCTTATTCAATTAAAAAAAGTTATTGACTTATTAACACATCCCTAACCCAATCAGAGAGAGAGAGAGAGAGAGAGAGAGAGAGAAGATGCGCTCTGTTGTTTCGTCCCAACATTTTTCTCATTTCGGTTTACATTATGCAGAGCCTGATAACTTTTGCTGTCTTTATTTTCGAGGAAATAGAAAAGAACCTTAGATTCCCTGTTTCCATGCATTTCATGTTTGATCTGTAAAAAAAAGCCACCCAGATAAGCTATGTTAAAGCAATAATGAAGATGAAATTAGATTATAGTGATAAAGGAGCAACTAGGTCATAAGGCTGATAGCTGATAGATTTGTATAACCCACTCCCAAGCTTTCAGCTCATTTCGCTATGGTAGTATCATTTTAAATTACTCGTTTCGTAAAACTAGATTAGTGTTAAGATACCCCGAGATACAGCTTAGAGTATTTTTAGATACAAGTTAAACTGAAACTAACGGATCAGTTGAATTCAGAATTCAGTCTAAACTTTCGAACATATATCAGAACTTCGAGTCACCTTCAACCAACTGTAATAGCCAAAATATACTAAGCAAGAATACGGAGTATTGCCAATTACTAGTTTCGAAATGTGAAGAGTTTGCAAATATAACGACATCCTGGGTACCGGTAAAGTAATCCATTGCGAAAACAATCGAGAAATTATCTCTTATAAAAGTGCAAAAATATTAGGTAAATACCGAATTTTCTACACATTTCGAATGTTATAAAATAAGTTTGTTACAACAATTTTATTTTCCTTTAACTTAAGTTTAATAAAAATCAGAAATTGCTCTTATTTTAAGTTATCTTCATAGCGCTCATTCAATACAATTTTTTTTTTGTCACTGTGAGGTTGTCAAAATCCAGTACATGTTCAACTTTCTCATATGTAAACTAAAATCCTGCAACGTGTTCATTGTGTTTCAGTGTTCTTTTTTACATTTGTAACCACTACCTGTTTTACATTTTGCGCTTGCGCCCGTGTGTTTGCTTATATACTCATAATCTCGTTCATTCTATTTTACATGCTAATGTTCTTTTTATACCTCAAGACCAGCTTTTAACGCATCCATGTACCTTTGATATTAGTTGCGGTTTTTCAGCGATGGCAGACAAGGTTGACAGAAACCAGCAGTTGTTGAGATCTCCTTGCTTCATGTCATGGCGGCTTGTTCCATCGGAAACAAGCACAGGATTTTTAGAAATCGTCTGGAAAGGAATAAAAAAGAGAAATTTTTCTCACACCATCATCCGTTAATTAAAACAAAAGAATCGATCATGTCTTGACTTATTGAAAGCTCTACAATGTCCTGTTAGACAGCACTCGTCAGTCGTCACGGAAATTTTAAATAATATAAACAAAGCTCATCTTAAATCATTATGACAATTGTAAGTGTTGTCTTCTGTGTTTTAAGTGACGCACGAATCATGTGTTATGATTGCAACTCGTTTTCATATGAGTGAGAACAAAATAAAAGATGGGTATATGAGAGAGAGAGACAGTCTGTCGAAATAAATATTTTATTTCTATGTTCGAAGGTTTTGCTTAAACCAATACCATCTCTATTTAGGACTTTTGTATTGAAAAACTGAAACAAAAATTATTTAATAAATTTAAACTTATATTTGAACGGACTGCTCACTAATCAGCTTTCAAGCTCTGGAATCATGGCAAATTTGGAAGAATTGCTATTCCGTCTTTTTGGTACTGTACTCATGAAACCAAGAGCTGTATTTTTTGGCTTGCCAGCATTTTAGAATGTAACAAATAATGAAAAGTGATTGTAATAGATTAAATTTTCATTGATATCATTATGATACCAAGCTATAGGAATGAAATTTGGAAATATGCCACCGATAAAGAGTACTGTTTCTACATATTTCGTAAGAACGGAGCACTTATGGTGCCTGGATGCGTCGAATCAACGAAACTTACACGCGGTCTTTTCCAGACGATTTTCTTAGTGATTGGTTTGTATCGGAAGATGGAACTCTCATTTGGCGGAAATTCCCCGTCGACGAAAAGCTCATCACTGTTTACGGAAGAACCTGTTGGTTTCTGCTGGAAAGAATTACAAAGATTACTAAAGAAAAGATAACTCTTTATTTTATATCTGCCCTAAGCTAATATACTAAGTGAATGGAAATATATCCCACAATTTTATTCAGATCTACTGGGCGCTTAAAAGATATCGATGATAAATATTAAACATTGGCATCGGTTGTCGGTGATGCGAAAATCGCTATGTTGGATGTCGTTGAGACCTCATTAAGTCGCATCCATTTTATGCCCTACTCACTGGTATACCAAATAACTGTTACTATAAAGTTCATTTTGTAACTGCAAAAGGATGTTAAGTTGTATCAATAATAATAAAGATGGGTTCAGGTTATGGACAGTAACTGGGTTCTAGGGCTGCGATATATGTGCAACCCAGTTCAAGAAACGACCGGTTTTTGCTACAGCTAGGAAACTGTTTTCCCCTGGAGCATTACGTAACTATTTCACGTGACTTGTCAATCGGATACAACTCTGTATGGCAGGATTACATACGAAAACGAGGACAGGAGATACAATTACTTACATTTATCGCCCTCCCCAAACCTTCTCCAGCCCGTGGTTTCACATAATGTTCCTGTTTTTCTCAAATGAACGTATATAGTTTTTAACATTTTAACATGTCAATGTGATGAAAGATATGAACATTTACTCAGTGAAGAAAAAGAAACCGTATGGAAACGTTCCTTGCGATATTTATCCTGGTTTTGAAATGATCACTGCTTTGTTTATCGGTTTTCAAGGATATTTTATTTTTAAATATAATGTGAAAGGTCAAACAGTATTAATTAATTGTTTATTGTTCAGGCGGTTTTGAGCTACCGTGGTAAGGTATCCGTGTTCTATCAACAGTTTTAGTGTAGCACCTTTTCACTTGATATAAGGAGTGATTGTATCATAATTTTTCTCACATCAGACTCTCGGTGACTTTTCGTTATAAGTTATATATATGATACCGTAATCTGAAGAAAATTAAAAAGAATAACTTTTTGCGTAACAGTATTTTCAGTACCTCAGAGGTTTCGGCGGCACCGTATAAGTTGGACCTCCTCGCAAAGAATTTCATCGGGCTTCTGATATAGTGAAACTATGTAATCCTGAGGTGAAATGAAGAAGTTGTGGTTGAGTTATTGCAACTGTATGTCTTAATCTTCACCGACATATTATTAATGGATCCGAGGCGTTGTTGAAATATTTTCTATCTCTTTTATTTGTTCAACGTAGGTTTCAAATAAATTTCAGTCATTCCACACCAATTGCAAACACGGTTATGGCAGTCAATGCACCCTAGCCTTTCTACGTTTGGAACCTCAAAGTGTTATCTTGCAAAATCTGATATGTATGTGTATATGAACTGAATATATATCATAACGGCACAAACGATGACTAGAAATTTGTTTATAATGCATGCATATTACCGTATAAGGCTATAAGAATTCATAGTCACTTATCCATTTCAGGACATTTTAAGATACGAGTAAAGTTACTTTACATCCGATGTACAGCAGGATCTTGAGATTAACATTTACAGCGCCTAATGGCTAGAATACCGGCCATTTGAGAAAAAAAGTTGAAAACCCAGAGGAATACACAGCCCCTCTATGGTAAAGAAGTGTCATTCGGAGCTCTCGACATTATGATCTACATTCATAAGCATAATTCTTTAACTGCTTTGATTGGATTAAAAACCACTGCGGTACACTACGATTTAAATTGTATTTATTAGTTTAGGAATCACTACATTAAGCTATTGATTTTAACCGTATTTATTTGTTAAATTAGAAATCACTATAGTACAATAGCGATTGTAACCTTTTTATTAGATTAGAAATTGCTACAGTACACTAGCGTTTTAATCGTATTTTTGGGATTAGAAATTGCTACAGCACACTTACGAGTTTATATTTATTTATTAGATTAGAAATCACCATAGAATACTTACGATTTTAACTGTATTATTAAATTAGAAATCACTACAGTACAATAGCAAATTTAACTGTATGTATTGGATTCGAAATTGCTACAGCACACGAACAATTTTATCTGCATTTATTAGAATAGATATCACAACAGTGAATACAATTTTAACTGTATTTATTGAATTAGAAATAATGACAGTACATTAGCGATTTTATCTGTATTTATTTTATTAAAAAATGCTACTGTACAGTAATGATTTTATTTGCATTTATTAGATGAGAAATCGCTACAGTACACTAAAGATTTTAAATGTATTTATTGCACAGGAAATTCTTGCAGTACACTAGCGATTTTAATTGTATTTATTGGATTAGAAATCGCTACAGTACACTAGCTATTTTATGTGCATATACTAGATTATAAATCACTACAATACAGTACAATAGCGATTTTAACTGTATTTATTAGATTCGAAATCATTACACCACACTGAAACTTTTAATTGTATTTATTAGATTAGGAATTACTATAGTACACTAACGATTTTAACTGTATTTATTGGATTGGAAATCACTACTGTACACTAAAGTTTTCAAGTATATTTATTTAATTAGAAGTCTCTACAGTACACTAAAGCAATAGATCATTTTTGTAAATTCATGTGGCGGACAGCTCTTAGAATAAAGATGATAACAAAGAAATAAGAACTACAATTTTATTTATGAGAGAACGTTGACTTACGCTTCCGCCTCCTACTCCCAGTGCTGTGACAACGTTAGTCAAATTTCTAGTGGTAACCAGTCTTTCCTCTGTTCGTTCGATAGCCAGTCCAACTTTACGGGAATTTCCAGGACGATGTCCAACGTCTCCAGTTATGTTGTCAAGATTAGAAATAGATACTGTGCATCCCATACCAACATAAAGACATAATGTCTTCGCCCAAGTCCGTCTGCAGATTCGTCAAGCTCGATTGTAATGATTTGAGACAAAGACACTGGTTGATTTATATTTCATACTCTCCGAAACACCTACGTTAGTGCACTCAATGATTTCTTATATAAACTTGCTTTTCCTAGAATTGCACAAACTTTAGAATGTGCAGCAGTAATAATTCACGTAATTTCGAAACACACCTGCAAATTAGTCGCGTTCTCGGAATATATATATATATTTCGATATTGACCATGCATACTTCTTCAGTCTCTCAACCCCTGACTGATGCTGATAGTGTTGTTGACTAACATTTACAGCATTTACGTACATCTATCCATATATTCCTAGCCAGACTGGGTTGTCACTAGTCTGAGTGAATAATACAGAGTACTAATTGAAACTTCATCGATTTTGTTCAGATGTAAGTCACATTATCAGGCCAGATAGGGTAAATGGGACTAACTCGCGGATTTCTATTATAGAAACATACTCCATCAATCATTCGTACTGGAGAACACAAGTTATGTGACAATTCAACCAGCACTGTCAGAGACACATATGCTGGATAATATATGTAGTTAATAATTTCTGGTCTTATTAAACGCCTGGCCTTTTGCTCAGAATATATCCAGGGATTAAACGACAAGAAAACCAGACAAAACAAAAAGACATCGAGTTGTCATTATTTGATGATGAAATCCGATCTCAACGTGAATGATGAGGTCTGGCACGGAAATCGTCGAAAGATGTTCAATAACACTCTCAGCTACTGATGTTATTGTATTATAATAGCTCCGTGAGCGCTTCAGGTACGTAGATTTAGCTGGCGTATTAAGTTCTCATCCACAAAATAGGTATTTTGCACCACTATACTGAACGGTAAAGCGTTGAAGTTATAAGGAATGTACTTTTCCGACGAAGTTTATGTTACGGAAGGTAGGCTTTAAATGGCAGAGTCGGGTATCTAAGTTAACTTTTACACTGTTTCGCTGACGTAATGCTTATTTTTTTTCCAGGGTCTAAGGTGCAGCGCGTATCGAACTTTTCTCTTCATGATGTGAACACATAACCAGTTTTGCGGCGCCGCGAGCTAAGATACCAAACAATATCGAACGAAATCGATTCGCACTTTGCGCCGGATTCTCGCTGTTTGTGACACACTTCCTTAATTTATCTATATCGATTTTGAAATATAAAGTAACTGACACTGTTCATTCATTATAGGGCAAGCTGATTTAGGTGGTGGAAACTGACAAAATGGGTTGCAGATATGGACTTCCACTGAAGATAAGTGACTCATTTATTTTTCAATGTCCCTTTCAACTCTAGTTACTATTACAAACCTGTTAACACGTTGTTCCCTGCTGACCACGATTAATGATGCGAGTTATCAGACTCAATTCAATGTGGTTACTAGATCTACGAAGCTGTCAACATTGCTAATTGATTAATAACTATAATTGGTGTGTACAGAGATATAATAGCAGACATTTAAACAGCGCTAAACAAAAGAGCTGTCGATGGTCTTTATTTGTTGCTATTACATGTTTATTTGATTTTGTTTAAACTGTAAATAGGCGTTGCGTTTGGCAAAATATCAGATTTCATATTTCCTGGTTACCAGGGACACATTGACGCCTTGATTACATTAGCTGAAACATGGTTAAGTTTATACCAACTTTCAAAACAGCCAGAATCCATTTTAGTTAAAGATCTCATCATAGGAGACGGTGAATGATTAAGGAAACGCTTATCTGATAATGGTAATATTGGGAAAATCGCAAAGCAGGAGAGATGCAAATAAGGATGAAGATGACATTATTTTATTGTTAAATATATTTTGCTTACCTAATGAGTATACAACAACAATGATAAAAGACCACTATTACAAGCCCTGAGCGCCACGCACACATACAATTATATTGGAGTAGTTTATTAAAGAAATATGGTTTGAGAAAAATAAAAACTGTGTGTGTGTGCGTGTGTTTTTGTGTTTGTATGATTTGGATTTTTAACGTAGCTTTATAAATTTTTCATTTATGTCTGCAGTGTGGCAGTTCATAGTAATGTCTAGCACTGGGGCATCATGCTGCAGACATATAGCATGATGTTTCACGCAGTCACATTATCCTGACACCAGGCCGACCAGTCCTAACACTAACCTCTTAATGCTGAGCGCCTAGCAAGGAAGCTGTTAGTACCATTTTTATAAGCCTTTGGAATGACTCTCCCGGGGTTCAAACTCGCCACTTCCCGCATCTGAGGCGGACGCTCTAACCACTAGGCCACTTGAGCGGTCAGAAAAATACAAAGTAAAGTTCGCTTATGTAACAGTAATTGCATTGAAAACTTTTACCACCTTGAGGATAACACTATGCCAATAGAACACAAAGAAACTTTCTCTTTATTTCATATCAGAAACAACAAAAAAAAACTTGTGTCAAAGACGACGCGAATGAAATACTGTATGACAGTTTTTATTGCATTTGCCATTTATGAAATCAATCCAAAAAATATTTTCCATTCTTTTACGCTAATAGATATAAATGTTGAAGGTATGTCAGAAGAATGAACCAGCACACTGCTGCATGTACGGTACACAATCCGACTTGGCAAAGCCAGCCGCACAAGAAATATAGGACATTGCAACCACAATTTGCGGTTTATGTGATAACATATGCAGTAAATGAGACTGCACATATAAAATTGCATGTCCATATATGAATACTTGCATAGGAAACTGAGAAACAAGCAATAAAGATGTCCTGGGGTACTTTGCAATGTCAATAAAGAAATTATGAGAGAGAGAGAGAGAGAGAACGTTATAGCATACACGTAAAATGTCAAGATGATCCCCACGATCAAATTTCACGACTTGATGTAACCAACCGCTTTAAAATGTGAGCGAACCGCTTTACTCCTGTGTGGATTCACTGCAATACATTTCATCCCATCAGCTCGTTTTAGAGCACACTTCCATTCGATAAACGCACTGAGATAATCCCCATGATCCCAATACATGACTTGATGTAACCAATGGCTTTAAAACAGTGGAGCAAACTGCTTTAGTCCTATGTGGATACATTGCTAGAGCAGCAGGGACGGTGGACAGACCACTTGCTGGAAAGTCCATTTATGCACGAAAAAAATGAAAACCACAAGGTCATTAGAGCCAAACCGAAGCCTCTAACTAAAACCAGAGAGTTTCTCTAATTGGGTTAGCTCATTTTGTTACTTCATCTTTGTCGTTCGTGTTTTCAACTTTTTATGCGTACTTTTGTTTACCTTTCGGACATTCAATTTTGGTCGCACCCTCCCTGCTGCTGTAATGTGCGAGTAATTAAATCATTATTATATCAATGATGGAATCTCGCACAGCTAGATTAGCTCGAGAGCGATTAGAGTCAATTTAGAAATGTATCCCTGTTTGTGATTCTGTCAAGCAGCAACTACAAGCTCGTCAAGAGTCTCAGATGGAATTTGCAGAAGGTACAGAACAGTTATTCAAACCAATTATCGAACCAACCATGAAATATGTTACAACGATTGAGGTGGCTCAAACAGCACTTGAGACATTACCTGTTGATATTGTTGCCCGTCTTCAAGCAAGTCAGCTACCACCCCAGCAACCTCCTTAACCACAGCCTGAAGTTCAACCACAACCTCTGCCAAGCGTTAGAACTAACATTGCGGATAAATTTACCGTAAAGGTATTGCCGATATCAAAGACCCATATAAATCAATTAATATTGCATCGTTTGGATATCGTGATAGAGATAAGTATGTAAAAACCCGAATATGTTAAAACTTCAAAGAATTCTGATTTGATTAGTGATGTATATCGCGTTGCTACTAATATTCAGCAGATCAGATCAGAGGAAGATGTTAATAATTTTACCATTCCTTTTTTAACTAGACATTAGATGAGTATATTGAACAAACAAAGCATGATACAAAGGGAAGAAGAAATGAAGCAGCAAATTGAAAAAGCAAAAGTAGAAAGGAAACGAAGAGAAAGAGAAATGAAGTCGAAACTTAAAGAGGTTGAACGAGAAAGAAAACAAAAAGAAGAAGATTTGGAATTTGAAGAAATTACGTTTTCACCAAGTAAGAAAGAAGTGGAAGAAACAACTGGAAGTGGTCTTGTTACTCGAGGAAGAGTACTTATTACTCAATGTCCCAATAACGTCGTTGCCGATGTTGAACGATTAGAAATTCTGATCGGCGGAAAACGAGCTGGCAATAATTCCCCAGAAATTGTTAATGAAGAAGCTGATATCTGTCAATGATTATTTACAGGCAATATCATGGATATTAATGTTTATCGGTCCCTCATCGATGTAATCGTTAATCATTATCACTGTGATTGAAGGAATACAATTAGATCAGTGACAAAAAAATAAGGTGATTAAACATAATGCTCAACGTGGACCTGCAATCGTCAGGGTGATAAATTCGCGATTACCAATTCATAAAGTCACATACGGAGATGGACTCGGTGGTGTTGTTCAGGGTTTATTTAGAAGGATAGCCCCAAGAGCAATATCGATTGCAAAGCAACTGGGAATGAAAGCTATTGACGTTGTTCGTGATAAAAGTATTGGTGCTGTTGGTGATGTTCCTAGTAAAGCATTCTCAGAAAACAAGGATAGTCTAGCACGATTAATACGACGAAAACCCCAGTCAGTAAAATTACCCAGCATTGAAGTTATGCCGCAAATGTGAGTAAAATAATAAATCAAGATGCAAATAAAAAACTAGCAGAGTTTGGCTGGTTTACCACTAGCAGGAAAAAAAAAAGAATAACTGCAAGTTTAAATCCAGGAAGTGGTCTTAGTGTTAGACGATAGTAATTATAATAAAATGTTTAAACGTGTATCTGATCCAGCATTTGACACGGATGCTCCAGTTCTCAAAGATGAATCTGCGCGCGATTATCAATATTATTCTTATGACGCACATGTACCTAACGCTCGTGGAAGAATCGAGTTGCAAGTTCAGGATACAAGTAGATATTTATTGCCTGCTGAGCCGTTT
Source organism: Sinohyriopsis cumingii (assembly GCA_028554795.2). Classification (NCBI taxonomy): domain Eukaryota; kingdom Metazoa; phylum Mollusca; class Bivalvia; order Unionida; family Unionidae; genus Sinohyriopsis; species Sinohyriopsis cumingii. The sequence goes on along the minus strand of CM068827.1, from coordinate 75,143,807 downwards.
CTTAAGATCGAAAGTAGACTTTAGACTTTTACAAGTAGATGATAACAACATACGTGGGTGGTGATTGAGTTGGTTTTATTAATAATGGTGTCATGGCGCTATTTAACAGCGCCATATACATCATTGACGGAAAGAATATTGAATCATGCCTGGAAAATATCGACGTTGCCACGACGATACTTGGCTTTGCAAGATACATCTATAGTTACTCAAGATCAGTTAGTCCGTCCATCATGTTTGCAATGGATGCAACTGATCATCCAGAAAACAGAAACGTAACACTAAATGCAGCTGAAACTGAAGTTAAATCAAAGAATGAAAATTTCAGCTTGGTATTCGTAACACGTCGAACAATGTTGAACGGCGATGAAGAGTTCTCATGCGCAATTCCATTGTCTCATATCTTTGAATTTTGCAGAAATATTAGAAAGGTTATATTTGGCGCTAAACACACAATGGTACTTGTCAGAAAAGCCACAAACAATGATGTAATATGGCGCGATGCTGCCGTTGGTGTTGGTAAAGAAATACTGACAAAACCTTCGTTGTTGATGGAAGTAATGACTCTATCGATCGACGTACAGCAGTGTTTACGTTCTTTCATGAGTCAGGCCGGTAAATCAACATTATCATGGTTGACAATGACCACATACAGTATCAAAGTATTGCTGCTGGTTTATTCACATGATATATATCATCACAGCAGGGAGTGTCAGCACCACGACATATATTCATCGTGTTTTAAGATAATGCCAGAGTATATTCGCAAGAAAAAATTCACACGCTTGAGGTTAGTGTTTTTGTGTTGTTGAGGATAAATGGGCATCATGAACCGTCTGAAGAAGTCGTGATGAATTTTGAACGCAATCATGTTGCACGTGCATATCATCGTTTGATTGCATTCATGGGACGTGATCAGAATGTTGAATCTGGTTTGCAGATATCTCAGCGGGATTTCACAACATTATATCCAAGCTATTACTTTTCACTGGAACATTTGGATCTGTTCAGACAATCAGTCGTTGATATACACTTCCGAGCTCATGTAGCTCGACTGCCCGCTCTTGGTTATATATCAATTGCTGTTATTCTCTCTGTTGCTTGAAGGTGTTGATGGACCAGTGAGAGTCATTGATGCCCCACTAGAAAACATGTAATTAAATTGCTCGTGATATTATCATGTCATATCATCATGTTAGTGTCAGCCTGACTCCTGGTCAGATTAAAAAGCTACAATCAGCATCAGCAAAAAACTGTAGAATAAAAATATCACTAAATGAAAGCTCAGGTCACAGGTGGTCAAAATAAATTATCACTGTCACAACGTTAACTCAGGCATTCAATGACGCCAAACAATCAAAAACAGGTGTCAAACTTAATCTTTATGCGAGCGCCATTAAAGATTCAATCAAGACTGGCGGTATATTTCCACTTCTTGCAACTATACCAGCGTTATTAGCCGGTGAAGCTCTAGCTGTTGCAAAAGCAGCTGCACTTGGTGCTGTTGGAACTGCTGCTGAAACGGCATTAAAGAAAGCAACAGGAAAAGAAATAAAAACTTCTAAAAAAAACGGAAAGGGTTTAAAATTTCCAGAACCCTTCACTGGTATGGAAAAGGTCTGAGACTTTCATAAACACTTCGATGATTCTTCCTATGTCAAATTTTATTTACTTGATGATGGTATAAAGTAAATATAAAAAGAATTTCAGAGGTGATTTTATGCGTGATGAATTACCAAAACAACCAAACAATATTGAAACCGGTATCGTTAATCTCGATAAACGTTCTGGTCCAGGTACTCATTGAGCTGCATAGGCGATTGATCCATGTGGAATTGTTTATTTTGTGTCGTATAGGTTGGCACCACCAAAAGAACTTTTAAAATATGTCGGCAGAGTGCAAAGCACTCATCTTCAAAATAGTCCAGTCTGGTATTCAACATTACCAACACAAACAATAACTGATCCGCCAATATGTGGCCGTGAAGTAATTGCTGTACTCTACACTGTGTCATCATCAACATTATCTCATAACGTCGCACACGAGTATACAAGTAGACGGTCAGACGTTTTAAACAGATCTTAAAGTATAATGGTTGGTATTTACGGAAGATCTTCTTCACAAAAATAAAACACTAACGGAATAACTCATGAAAATGTGAGTAAACAGATTAGTGATGAAATATCTGAATTATTAATCTTGCAAATGTAAATCAAAACTAAGTGGTTGTATTTCAAAATGAGTAAGGAAAATTAAGAACAAGTAATCTTTCATTGCAAGATATTATCGTTAAAATAATGGAGTAACTGAATATATCATAGTTGTGTTTGATAGTAATGAAAACAATAAACCTGGTGTTATTATGTCAACGATATCATATAATATTCGAGGTCGAGTACAGATATCCGGTGATACCACGACTGGTTCTCTCAATATGTCTAATAATTTCTTTTACTGATCTTGGAGAACCAGAATCACACAATGACGCTGTAACGAAGAAATTCATCCTTCCAATGATGAACTTGTTAGTTTCAGTTAATAATGAAATGACTGCATTTAGATCTGAGTTTTCTAAAAATGTACAATTGCTTTTAAATTTTCGTTGAAACATAAATAGATCCATTAATGAAATTTTGGGAAGTCCACTAGTCATCGACATTAAACTCCCGGACAAAAAATATATTCCCAAACGTGTAGCATCTGGACAACCATTATAGTCACCACTCAATAAATCCATTAAACGTCGCGCCGATGTTACCGGTATATACAGGTTCTCAGTTCCTTGCATTACAACATTTGCGATATATACCACAATGTCACGGCCTTATCCACTTCTGACTCCGTTAGGTGGAACTCTTGAAGATATGGTTAGTGATGTTGGAGAAAAACGATGGGGAAACATTTGTCGTGGAACCCGAAGAAAAAAATAACTCGGCTTGATTTACTATTGGTGTCTTGAATTATCGCTCAATTCCCACCCACTTAAAATATAATGAACATTCCTATCAACGTTCAACGTTTTAGATACAACGAAGCACGTGAATGGCAAACAAAACGAAAAGATATTGCTGACGAATATACAGTAAAATTAAAAAGATATCGCAGACGTGTAGTTGTTGTTGATTTAATTGTTTATTTAGCGTCTGCCGTTATCGTTGGAACAGGCGTTTTGCTTTCAACAATAAGATTGACAACACCAGTAATTATAACAATTTGTGTCTCAGCTGCAAGAACAATTGCCGGTGTTCTTAATATCATCGCAAAAAAATATATACATGTACAAATACAAAAGTGCATCTGTATATAATAAAATTACACGCATCGACGCTAGCATACTCCAAATTATCTTCGTTGATATCATCAAGTCTTAGTGATGGAATAATATCAGATTCTGAATTCACAGAAATGATTACATTTTACAAAGAAGTTGTTCTAGTTGGTGTTCTAGGGTTTAACGCCATTTTTCAGCACAAGGTAGGCTATACATGGCGGCCAGTATAACTGGTGGAGGAAGAACACTGGAAAACCCAGGGAAGAACCACCGACCCACGAGAAGCTACTGGCAATCTTTCCCACGTACCCACGCTAGCCGAGCCTTGGAATCGAACCCACTCAGACAGAGGTGAGATGGCTGTGATCCGGAACGGTGAGCGCTTTAGGCCACTCGGCCACTCGGGGACCCATACAAAGAAGTACGCCTGATTTAAATAATAATAATAATAATAATAATAATAATAATAATAATAATAATAATGTCAACACTGAAAGAGTTACTACTGTTATGTATATTTGATTTAATTTAATTGTTCATTACATGCTATTGTAATGTAAATTTATTCACTAGAGATGATATATTTTTCAGAAGATAGTTTGACCTTGAGTGCTCGTTTTGTAAACACCAGGTGTTGATCTAGATCCTGACCTTGATTCAAAATTAGTAGCAACCACGTAAATAGTTCTATTTTTATTTGAAAATGATTGGTTGTTGTCGAGGTCATGATGGGACAACATATTTAAGATGTAAACAATTTTTTAAATTTTATTTCTTAATGTAAAATATTTGGGTTTCGCCCGGGCACAACTGGGTGTACGTGATCTTTAACAAGTAAATAATATTGACGAGGTTATGGAACATGATCACGTGACCCACATTTTGCGTTTTAGAATACGATATACCCTTGTTTTAGAGAGATATTGTCAGTAGTAGTTGTTCTCTTACACTGGAATTTGTAAGTTGTGCTGTTTGGAATTATGTCAAATTACTTGGATTCAAAAGGATTAATTCTTTTTTCCTGAAAAATACGTGTACTCATATGATATTGTTCAACAAGGACAGCTTTTATAAAAATATTATTTCTATTTCCAAAAGAATGAGTGATATTTATTTTTTTCTACAAAGAACTGTAGACCCCAACTCTACAGATTACAGCACACGTCATCGTCTTCCATCTGGGATTCTTCGTCAGGACTCGAACTTGAAATCATTACTACATTTTGTTATTAGGACTTCAAAAAATTTATTCTTGGATTATTTTTAGATTTGATTCTATAACACCGTAAGTTCATATTTTTTTTAAGTTTTACAGAATGTTTCCAGGGAAATAACTTATATTTTTTCAAAGCTTGTTGTGTTCACTCTTTCTTGTGTTACTGTTTATTCGAGCCTAAACACGTAACATAAGACTACAGCAGATTGTCACCAATACAACTCCGTTAGAACAACCATGATATCAATAAGCTCAACTAATCATGAATTTAGTGTTAACTTTCCAACTGAGATTCCAGTAAAAGAAATAGCGCTAGCACAATTGCGAGTATATTACAGTTGGTCACAGCTGGTCAAATATCAGATCAAAATCATTTGATGGATTACTATTAAATAATTCTCTCGCATTTTCGTTTAAAAAAGCACAAGACTGTACCCGATTGGCAAGTTGTTGCAATTTCCAAGGGCAGTTATCAAACGGAACAAATCAATGTTGAATTCCAATGTAGAATTAAATATATCAGCTATCGCTGTTTACGTACTAACTTTATCAGCGTCGATAAAAATAAATTTGCTAGATTATGCTGTGGATATTTATCAATCATCGATCAGAAGCGTCTTAGGATGGTCTGAGATTCCGCCTGAATATCGACCAAATATAATGATTTTCTCACAGATGTGAAAACATTTATAACAACTCCAAAATATCGAAATAGGTATCCACGACGTAAAGCGGATAATTATGTTAAACTTCCTGATGGTATAATATTTCCTGAAGCACCAATATCAATAATAAAGTATGATCTAAAACCTTCCGATCATATTGTTTATGAAAGAAAATTTAGATCAATAGCTGCTGAAAGTAAAACTGACATTAATGCAGTTATTTAAAAAATATGTTCTGGAATATCCTAATAACGATCTAAAAAAGAAAAATCAATGAAACAATACAACATTTAAATCAAAGTGGATCAGACCTTGATTGTGCTAATTTAATTATTGTCGAAGTAATAAATGCTATTACTTATGATTTAGGGGATACAAAAAACGAAACAACAACCTTTAGGCGACTATTTGCTAATCATTACAAAATAGCTGAAGCAGATTTAATAAATCTTATATTACCAGGATTTAGAACCGACGAGTTGAAAAAATGAGTCCATGATCTTATCAATGAATATTTTCCAAAACTGTAGAGTGATGGAGAACAATAGCCCCACCATCAGCTATTCTGAAGCATAACAACGATCTGCACGGTGGCGGTTGCCATATTTCACCGAGAATTTTTAATATAACATAAACAGTTGCAGTTAATCTTGGTGTGTGATGCAGTTCATGGCATATCAAATAGATCTTGACAACTCTAATCAGGCTCAGCAAGGATATATTTTATACACATTTACACCTCAAGTACCTCCTGGATAATTGATCGTACAAGTATCCATTAATCCGGTCTATTTGTGATGTAATAATCAGCTATTATCAAGAATACATTTCAAATTTACTGACCAATCCGGACATTTACATGATTTACCGAATGCAGTTTTGAATTTGAATCTGAACGTAAGATCATAGATCTTCACTTTAGTGATTGATTTTTAATCCTGATTCATATTCAGGTGAAATAAAAAATATATATATCATAATTTTTTTAATGTTTTTCGTTCAGATTTTAGGTAATTGATATTTAAAATAACGAAAACTAGGTAGAATTTATAATTTGATGGGGTAAAAGGTACATAACATAACGCAAATTAGTTATATTTTATAATCTCATGGGTGAATTATATTTACGGATATTAGTTAGATTTTATAACTTGATGGGGTAAATGATAATTAAAATAACGAAAATTCGTTAGATTTTACAATTTTATGGGGGCAAATTATACTTTAAAAAAATTTAAAATCTCCTCGAAAACAGAAAAATAAAAGTTAAATAATAAAAATAATTTCACCCTTGACAAGAAATATAATAGAACAGAATTTATTTGTTAATGATCATTAGTTAGGTTTCATCAAATTAATGGGTATATTACCCATAAATGTTCAGCATATCGAACATTGTCATGAAATTGATGGGTATATTACCCAAATTAAATCAGATTATCAAACAATTTTATCAAATTGATGTGATAAATAATACTCAAAAATAATTTTAAAAATCTCATCGATTTATTTTACATAATAATAATTTCATCCTTGACATTGTCTAGAAACAAATAAATATATTATAACAAAATTCATTTGTTATACTGATCCTCGTCCTTATTTCAGGTAAATGATACTTAATGTCATGAAAATCAGACAGGCTTTATAATTTGATTGGGTGAATGGAACTCGAAATTGTGAAACTACAACTGAAAAACAGAAAATTACATAATACATATTATTATCAGAATAAATATTATTACCACAATAAATATTATTATCAGAATGGATATTGCTATCAGAATAATTTCTTTCTTTACTGATTATTGAATTTGCTGGGTAAATGTTACAAAAATCATGAAAAACTTTCACATTTCATAAACTGATGGGGTAAATGAAATTAGAAAAAATATAATAGGATTTATGTCATAATCTGATGGAGTAAATGCTACTACGATTAAAAAATCATTCAGATTTCATAACTTGATGGAGTAAATGATTCTAAAAATAATAACATAGGACTCAAATAGAATAAATATTACTATCAGAATAAATTTTGTAATCATAATAACTGAATCCCTTGACAACGTGCAGGATACAAATAGATCTGTATCCCGTGACAATGTCAAGAACAAATATTATTATCAGAATAAATATTATCATTATCAGAATAAATATTATTATTATCAGAATACATTTTCCCTTTATTGATTTCATAATTTGTTGGGCTAAACGCTACTTAAAAATATTATAGGACTCATTTCTTAATTTGTTGGGTGAAATGATTCTAAAAATAATATTATAAGACTGAATCTGAGTAAATATTTTTATCAGAATAACTTAATCAGAATAAAAGTAAATCAGTCTGAATAAATATTACAAACAAAGTCAGGGACAAATATTATAATCAGAATAAATATTAAAATCATTATTATTACCAGCACTAATAAATATTAATTATCCATTGTTTTCATCGGGATCCATTACCTCAGACAAAACTGAAATGTTCGCTGCTGCCATAACTTTCACTTTCGCAATCCCTTTTAGTGACGTTTTCACAATAACTTCGGTCACTGGAGACAGCGCTTTTATTTTCACGAACTGACATGATCTTATCTAATTGTCTTATGTGTGTATTAATAATATTTTTTGTTTTGTATTTGTGAGATAATTCTGATCTACTTTTTTAATTGCGCGTGAGAGATATACGAATTTTTCAAACTTTGTATCTTTCACTGTCGCCAATGATTGAAACATAGATTGCCGAATCAGCTTAATGAATCTGTGTTCTGCTGGTAGTGTATATCTATCTTCAAAGTTTCGTTCTTGTAGTGATTCAAAGTCACAAATAATTGACTGAGGATTTAATACATCAGATATTTTTCTACAGTCATGTTTTAATTTTTTAAGTACAATAACATTATTATTATATATTATATATATATATATATATATATATATATATATATATATATATATATATATATATATATATATATATATATATATATATATATATATATATATATATATATATTATATAATAAATATACAAATTTAAAATGTAATTTTCAAAAAACGTAAACCGTTGCATAATGAGCGGTTATCATTCGCGGGGTCCCTTTATGTTCGCCTTTGTGCCTCTTACATTGGTGAAACCTTTCTTATGGCCTTATTGGCTCCCCACATTCTTGGCTGACCTACTTTCTGAATATTTTGTGTGGTGTACCCTTCAGTGAGATTGAAAGCTCACATCAAGCTACGGTTTATATTTGGAGGCTCCACACATTCTTGCATAGACACCCCCTCCTTGCCTTAATTATAATATGGAAGAATTTGAGAGATTATCTACAATCGAGCCTTCTAAATCTAGATTCGATTTTAACAGAATAACCACTGACTTGCGGAGGCGAACTCTCGTTCATTCGAGGGAAACTCTGATTAAAAGTATTCGTGGCGCCAAGAAAGAATTTCACGACAATGGTGCAGCTCATGTGTGGTCAACAATCAAAAACATGCCCAATACAGAAGGTGTTGTTGATGTTACAATGAATAACCAACGAGCAGCGACGACTATTATCTCGACAATGAAATATATCTTTTTAGAATAAAATTTATTGCGGAAGTAGACGATACTTGGATTATCCGTGACAAAGTTGACCCTGTTCGATTACACCACACTGAAAATACAAATTCTAAACCAGGAATGTTGATGGTATTGATAAACCGCATTATGAAAAAGAGTATCCTGTAACTGCAGTTATTTATGCTATATACTCAATAAATGATAAATCTAGCTTTCATGATCTTAGACCAATGATATTTTCGAAAATATATTGTGTAGCCGAGCGAATTACAAAGATTTCTCAAATTCGATACGTGAAAATAAACTAACGGATCTAAGACGTAAATAATAAATGATTAGGATAAAACAGTGAAAGACGCCGTAGTGTCTGTCAAAGACGTTGCTGAACTGGGAAAGAAACTAAAATTCCCAATAAAAGTAAAAACAATAGCCTGAGATATTTTGTAAGAATCAAAATATAATCGAAAGCAGCTCAGATAATCATAATGAGTATGCGTCGGCGGTGACAGTATATCCTCGAGATGGAACAATTAAATTTTATCAAGGAAATATTTTCGATTTTATAAATCAGATTAGTAAAAGTGATATTGTATCTGTATGGTTGTTACAAAGCTCTAAAGATGATGGTGATCTGATGGAAATATTTATATCGAAGAAAAAAGTAGATTTGATTAGTTTTTAATACCTGGTGATATTTATCTAACAGAGTCTCTTCATGCAAAAATGAAAAATTTTGCTTTAAAATATACCAGCGACTATGAGCAATTACTCTGTAATTGTTCTACTGTTCCATCTGTCGTACCTCGTTTCGCCAGAGAGGAAAATTCGTGGAAGCCGACTCGGTCTGAATTTCTCGATGATAAAATATCAAGTTGTGTCGAATAAGGACATGGTGGAGTATGGAATACCAAATACGATTATAAAATATGATATCATTTGATATAGAAGCGTGTTATCCTGGAAGTTTTCTTGGAATAGGAGAATGTTCAGAATATTTTAAGATATTTGGACATCCAATCCATGGAATGGCTTGAGTTTCTGTAAACGGACCTTAACCAGATTTAAACTTAACGGGTTTTGCACGAATTACATCAATTATGTTTGTTGAAAATCTCCATGCGATTTGTTATATCTGGTTTGGTAAACATTTTTCAGAGAAAATGTGGGCTTCAACAGTATTGTTACGATATATACATGATTCAGGAATTTTATTAGTATTGACAGTGAATGAAATATTAAAGTCGTATCGTCCACAAAAACAAGTTTCGTTACCAGAAGCGCGATTTTTTTTATAGATCCACTTGAGGATCCAGATTGACCATGAAAATAAACAAACAAAAGATCTCGGTAGAAAGATAATTGGAAAGTTCACGCAAGGTGGTTTACACAATCCTAAACGAAGCTGTTGTAGGTTAGTTATTGATGATGCTGTATTAGATTTTATCATCACCGATACAATAAATAAAAATATATGAGAAACAGCTTTCCTGTCAAATGGAACTAAATTAGGTACAATTGTGAGTTACATTGATGGCGACTCACCACAGTATACTTATTTCAGAGCTTCGATGCTCGCGTATGTTTCGATAAATCTATTGTCGATGGTGAACAGATTTCCTAAATTAGCCTTTAGAGTAGCGACGGATTCATTTTATATCGACAAGAAACATGTAGATTTGTTAAAACAACTAAATATCTGTAATGAATCACCATGGGATGGATGGAGATTGACAAAAGAACAACCACACGGTTATGATGAAACAGTTGATGTCGTGTGTAAAAATACCTGTTGTAAAAATATTCAAGAGACAGTGTCATCGTCACCATCAGTATATAATTCTGTTACCAGACATAAAACAGTTTATCTCAACGGACGAGGTGGACCAGGAAAGACAACACGTGTGATCGAATTATGCCAGCAGAGTTTTTCAAACTCTGTTGCTATGGTTGTATTAACACCTGCACATAGGCTCGCCCGGGAAATGAAAGAGCGATGGGTAAAATCTAATGCTTTTCATAGTTTCTTTCGGCGGAAGGGTGAGCAATGGACTCCTGGACGAATGGGTGAAAAATATATTCCATGCATTATTATCTGGGATGAAATATGTGGCGTTTGATTAGAAACGTTAAAAATATTTCTTGATTGGTTGTTTTAGTTCCTGTTAGTGTTGTTGAGAGAGCGTTAACGATAGACAAAATTCCGTGGACTCTAATATATGCTATAGCGGTTCATTCGTCACAAGGATTACCTATTTCTGATACTAACATCTGGGTTATTGATGATCGTATCGAATGGTCAAATTTAGTTTATCTCGTAGCGTCTCTGGGCAAAAAAATATCTCATTTGTGGAGGGTTATTATAGACTTCACAAAAAATAATAATCAAGCTGCTAACAATAGCGATGATGTAGTAAGAATTTTTTTAACTGGTTATAAGCAGTGTGACGAAAAAAATAAGCGCGACTTTGATCTCGACGCTGAATTTATCATGACATTGAAACAACTACATAATAATTAGTGTGCTAGATGTAACACAGTAATGTTTATGGCATTATTAAAAAAATAATCCAAGATAATTTACCGTAAATCGAATAATAGTAGTCTTGGTCACACACGCGAAAATGTGATGCTGACTTGTCTTGAATGTAATCAACGTCGAAGCGCCAGTTCATAAAAGTGAATGCGGCGATACTTGAGTCTTCAGGAACACTTGTAATTGTTCACGTATAAATCCACGCTGAAGAGCAGTTGAATCTAATCTGTAGATTGCAGGTCTACCACCTTCAAGTTCACCAGGTTCATATACATATATCACAATCACATTACCTAGTACTCGTTGTTTTGAAAGACATTTCGTTGTATTGGTATATGTTTTTTGGTGTGATTGCATTGGTAGGTTTCATATAAATTGCACGAGTAATTTCATTATTTAATGAAGCTATCACACTCTGTAGTCTTGAAACCCATTCACGAGATCTCTTGTCTTTCTGAATTATTTCCTTCGGATACTGGTATCCAAAAAATCTCTCAGCACGTGTTCGATTAAACAGTTGCTTGATCGCGATGAATTGCGGTATGTCCTCGTCTGATTTTGACGTTATGTTTTTCATCAGAGATGATACTGTACCAAGAAATTCCTTGCCATGATCAACCTGTAGTAAACGTGGCCATCACAAGGGTCCTCGTTGATAAATTCGTTCAAACGCAGATGCAACTTCTGTTTTAATTGAAAGTGGTTCTGCTTCTTTATATCTACTTGCAATGTCAACGACAGTTAACGCGTATTAGTATGTGCGTGATTGACATCTACCAGTTTTAACAGTATCGCGTGATAAAAATAAAATATCTGCTTGATGAACTTCATTTGGAGCGCTGACATTAAAATGTGGATATTGAATTTGTTTAGGTGGTGGTAGATAATTTGCCATATTGCTTGTCGTGCTAACCACTTTGTAGCAACAGAACGTGTGGCATTTGCTGCATGAGCAGGTTTATTAATCGCTGCTCTACCCCTCCAATATCTTCTTGAGCTATAATAAATCGATTCCATAATAACAATAATCGGCTAATTAATTACAGGCCCTAACACTAGTTTACCTTTGATCGCAGATTTTATTAGGAAGCTAGCAAGTTTTTCTCCGAGAGATTTAATTTTTATGGAATTTAACGAGTGAATCAACTTCTCATCTGCATTATGTCGTTCTTGTAAATGCTTATTTTTATATATTACATCATGAATATGGCACGCTTGATGAATCGCATTGTTTGGATACTCTCTAGATCTTGGTTGATCTCGTTCGTCAAGTCTGATATAAAATCGAATTCTAGGAGCACAATAATTATATACAAGAAGATGTTTTTCTCCTGGATATTTAAGCCCATGGAGCTCCTGGTAGTTTTCCTAATGAAGCAGCGATGTCACAAACCGTCTTCATATGAGACGAAATAAATTTATATTTGCTTTTACCACATTTCACACAATTGGCTGCAAGTGCAAGCTTTTCATTTTTTGTTATTATTGTTGTTAATCCTCTGGTGGGAGTGGATGCTCCGCATCGAACACAATATAAATTCATATTATTTGTTATATTTGTAAAACATAGATGTCATCGATTTTTGATCAACACGAAAGCAAGAGCCTGTAAATAATATTTCAGAATTACCGAATTCCATCAGAATAATAATAATAGGTCCTTCCTATTCGGGTAAAACACATTTACTGCTAAATTTGATAATGAGATGGCTCAGGTGGGATAATTTATACTTAGTGGCACCATCCGCAGATGATCAGCGATGCTACGATGTGCTTAAATATTTTAATGAAAATGCAGAATTGTTGGACGAGGATGGTAATGATATTTATTGATTTTATCTCCGATATTGATGAGCCTCATCTGTAGATGTCCTCATGGATTTATTAATAATCTCGTAGTATACAATAATATAATTCTGGACAACCAATCAAATCCAGCTCGGATATTTTCTCGAGGCAGGCATAAAACACAGACGTGATTCATGTTACTCATCGATATGCACAAATACCTAAACTAATTAGAGATAACTAATATTTTATTTGTGTTTAATGGAAGTGATACAGATACTCTGCGAAATATTCATCAAACTTGGCCTTAAGGGGATATGGATATGATTAAGTTCAAAAACATCTATTCAAAAACACAAACTACCCCACACGGATTTAAAACGATACACTTACATGATCCTCGGCCACGATATCGTGCAGGTCTTAATGAACTATTTGGTAGAGAGACTGATATAATAATGATTTAATTACTAAAAAGCTACACTCACACATTACAGCAGCAGGGAGGAGCGACCAAAAATGATCGTCCGGAAGATACCCCCCCCCCCAAAAAAAAATCGCATACAAATGTGACAACACGAACGACAAAGATGAAGTAACAAAATGAGCTAACCCATTATGAGAAACTCTCGGTTTTTAGTTAGAGGCTTCGGTTTGGCGTTATTGACCTTGTATTTTTCATTTTTTTCGTATGAAGTTTTATTTTTCATAAATGCATTTTCAAGCAAGCGGTCTGTTCACCCTCCCTGCTGGTTTTAGACATCAAACACATTTCATCCCATCAGCACGTTATAGAAAACACTTTCATTCGGTAACACGATGAGATAATCCCCACGACCCCGGTATAAAAAGAACGACTTGCTTTAACCAATAGCTTTAAAACAGCCTATCCAAATGGTTTTAATCGTATGCGATTACAGTGCTCAACATCACAATCGTTTCACTGCGTCAACGACAGCAACAAAAAGTCATTTGTCACCACAACTTTACATGATGTTGTTCGTGTTGTTGTTGTTTTATGGGTTAACGCCATTTTCAGCACAAGACAGGTTATACATGGCGGCCAGTATAACTGGTGGAGGAAAAACCTGGGATTAACCACCGAACCACGAGAAGCTACTGGCAACCTTTCTCACGTACCCACGTTAGCCGAGCCTAAGACTCGAACCCACGCAGACAGAAGTGAGATTGCAGTGGTCCAGAACGGTGAGCATTTTAGACCACTCAACCACTCGGGGCCCCAACTTAACGTGAAAGGGTCCCTATGTCTACTTGCTTTCTGCCCATCAGACTAAACCTTAAAGCGTCCAGTGATGATATTACTTGTGGTAAAGCTTTACTTTTAGACAGAAAATTCATTGCTTATGTATAAGCTTGAAATTCTGTGAAAGCGATTTGCAACCTTTTCACATTTAACAGAGACTTAATTTCACTATTTTTAATGTTTGGAATTTAACATAAAAACAAATGCAACATTAAGGTTGTTATGTGGTGGTGGTGGTTATAGTTATCTAGATGGTGACTGAAAATGAATTTAATAGATTGAATATATAGAGATCTGAGGAGAGATATAGAACACAAGAGCACAAGCCCCCGTATATAAAATATTAAAAAAATAACCAATCAGATAAGGAAATTAAAATCGCGCAAGACAGTTGAAGGATATACTTCAATTATAAAATAATTCCCATAATGTACTATAAAATTCAATTAGCAGCTTCGTTTGCAGAGATATAACAAATGTTATCATAAAATGGAGTGAAAGAAGTCAATTGTCCAGCATAACTACATAACCTGCTGACTGTTTGCGGGTCACCTCAGATTCAGTACCGGCAATATTCGGGGTTGATTTATCCCTCTGACTTCTCATATGATGCGGCATACAATGACCTTTCTCCTGGATCCAGCTTCTTACGGGTCTCAGCTGCGTTCCCTTGATGTGTGGATATGTATAATTTGCTCCCTTTAGCACCTTTACAGAATCGCCTCTTTATTCTTTTACGGAATCGTCTCTCAAGACTTCCAATACACGTCCCTTGCACAATTTTTGAGAGGGAATACATCCTGCCCCCGTAGCCAAGACCTTCGCCTCAAGCAAATTTATACTGAGTAATTTTTGCCGAAACTAATAATTTTGATCAGATACTGTGATAGCTGCTCATAATCAAAAGTTTCTGAAAAGAGTGATGACAGAGAATTCACTACGAGTTAAATGGGATTTTGTTGGATTTTGCGGAGGTGTGTTATATTTCCATAGTTCACGTGTCGCTAAGCATTAATCAGATTAAAGTGTTTTTTAAAAATTGTTGTTGTTGTTGTTGGGTTTAACGCCATTTTTCAGCACACTATAGGCTATACGTGGCGGCCAGTATTAATGGTGGAGGAAGAACCCGGGAAAACCCCGGAAAGAACCACCGACCCACGAGAAGCTACCGGCAAGCTTTCTCACATACCCACATTGGCTGAATCCGAGACTCGAACCGGCGCAGACAGAGGTGAGATGGCAGTGATCCGTAACGGAGAGCGCTTTAGACCACTCGGCCACTCGGGGCCCCTTTAAAAATTGTAACAATGCGAATAGGACGGAACGTTTTAATGCAAACTCATTCTCAGGCCATACATGCAAGGCATATCAGGGAAAGAGAATCAAAGTTCTATTATTTACGAATCCAGCATGGTATACTATGAACAAGAGTGAGAAGTGGGAAAACGCTAGGAGAGAGAGAGAGAGAGAGAGAGAGAGAGAGATTACATGTCAAAGAAACAAACAGACAAACAAAAAATTCCCCCCCAAAAAACGAAACAAACAAATACCTCCCCCCCAAGCAATCTAATAAGCCCTCTGAAGATATCGGTGCCATCTGTGGGGAGGCTATTAAACAATGGTGAGAACTTTGGCCAAATTATTCACCCCAAAATCTAAATCAGGAAAAAGATCTTTTACGAGCGTCGAGTTGTACGAAATCAAACAGCAATCATATCTATAACTTTAAAAAAAATAGTTTTGTTGCCCAGTTTTACTCTTACCAATAAACACAAGGAGATTTGAGTGTTCCCCTGCACAGATTACAGTCTCATTTTCCTCCGACTCCCACGCTCCATTTTGGGTGAAGATAATAACATTTTGACTGTGGTCTCCAACGATCGTAATAAACTATGTTCGTAATTATTTCCAGTCACCTATGTAGCACTCAAAAGATAAAAGGATAAATAGAGTTTTCAGGATGTAACACCGTCGAAGAATATTAGTGGTGAATGATGACGAAAAAGCCTCGAGGTGTTCCGATTATACCGTATCAGCTCTGGAATGTGCATTTTAATACATTTAAAGTCCACTTCAGGTGCTGTACTTGCAATAATGAAATATAGGTACTCATATATGCTAGAATAAACTAGAATGTGCCTGCTGTGTTTATTTGAACTCTTACGGCCAAAATTGCATGGTATAATGACCAGAGAGGCTCTACAAATGTTGCTTATCCCCCCATCCCCGCCGTTATCTTAAAAGCGGTATGCAGGTTTGGTATAGCATTTATGCATCTAAAAAAAAGTTCAGTGCAGCATTCTGCGGTTTCGTTATGCTAAATCGGCATTGTTTCTCCTAATGTGTTGTACACAGTCTTACACCTTGTGCTCATTTCAAATGAAAGGTATGAAACTAATCGAATGATTAAAATTCTTTTCATCGCTAAGGTTCTCAGAAGATTTATATTTATTCTCCTCGTTTCATAAATTGTATTTGAAACGAGCAGCCGTGTAACACGTCTACAAATATAATTTAGAAACTTCATCCATGCTAATTGATTATATGTTGTTGGTATCTCGTGATTTCTGGTAATAAACATGAAACTCAGACTGCATATGCACCCAAAAGCTTCAGTCAACTTTGTCTAATGAGTTCTCTTAGCAGTAAATCAACAATCTCTGTCGGAATTTCTACCCATGCATGGTGGGTGGTATATGGCTTGAATTTATGGTTACAGGAATTTGGAGGTGATAGTGTTTCCGGTTTAGGTAGAATCTGCAATTTATCATGAGAACCTGACTTGGTTGGACGCTAGGTTTTAATTCTGTGTGTCCGTCAAATTACATAACTGAAATAAACAAAACCAACAAGTTTAGTAACATTAACATATAGAATATAAGGTGAAAATTTACAGTATTGTGAGTTTTATCCTAAATAATCCTAAATGTTCTATCACTTGTCCAGAAGTACAGAATATCTAGACTCAAATCCAATAGTCTTGAATATACTGATGTATCATAATGATATAATAAATAATATCTTTGAATGAGTCCTAAATAATCCCAATGTAGTATTTTACTCCAAAAACGTCAATAAATGATTCCTCCAAAAATTATACCCTTAATACAACTATAAGTGATTCCACAGACTAATGATAAAACAGGAATGAAAAATTGGTTGCCAAATATTTTATATACATATTTCACTTGACCTAGGTCACAAAAGAATGTTCTGAAAAATCAGATTTTCCAAATGGACACTTACACCGGCCGGGAAACAAGTTCGCTCCAGAACCTTCTAAGTTCGTAAACAAAGTACGCTTTGAACAAACGTTTTTGGTAAATATAACGTTGACTTCTTAAAATCGTGAAAATATTCACGGTGGGAAAATCTCCATTTTCACATTTTGCAATCTCAGACATTATAAAATTCAGGTACTCAATATAAATTAAATATACATAACAATATACAGAGAGAGAGAGAGAGAGAGAGAGACAGACAGACAGACAGACAGACAGAGACAGACAGGCAGACAGAGACAGAGAGCGAGAGATTTTTTATTTATGTATCTTCTCATTTCTAGTACTTTCTCCACGACGAATAGCTTGTTACAGTTAATGCTTCCTAAAATAATAATTATCTTGCAATCGCAAGAGCTAAATTTGCAGTAGTTGTGTCTTTGCCTGATATTGTCGCAATATTACATTGAACAACAGGCTTATTTATTACTTTTCAAACGATTATTGTCGATATTGTTCTGACGTAAGTTTAGGCATTTTGTCACTATGAATAAAAATGTGACTGCCTATATTTTTATGTTTCCATAGATTTTATTACTTAGATATTACCGATGTAACCCAGCTTATGTCAAACGTGCAAGTCTTTTGAATTTGTACTGGTTTAAGTGCTTCTTCGCTAATGGTGCTCCACAGATACAAATTGATCTAAGATATTTAATTACAGAGTGAAAAATTGGAAGCAACTAATAGGTATCCTGCTGGCAAGCTTAAGTAAGGAAAAGGCTGTACCAGCATCCGCTATGAGCCGTTTTGAATACAGTTTTGCAATAGTAATTATTTAAAGCTTGATTCTTCAAAACCGATTGCGGTAAAGCAGATTATCCATGCGGTAAGCGTTAGGCAAAAACTGCGGATCGATTACGTCCTGTACTTATAGGGTATCCCAGCTTGCATTGATATGTTATAGTTGCAAGACATCATCTAACCGACTGCATAAGATAGGCTTACTTCATGAAAACTACCGAGGATCAACAAAATCTTAATTAAACAATATAAACAATACCTTAGATGCGCTATATGTATTTAAGTTGGTCTGATAACATTCAGCCTCTCGTAACAACATTTTGGCAGGCCTCAACATTTTGGCTGGCCTCAACACCACATAAGAACAAGTTCTACGATACAAAATGTGATTATGTCAGAAAAATAATTTCTCGTCGTTTTTCTTGAAATAACGATGAAAGGTTATTTCGATAAGTTTATGTTGTTAAAATACGAAATAGAATAAACATATAACTTGTTATAATGGATTATGTTGTGATTACAAGGAGGAAACTTATAACTGTATTAATAATAAACACTGTGAGCAACTTTCTTGTTGTAATTTCTTTTTCTTTTGATGACGGAAAACATTCTTCATATTATGGGAAATATGTTATTTATTTGGATCATTGCTCTCGTTACAACGACTTTTACGTTTTTCCCTCTGCATGTTTGGATCAGAAATATATAGGTTCCATACTAATGGTTACCCTCCAGAATGAAGATTTATAAGGATCTGGATGAATTGAAGGATGGATGAATATATTGTACCAAACACACAAGTTGCATTTATATTTAAAAGGATATTCATAATCCATAAAAAACACATTACAATATTAAAATGGATAACATGTTTAAGCAATACGTAACTCTTTTTTGGTAACAATACCATATAATATCCTTTATACCCTTTATACTCAGAGGCCTTCATTTCGGTTACAGGATGTTATCTGACGTCATCACCGTGTTACCCAATAAATGAGTACCTTTCAAACAAAAACAAATCTCTTTGATCTTTATACATAAATATCATTATCTTTCATGATCGTGTAATAAATTGCCAGAAATGATTTTTATTTCCGTTTAATTTCTCAACAAATACAAAATCAAACTCTGATAACAAGAAAAATTGAAAATGTCAGTGAAACCTATTCCAATTATCCTGTTATCTACCTCTTTTTCCAAACTTTGTCTAGGAGTCTTAGGGTGCTAACCTTCAGCTCAAAGCCTCATTAATCGCATATTGTACTTTTTGGTTAATTCATTGCAATTTAGCAGATAATTAGATAATCAGAGTTTCCTTGTGATCATTCTCATCCCTTTTTCTATATCTGAATATGTTAGGTGGGAAGTCAAACCACGTCGGTTGTCGAAAGTATGAAATCCGCTGAAACCTCCTGGTAGCGGAATACTGTAGTCGCTTTACTTAGTCGCTCGCAATTTATGCGACTTTGTATCAAGCCCGACCTGCCTGAAATCGGTAAGTAGAAAATTTAGCTTCTCGTTCAAAACAGCTACTATGGCAACACTAGGTTTCAAATTACATTGTTTATAAACTTGACCTCTAGAAAGGACTTTTTTTCTCCATATTGTGTCCGACACGTGTTCCAAATTCTTGCGGCCTAGTTTTTCTTCACGTTCGAAGTCGAACAAGTACGTGTTGCAAAGAACCTCTACATAGGAAACAGCTAAGATAATTCGACTTTTCAGTTACGTAGACGTCAGTTTGTTAAAAAAATAAAGTAAGTTGTAAAGATGTTAGGAAGAAAATATTTTGCTTATTTATTTTAGGTTTGTAGGGTTTAGTACACAGTCATTTGAGACAATAACGTTCACTTTTAATATAAATGAATGTAACCAAAAACAGTAATAAAATCGGTGTATATAATGACTCAAATCAGCAGAACCACATCTCATTTTCATTTTTAAAAAGCAACACCTTACCACCCACCCCATGAGAAAAAATAAATTAAAAAAATTAATAACAATGATGAACCCAGCGAAACTACCAAATTGCTTGTAAATTTAATTAAAAAAATAACAAGCACACGATAACATTGAAAAATTGATTATATACATCCCATTGTGGGCCACTACAGTAACGTTTAAAAAAAAAAGAACTAGAACAATTAATACATTACTGCATAAATTAACTAATCTCCAAAACTACCACGCGTCACGAATGAAACGAATGAGGTGGATTACAGCCATAACTCTTCAATCTAGATACTCGGAAGGATTTACCCCAGAAACCAAAGATAATAGCATGGAATAAACACTCCAACATCTACGGATATACTTTTTTTTTTGGTGAAAGAATTAGAATGCATTATATCCTACCATATTTGACAACGTGCAGCTGGCGAGATGCCCCCCCCCCCCTCCTCCGTCACTCTTCATTTCATTATTAGGGTAATACATCATACTCCAGAACGATGATGATGCATTTAATATTGAATGGCTAATGGCTACCACCCAATACTTTATATTTTCCAATTATAACAGTTAATTTAAAATTTTTACTAAAATACAAAAATAACTGATTTAAGGAACTAGCAAACAGCTTACATTATTCAATCAACTCAGTTTGATAGATTAAATTGTTTAACTTGTTAGCATATTAATCGCATTTAGCAAGATGAAAATATGTTACACAGAAAATACATACTTTACATACCATGATACAATGAACAGATATGAAAACAATAAACTGGGCTGTATGAATGGCAACATCAGGATGCGGTATATCGTATTAGCATTTGTCAGATTTAAGCATACCCGAGTTAGTAAAATAAATATATAGTATTGACATCTACCTTCAGATACAAACACTATTGCAACAACTTAAAATACCATTATCTGATGGGCGAGGTTTATATATATATATATATAAACTAGAAATAAAAATACTTAATTGATAATGGAACTATAGAACACAAAACTGTACATTAGAGAAGTACTCACACCAGCTAATGTGTCAAAACGCTTATAATCGTCAAGATAAATTGCAGAACTGGAACAGTTGAGTACTGGAGAACCTGATCAACGGAAGAAATAAATGCAGTGTTAATAAATGACGATAAGACAGGCTGGATCTATTTTGTTTAAAAAGATAGCATGAACTAAATGGGAGAAGGAATTTTATAAGATGCATCAAAATATAAGGGCTTTTATTTTATGTATTATAGGTGGACAAGTACAACATACACATCTATTACGCAGTATGTTCACCTTGTACAATACATGATAAAGAGCTTATGTGGATACAAAAGTTTGGGTGACCGAAGATATGGCTTAGTTGCAAAGGATCAAGATGAGATTTCAACAATATATTTCAGATTCAAAAGTTAGACTAATGTATCCTGCTGGTGGCGATGGTTTATTTACTTTATTATCTTTAACATTTCAAGAGAGCTTCTTTCTTTGTTTTTTTTTATTTACGAAAAAAGCCAAACTAAAATCATAAACCTTTTATTGCAATTGCAATAGGGAAAATATTATTATCAGTTCATAGAAAAGAAGCTATGCATCTAATGTAAAATACCAACATATTACACTGCCAATAATACCAGACTATTCTCCTGCTACATTTCGGATACTACAAAAAATTATTTTCATTATTTATTTGTCTCCTTTGTCAACGAATGTATTTGTATTACCTGTTTCGCCAACACCATCAGCAGCTGTTCCTCCCTCTCCTCTTCGTAATTCCTTTTCAACATTTACTCTGTAATTTAAAGAGTTGCTGCTTATATACCTAATGATAATATTTCCTAACTTTTCAATCACTGTTATCAGTACATTGCAACGTCTGGTTTCATTGATATCACCTGTGAAATGATTGCATCACCATATACTTATTAACCCCATGCTTCTTTTTTTCCTGTGAAGAACATAATATGTTAATAGTTCCTTCCTGTAAGTAATTTTTAAAAACTCTTGTTAAGTTTATCAATTCCTAACAACGGACATTGTTGTAGTAACAGTTGTTATTGCAGGAGTGTCTCTCTACGTAGTGAAATGGTCGATGGTTCTTCCCGGGGGTTTCCCGGATTCTTCCTCCAACATTAATACTGGCCGCCATGTATAGCCTATCGTGTGCTGAAAAATAGCGTTAAACCCCACAACAACAACAACAACAACGTAATGTAATACTTCAGAATACACGCACTTGAACAGGCTAACATTTGTAATTCAAGATCTCGTTATTAATGAAGATGTAACTTTTAAAGGTTTGAGCCATTTTTTTATTTTATTTTTTGATTATATTTCATTATTTTTGGCTCTCTTATATCATGGTTTTGATAAGTGAAAGTATGTTCATGCTGCTCAGAATCACAGACAATAAAAGAAATAAATATGATAACATGATATGTAACATTGTATCTTTGAATCTACACCATCAATCAATGTAAACTATATTCATTTCATTTAATTTAATTTATGGAATTCCACATGATTTTATAATTCTTCTTGAATTTATATTTAATTCATATATGTCTTTCTCTTTTTCACACATGAATCATGCATGGGTCTCATTTATTTCTTACCAATATTTCTAGTGAACTTATAAATAATGTCAAGTTTTAAGATAAATGTAAAGAAGAAATATAAACTTTTCAAAGGATCTAGTTGATTAATGTGCACCTAGCTATTCAGTTATATGAAATTTCAACACTGATTTTGTTTCAAAATAAATAAAATAACTGAAGAAATCTATGAGGGTATAGGCCAACCACATAAGGTAACATTACAAAAGTAGTTGAAAGATTCATGTCATCGTGGACAATAAGTTGGGAAACGTTCAGAAGAAGCTTAAATAGCCAAAGCAGAATAGTTATATAATTGCATAACAAACTTAAATTATAACAGTGGTGGGGGTGCGGAGGAGCTTAATGCTAATAAAAAGGCTAGATAAGATGTATTACTTGATTGATGGTGCAGTTGGTTCCTTAGGATTAGATTGATTCATTGAAAAGCATACACAACGATGTCTATCATAAATATTGTCTGTACCTGATAAGTAAAGTCAACAAGAACAGTTACAAAAAATCATCAAATCGATTATTCCAATTTCATTATTATAGCTTACAAATGGTGATCGAATAACACAAGGGTGAAAAACAGACCAAGTAATGAAGCAAATAAATGAATTCAAATTGATCCAAAGATAGCGTAACATGGACAAAGTCTAATTAATTGCTATATTAGGAAGCAAACGAAAATATAAACGTGAACAGGAAAAACTAGTTAGAAAAGCGAATAATGTAATGGCATGAGCAGAACAATCAATGACTGAAAAAAATCTCTGATAAATTATATACAATTCTCACTTTTACAAGCATTAGCACGAAGGCTAAGTTAAATATTTGTACGTCTAAATGGGAGCAGAAATACGAGGTGTACCAGTAGTAGACGTATTAGTTTTCTGTAGCAGAGATATGTCAACGCCCTTCCATAACACATCACATTAGGATTTATCCGATCGTCACAGGAACATCAATTTGGTACGGAACAGTAAAAATATTTCTAATGTTGTGGCAGCCAAACTGGACATCAGCAGAGAGGGTGAACAGACCACTTGCTGGAAGGTCCAGTTTTGAAACATAAAGCTTCCTACGAAAATGAAAAATATAAGGTCTCCAACGTCAAAACCGAAGCCTCTAACTGACCGAGAGTTTCTCTAATTGGGATAGTTTAATTTCTTACTCTATCTTTGTCGTTTGTGTTTTTCGAAATTTGTGTGTGTCTCTGTGAACCCACCGTCACACTCATTTGTGGTCGCCCTCTCTTTGCTGCTGTATTGTGTGAGTAATTAAATCATTACTATATCGGTCTCTCAAACAAATATTTTATCAAGACCTATACGATATCATGATAGAGGATCATGTAAATTTATTGTCATAAATTTGTGTGGAGTAGATTGTGCTTTGGAAAAGAAGTTTTTTTTAAAAAAACTTAATCATGTCCATATCCCATGAACACCAAATCTGATGAATAGTTCGCTGAATGATGTTTTACTGGTTCTTGCTTTCGTGTCGCTGAGAAATCAATGATATCCTTGTTAAATGACTATAATAAATAATATGAATCTATATTATGTTCTGTGTAGTGCATCCTCTTCCACAAGTGTGATGACAACAATAATAACAAAAAATAAAAAGCGTCCACTTACAGGTAAATATGTAATATGTGGTAACAAAATAAAAAATTATCTCCGGACACAAAGTGTCTGGTGCTGATATCGCTGAACATTAGGAAACTTACCAGGAGCTCCATGGGCTTAATATCCAGGAGAAAAACATCTTCCTGGATATAATTATTGTGGTCCTGGAACTCGACGTGGTATCAGACTTGACGAGCGAGATCAACCAAGATCTGGATAGTATCCAAAAATGTGATTCATCAAGCATGTCACGTTCATGATGTAGCTTATAAAAATAAGGACATGAAACAACGACATATTGTAGAGGTGAAGTTGATTCACTCCTTAAATTCCATAAAAAAATCTTTCGGAGAATCATTAGCTAATTGGTTGGTAAGATCTGCGATGAAAGGTGAACTAGTATTAGGAGCCGTTAATTAATCAACCGATTATTATAAAATAATAGAATCGATTTATTATAGCCCAAGAGGATATTGGAAAGGTAGAGTAGCGATTAGTAAACTTGCTGATGCAGCCAATATTACACGTTCTGTTGCTGCAAATTGGTTAGCACGACAGGCAATATGACAAATTTAACTACGACCACCTAAACAAATTAAGTGCGCATATTTTGATGTCAGCACTCATAATGAAGTTCATCAAGCAGATATTTTATTTTTACCACACAACACTATTAAAATTGGTAAACGTCAATCGCGTACATACAAATACGCGTTGAGTGTCGTTGACTTTGCAAGTAGATATAAAGAAGCATAACCACTATCAATTAAAACAGCAGCTAAAGTTGTATCTGCTTTTGAACGAATTTATCAACAAGGACCCTTGCGATAGCCACAGTTACTATAGGTTGATCCTGGCAAGGAACCTCTAGGTTCAGTATCATCTCTGATAAAATAATATAATGTCAAAATTGGACGATGACATACCGCAATTAATCGTAATCAGGCAATTGTTGAACGATTTATTCAAACACTTGCTGAGCAGTTATTTGAATATCAATATGAGAAGGAAATAATTCAGAGAGACAAGAGATCTCGTGAAGGGGTTGCAAAATTACCAAGTGTAATAGCTGCATTAGATAATGAAATTACTCCTGCGATTTCTATGACACCATCAATGCGATCACAAAAAACATACCAATACAACGACATGACTTTTCGAAATAATCGGCAATATGTAATGTGGCTGTAGGATATTTTTATGAACCTGGTGAACTTGAAGGCATTAAAAAGGAGCGACTGATCCTATTTGGAGTATTACGACACATACAATTTCAAGCGTGGTAAGATCTACGGGTAGACCTGCAGTCAATGTGGATTTGTACGTGAACAATTAGAAGTCATTCTTGAAGACACAAAATTACCACCGTATTAATTTTTGTAAACTAGCTCAAACTTCAACAAAACAAATACACCTTCTCACCATGTCATCACGCGATGATGCTTTTTAGCTCTCTCCCGGGGTTGAATATATCGGGGAGGGTGTGCAAAAACTGTTGAACGTAGAGAAGGCCCCTGTTTATGTATTGTGCCGTCCTTAGAATTAAAATAATGTTGTGTCATCCTTAGAGCTAAGATTGTATATAATATGCTGTAAATATACTACTATAATTGAGATTACTTGTTGTGCCGTCCTTAGAACTAAGATTGTGTGTGTATATATATATATATATATATATATATATATATATATATATATATATATATAAATAATTATAATATATATTTATAAATAAATATGAAAATATTATTTTAATTATAAATATATATGTATTTGATATTGACCTTTGAGAAGATTGATGTTATATTTCTGCAATTAACGAATTAAAACTTGATCTTGAAAAAATTATTTGTGATTTTGAATCATTACAAACACGAAAATTCGAGGAGAGATATACATTAGCAGCAGAGTAAAGATTCATTAAGCTCATCCAACAGTCTATGTTCCAATACTTGGCTACGGTTAAAGATAAGAAGTTAAAAATTTGTATCTCTCTCACGCGCAATTGAAAAAATTAGATCCGAATTAGCTCAGGAATACAAAACAAAAAAGATTATTAACACGCGCGTGAGGCAGTTGACAAAGATTATGTCAGATCGTAAAAATGAAAGCGCTGTCATTAGTGGTTGTGAAAGTGAAAGCGCTGTCAGTGACTAGTAACAACGTCACCAAGGGGATTGTAAAAGTGAAAGTAGTGACACTTACGAAAATGAAAGATATGGCAATTGGGGTCCCTGTCGCGGCTAGTGATTGTGAAAGTGAAAGTTAATATTTATTCAGATTTTTAAAATTATTTTGAAATATTTATTCAGATTTTAATATTTATCCTTGACTTTGTCAAGGGATTCAGATTTATGTTTTTATTCTACCTGATTGATATTATTATAATGCAATTTTTGTTCTTCTGTTTTTGATGAGATTTTCATCATTTTAGTATCTATTACCTGATCAATTTGATGAAAATGTTTCATAATCTGAAATATTAAGGGTAATGTATACCCATCAATTTAATGAAATCAGATTTTTGTCAGAATTAGATAAATATCTTTTAAGCCGATCAAATTCAATACATGAATGTGCAAAATTCAGAATCTTATCTCTATCACAGGTAATCATAATATGTTCTCGCTGCAGTTCATTTAATTTTTCCTGCGTCAACAATAATTTTTTATTGCCGTATTCATCAGTAATTATATTAACACTGAATTGTTCTGCACTGGCTGGGGGCAGTGTTAATATTGTTTGACGGCATTTTCAAGTACCTCTATGTTGTGTATAAAAACTCTCACATGTTGGTGTATTATATAATACCTCTTGATTAAATAATTAAGTTGTAAAACACCAACTTGGACTCTAGAGAAATATCTTTATGATTAAAAATCGATAAGATTTTGACGTAGAGATTTATATTCATATTCCATTTCTCAAATCAAGCAAGTGTCAGGATTGGTCAGTAAGTTTGAAATGTATTCTTGATAATAGCAGATTATGACATCGCAGATAAACCGGATTAATAGACTCTTCTACAATCAAATATCCAGGAGGTACTTGAGGCGTAAATGTATATAAAATATATCCTTGCTGAGCCTGACTGGATTTTTCAAGATCTGTTTGATAGCTGCCATCAATTGCATCACATAAAAGATTAATTACGATTGTTGATGTTATATTTACCATTCCTGGTGAAATATGACTACCTCCACCATACGGATCATTGTTATGTTTGAGACGTTTTGCTGGTGGGGCTTATTTTCTTCAGACTCATCAATGTTTGGAAAGTTTTCATTGATGAGATCGCTGACTGACTTTTATAGTTTCTCGGTTCTAAATTTAGGTTTTACGAATGTTGGTAATTCTGCTTCGGTTAGTTTATAACTTTCAGCAAGATTTTGTTTACGGTGTTTGCAAGGAAATCTATATTGTCAGAAGATTACAGACTCAGTGATAACTAAATTGACATACTCAAGGTCTGCGCTGAATTTTATCATTGATTTGTTCGATTTGATAAGTGCCCGTGGGAATTACAGTAACTTGCCAATCGGGAGATGTATCATGTTATTCTTATTTGCAAACACCAGTGAATTATTTTCTGGCAATCCACCAAATGATTTTGATCTGATATTTTGCCAGCTGAAATATACTCGTAATGGTGCTAGCGCTATTTCTTTCGCCGGAATTGCAGTTGGAAAGTTGACGCTAAATTCAGGATTACTTGAGCTCCCTAATGTCATCTTAGTTTTTGATGGAGTTGTATTAAGGACAATTTGCTGAAGTAGCTCGTTCGGAGTTGACATTATTTTTTTTCTTCTAAATCCTGATTTTCTATATCAGGCGTGGATTCTATCATGGTCATTTCTTCCTCTTAAATTTTAATTATCTCCGTGAACTCAAAATCTGATATTTTTCATCACTAAGGCTTGATGATATTGACGAGCATAATTTGAAGTATGCTAGCGTGGCCGTGTGTAATTTTATTATATATTCATGCAATTTGGCATTTGTGCATGCACATATTGTTTGCAATAATATGAAGAATGCCAGCTGAAACACAAACTGTTACAACTGCTGGTGATGTCATTGTTATTGGTGATAGTAATACGCCTGTTTCAGCAATAGCAGTAGACGCCGAATACACAATTATGTTAACAACAACTACAACTCTGCGATATTTGTTTTCCTTTTATTGTATATTCGTCAACGATATTTTTTAGTTTGTTTGCCATTCACTTGCTTGACTATCTAAAACGTTGAGCGTTGATTGGAATGATCATTATATTTTAAGTAGGTGGGAATTCAGCTACTAATTCAAGACACCAATAATAAATCCACTACAAATGTTTCCTTGTCGTTGTGCTCGAACATCAATAACACAGATCTAGAGTATTCAGTTAGTGGAAAACGCCATGAAATTGTGGTAGATATTGTACTGAGAACATGTATATACCGGTAACCTCAGCGCGATGTTTGATAGATTTATTAAGTGGTGACCATAATGCTTGTCCAGACGCTATTGGATATATTACACTGTCGGTAATTATTTTATGTTGGAGAGTTAAATGTCGATGACAAGTGGACTTCAAAAACATTCATTAATTTATCTATTTATGTTTCAACACAAATTTAAAAACAACTGTACATGATTAGAATAATCAGATTTAAATGTGGTTATTTCATTTTTAACTGAAACTAACGAGTTCATCATTGGAAGGTTCTTATTATCAAAGTATTTCTTCGTTACAGCGTCATTGTCTGATTCTGATTCTCCAAGTTCAGACATATTGAGAGAACCAGTTATTATATCACCGTTTTATTATTCTCTACCACGAATTATATCTGATATCGTTGGCATAGTAATACCAGGTTTAATTTTTCCATTACTATCAATCACAGCTACGCTATTTTCAGTTACTCCGTTAATTCTGACGATAATACCTTGCAATGAAAGATAACTTATTTTTAATTTTCCTTGCTTATCCTGAACAACAACTACTTCGTTTGGATCTACTTTTGCAAGATTTAATATTTCGGATATTTCATCACTAATCTGTTTATTTACATTCTCATGAGTTATTCCGTAGGTTTTTTGTTTTTTGTTTACAATAAGATCTTTCGTAAATATCTACCGTTATTTTTAATGATCTGTTTAAAACGACGAATCGTCCACTTGTATAATCGTGTACGACTTTATCAGGTGGTTGGGTTGATGATGACACACATCGAGTACAGCAATTACTTCACGGCCACATATTGGTGGATCTGTTATTGTCTGTTTTGGTAATGTTGAATACCAGATTGGAAGATTTTGCATCGTGCTCGCATATTTTAAAGATTCATTTGTTGTGGTCAACCGATACGAATTGAAATAAATAATTCCATGTGGATCAATCACGTATGCAACCCTATGTGTACCTGGACCAGAACATTTATCGAGATTAATGATACCAGTTTCAATATTGTTTGGTTGTTTGGGTAATTGGTCACGTATAAAAACACCTCTGAAATTTTTTTATATTTAACTTTCTAGCAACATCGAGTAAATCAAAACTGGACAGAGGAAGAATCCGCGAAGTGTCCCTTGAAGTCTCAGACCTATTCTGTACCAGTGAGAGGTTCCTGGTAATCATAGACCCCTTCCCTCTTTTATTCATTGTCCTATTACTTTTTTAATGCTAATCCACCAACAGTTTCACCAGCACCAATTGCAGCTGCTTTTGCAACAGCTGCGGTTGCAGCGATTAATAAAGCTGGTATAGCTGCAAGAAGAGGAAATATGCCGCCTGTTTTAATCGAGTCTTTAACTGACTAGCAGAATGAGTAAATTTAACTCCTTTTTTGATTGTTTAGCTTTATTAAAATGTTTAAGTTGACGTTCAGTCAATGATAATTTATTTTGACCATCTTAAACTTATTCTACGTTCAGTGAAATTTTTAATCCACAATGTTTAATAATTTTATTTGAAGACTTTTAATCTGACCAGGAGTCAGACTGACACTAACATGATGATACGACATTTATTAAAAATTTGTTTTAATAAATGCAAAGCACTCTAGTTACACATAGTTACATATTTTCAAATGAAGCGTAAATGGCTCTCATTCGTCCACCGACACCTTCAAGTAACATTGCTTTATCGCTGAGTATAATGATGAGCGAGGGAGAATAGTTTAAGCAAACATATTATTGGAGTTCTACTTTGTAATTATGGGTTTGGTTTTGTGTATCGTTATATTGTCGATGTTGATATTTTTTATTCAATATGCAATTTAGCCAGGGGTTAATGCATCCAAACTTGTAAGAATAGCACGATGAAGTAAATTGATTAACCCTTTGAAAGAGTTATAAGAATTATAAAAGTTTTACAAGAATGCGAGAAATATTTGTTGCTTAACGTAACGAAGAAGACTCTCTTTAAATTATGAGCACTTCCTATTCATGAAGTTAGATGTAGACAAACATGTCTATAGGGCACGTATATTATGTTATTTATGTGACAGTGGAGATATTAAGGATGCATTCCGTTTTTGTTTTCACTACAATGCCCAAAAAAGTACTCAGAAATAAGATTTAAGCTTCTTCCAAAGTACTAATACGAGTACCCATCTTATGAAATATTTTGCAATTTACTTTATAATAAATCTGAAGAGGTATTCAGAAAACCAACATAGTTCATATATTTGCCTTCAAATCAAAGCAACATACCTGAAAAATTGTCTAATAATATTTATTCTGTCATATGTTAAGATTATGTGACTTACCTTGATACTGTATACTTAGAAAATACTAATCTGTGTCCGCCACGGTTATATGTGGCCTCATACGAAAGTATTAACGTTCCTATATTGCAGTAGTTTCGGCAGATATTGTTTAATCTGAAGGGAACTCTTCGTATCGATTTACATGTGATTGATGGTGGAAATACTGTTGCGCGATCTCAAGTAAGTCTATTGGACTACATTTAATAAAATAGTAATATATATATATATATATATAATTATCACATAAAATGTGACGCAATAATGTTATAATGCAATAAATCTAAAATAACTTTTCGTATTTGCTCTTAT
This sequence comes from Sinohyriopsis cumingii, assembly GCA_028554795.2. Taxonomy (NCBI): domain Eukaryota; kingdom Metazoa; phylum Mollusca; class Bivalvia; order Unionida; family Unionidae; genus Sinohyriopsis; species Sinohyriopsis cumingii. The sequence continues at coordinate 75,112,227 of CM068827.1, read as the reverse complement.
ATTGTTTTTATTAAATACCTAGACATCTTAAAAATGAAACATTTATGCAACTCAGCAAATGACCAAAATAATCTCTAACAAATATTAATTAATCTCTTTGAAAAGTCTCAAACAAGCTGGAGCAATATTCATTATCCTCTTCAAAATGACCCATGCAATCTAGATCAATCAATAATGAGCCTCTTCAAAATGGCTCATATAATAAGGAGAAAATTGTCACCTTTCAATGAAGTGAACATTTTGTAACAAATAAAGATCCGTTAAATGATATTCCATTACAGATTTTAAATTCTGCAAGTCGGGAACAATAATAATGTACAACAAATTATCATACAATATTCAAGCGTTCGCGGAAATTGCATCAACTTACTGCATACAGAAACGGGGAGCGAATGATATGAAAATCTTAGAGCAACGAGTGTATTTAAAATATGTTTTTGCAATGCAATTTTATGTATAAAAGTAATTGGATAGTCTGACTCACCATAGAGTATAAATAAACACTAGTTCCTGTAATGTAGACAAAAATGCGCTTAAAAATATAAAACTGATAGTGGATGTTCGTTGGCATGTTTTGTTACATCAAAAGCCTTTGATGATGAAAGGATTACTTGCAGGTGTTATAGGACTGTAAAATGGACGCATTTTGACAAAACTTACAAAGCAAAATACACGGGGAGCAGCAGAGAGGGTGAACAGACCACTTAAGGGAGTGGTCACCCTTGTGTTTTACCAAAAAAAATAGTGACCACTCATAGAGGTCAATTACCACGTCTACGATTATTGTTTGTCCCAAACAGAATTGTAGACGAACCCTCTCTGCTGCTATCAATCTTGGGAATCATCATCTGAATCATGGGAATCTTCATCTGTTTCATCTTCATCTGTTTCATCTTTATTTGTTCTATGTTTCAAGTAATATTCAAGTTCTGATGGTGGTTTTTCTATTTTTGGATTTATGTTCTTTCTTTTTCTGTAATAGTTCATCAAACTTCTGTATCGATCTCCACCGCAATTTTTGTAAATCTGATATAATCCTCTAACACCGTTGTTACAACCAACACAACTTCGTGGACCAGCATGAGGGTTTTTCTTTATAAGATAATTATGTTTCTTGCAATATTCTCCACGGTACCTTTTGTTGCATTTATCTGTTGTTCCTTGACGCAGCCACGCACAGTTGTTCATTATATTAATGATATCTGTTTAATTAAATTTAATTTTATCATCACCCCCCTCTGCTGCTCCTCTTCTGCTGATATTAATTAAATTATTATGTTATAATAAAATGATACATCCAGAATCTCATACTGCAAGAACAGCTCGAGAACGATTAGAAGCAATTAAAAAATTTCTTCCTGTCAAAGACTCATTTAGAAAAAATCTGCAAGCGCAGCAAGAAGCAAAAGTTGAGTACGAAGAATACACTAAAAAACTGTTTAAGCCCGTCACTGCAGCTACTGAACAAGTTACAACTGTCATCAAAGAAGATCTTCTTCCGGTATCAGAAAAAATAGCAAGAAGAACTAAACAGGCAAAGAAGATTTTACGAGACCTTCCCACTGAGATAGCTGCAGCTCAACCTCCACCTGTTGGTGAGGAAATACTTGAAGGTATTGGAGAACTTCGTACTGAAGTCGCCGACGTGAGAAAAAAACTTGCATCTAAATCCAAATCAGCAGGAGAAAGCTTAAAATTAATTGCAAGATTTAACGAAGGAGTTGTTGAGGAAATTAGAAACACTGAAAGAGAGAAATTACCTGAGATGATATTAGATAATATATCTAATAAATCTAATTTTTTAAAACCCTTTTATGAAAAAACAAATGATGATGATTTCATTAAATGGATATATCGCGTATATTACAATAAAAAACAAGCTAGAGGTCAAGAATTTAAAAGATTTAATGAAGAAGTAAATAGACTTAGAGGGAGACGGGAACAACTAGGACAAGGAGAGTCCTCCCAGTATCAGCTTCCTCCACCTCTGCAACAAATAGAACAACAGCAATCTTCTTCGCCGCAGCAAAGGTTGAAGTCGGAAATTAAAAGGACTAAAGAGTCACTTAAATCACCCCCCTCGAAGAAAATTCCTTCACCTTTACGTAAAATTTCTGCACCGGATATAACATTTGCACCGATAGATTCACCACATGGATTTCGAGAAGGTGACTCACCCCCGGTCACCACTGAAGTACTTACTCCGGTAATGCAACCACCAGTATTTAAAACACCTCAAGATGAACCTAAAACAGGATCTGGTTTATGTCCTGATAATATCATCAATGACGTGTCACGGTTAGAAGTTCTCATAGGAGGAAAACGTGCCGAAAATAATTCACCAGAAATAACCAATGAAGCAGCTGATATTTGTCGGCGACTATTTCAAGGTGGTATCATGGATATCGGCGTTTACCGAGAACTTATTGATGAGCTCGTTGATGATTAGTCACCGCGATTAGATAAATGGTAAATAAAATAAGATGATTGTGCATGATAATCATCGTAAACCCACACAGGTTAGAGCGGTAAACTCACGATTACCAATCTATAGTGTTATTTACGGAAATGGACTTGGTGATGTCATTCGGGGATTATTCACGAGGATAGCTCCAAAAGTAGCACCTGTTGCAAAACAATTATCGATGAAGGCTATTGATATTGTTCGTGATAAAGCTCCTGGTGCAATTGTCAATGTTGCTGGTAAGGCGTTCTCGGCGATCAAGGAAAGACTAGCACGATTATTGCGACGAAAACAACAACCACCGGTGAAACTGGCAAGTACTGAGATGATGCCCGCAGACGTAAGTAAAATAATAAATCAAGCTGCAAATCAAAAACTAGCGGCGATATCTGAAGAAGCAGAAAAAAATATAACAGCAAATTTAATAGCGGGAAGCGGTCTTCGTCGACGATGATCATCATTTGAAAAATGGTAACTATAATAAAAATGTTCAGGCGCGAATCAGACCCAGCATTTGATATGGAGGCACCTGTCCTTAAGTATGAATCTATACGTGATTATCAATTTTATTCTTATGACGCAAGACTACCAAATCAGCGGGGGAGAATCGAATTACAGGTTCATGATACAAGTAGATATTTCTTGCCCGCTGAGGCATTTATTGAAGTAGAAGGTGAACTTGTAAAGGGGGATGATACGGCATATGGTGCCAATCTGCGTGTTGGTTTTGTCAACAACGGGATTATGGCGTTGTTTGATAGCGCCACATATATGATTGACGGAAAAAATATTGAATCAGTTCAGAAGGATGTTGATGTTGCTACAACAATAATTGGTCTGGCGAGATATTCTGACGACTTTACAAGATCAGCCGGTCCAACAATGATGTTTGCTAAGGATATTACCATCAACGCTGATCATATCAGGTATGCTAAAATACGAACACCAGTAGGTACTGCATCTGATCCACAACCAGTTGCTGATGGTCCTGAATACGCAGCCAGACCAGCTGCTGCTTTTGATATTTTAAAAGATGATAGCACGACTTACAACTTAGGGTTTGCAACACGCCGAGCAGCTCTGTCAGGAAATAATAGAAATTTTTCATGTGCAATTCCACTGTCTCACATCTTTGGATTTTGCAGAAATGTTAGAAAGGTCATCTTTGGAGCTAAACACACAGTTGTGCTTGTAAGAAAAGGTGATGATAATGATGCAATCTGGCGAGGTTTTGCTGTTGATGACGCTGGTAAAGTAAATATATCGAAGCTTTCATTGTGGATGCCAGTAATGACTCCATCTATTACTGAAGAACAAAAATTACTCTCTTTTATGGATCAAGGCGGTAAATCATTGCTATCATGGTTAACAGTAACCACAGATGCTATTCAAAGTAATGTTAATGGTTTATTTACATGGCATATAGCATCACAGCAAGGTGTTTCTGCACCACGACATATTTTTATTGCGCTGCAAGATAATGCTAGGATAAATGATCAAGAACGTTCACATATGATATTTGACAACCTTGGAGTTAATGAAGTTTCCTTACGGATAAATGGACATCAAGAACCAGCCGAGGATATATTGTTAAATTTTGGTCAAAATCATGTAGCGCGTGCACATCATCGTTTAATGTCATTCATGGGACGTGATCAAAATATAGATACTGGGTTGCAAATATCACAATTAGATTTCAGAACTTCATATCCGATTTATTACTTTTCGTTGGAACATCTTGATTTATCCAAGCAATCTGTCGTTGATATACACTTTCGAGCTCGTGTTACTAACCCTCCTCCTGATATAGCTGGTCCACCTCTTATTCGAGGCACCTACAGAGCAATCGCGGTCATACTTAGCGATAAAGCCATGTTACTTGAAGGTGGTAGTGGTCGAATGAGGGTCGTTGATGCACCAGTGGAAAATCTTTAATTATTCAAAAAAAATATTATTTATATAAAAAATGTCGTACAGTCATGTTAATGTTACTCTGACTCCCGGTCAGGTAAAAAAGCTTCAATCAAAAACCGCCAACAAATGCGGAACTAAAATATCACTAAAACGAGATCAGATTAGTGGTGGTCCAAACAAATTATCGTTGACAAATAATCAGATTAAACATTTCAATAAAGCTCTGGAATCAAAAACTGGAGTTCAATTTCATCTCTCCCCGAGCGCCATCAAAGACATGTTTAAAACGGGTGGTATATTCCCACTTCTTGCGGCCATTCCGGCATTAATAGCTGCAGCCGCGTTAGGTGCTGTTGGAACAGCTGCTGGAATGGCACTAAAGAAAGCAACAGGGCAAGGATACAAAAAAAGGGACGCGGCTTAAGATTGCCAGGATCTCGTTGGGGGAGAGGCCTAAGGCTTCCAGGATCATTTCGTTAGACGTTCCAGCATCAAATTTTGATTTACTTAATGCCGCTAAAAATTAAAAATATCTGCCTTTAGAGGTGTTTTTATGCGAGATCAATTACCAAAACAACCAAACAAACTCGAAACAGGTATTATTAATCTCGATGAACGTTCTGGACCCGGTACTCATTGGGTATCATACGCGGTTGATCCACGTGGAATCGTTTATTTTGATTCATACGGGTTAGCTCCACCTGTTGAATTTATCAAGTATGTCGCACCACTTCACGCAGGAACCTCTGGTTGTAAAGTTTGGTATTCAACGCTACCCACACAAACAATGACAGATCCGCCAATATGAGGCCGTGAAGTAATTAATGTACTCGACGCTATATCAAAATCATCCAGGCCGCCACATAAAGTCGTGCACGATTATACAAGCAACCGATATGTTGCGCGTAAGGCGTTTTAAACAACGGATCTTATATAATGGTTGATATTTACGGAAGATCTTCTTCACGCGTTAAGAAAAAGCCCGGCGACGTTGATCTGTCGAAGTATGTGACTAAGGATGACCTCGCTGATATTATGAACCTGGCTGGAGTTGACCCAGATGAAGTTGTTATTTTTCAGGATCGATATGGTAAACTAAAAACCAGCAATATCAAATGGAATGATATAGTCCGGCGAGTACTTCGTGCAGTTACGGATAATATTCCCGTGTTTACTGACGGTGGTAGAATCAGAGATTCAAGTATGTCACTTAAAACCATCAGAGATGAAATTGCAAAAAGTGTTGCTAATCGCGTGAGAAACACCGGTGACACAATGATGGGTGAACTTAGCATGAACGGGAACAAAATAGTAGTTTTAAGAGATCCAACATCTGACGAAGACGCAGCAACAACAAAATACGTCGACGTCAACTATGGCACCGTAGACGGTAAATTATCCACGTTACGGGCTGAGTATGACGTTCACGCAGGCGCTTTTGGAAGATTTCGAAGAAATTTTCAAAAAACCGATGATGCCATAGATAAATTCTTCGGTACTCCACGCGCCATTGACATGAAACTCGTTGATATCAAAAGTAACATAGACACGATCAAACAAACACAGCAAGACGTCGTAGCGGGAATTCCTGAGATTGTCAACAAAACCAATTTGATTGAAATTCCAGCTGGAATAACTCCCGGGCATATCACAAACATCGTATGCACGGTATCATCGGGATTTGCAACATGGTCGCAGCAAAATAATACTATCAAATATACCGCAACAGTCACTGGCGTGTACAGGCTGTCTGTGTTTAGTGCTGCAAAATTTGAAATATTTACAACGTTTCCATGGCGTCATTCCACCGACAGGTTTTCCGGGGTTGTATCTGTTGTATTAAATAGCGGAACCGAAGAAATATTTATTCTGGAAGCAGATGATAAGAAATTAACCGCAACATCTTACTGGTGGTGTTTGGAATTTGTAGCTGAAACACCTCAATTGGTTCCTGCATAAAAATATATATGGACGGTGCACAATACAGGTACAATCAAGCGCGTGAATGGCAGGCGGCGCTAAAAGATCAAGTCGATCAATATACGGTAAAAGTAAAAAAATATCGACGACGATTGGTTATCGTTGATGTGATTGTTTATTCAGTATCCGCTGTTGTTGCTGGAACCGGTGTAATATTATCAGCGTTGACAACGATGGCACCAGTAGCTGTAACTATTTGTATTTCAGCAGCAACAACTATTGCAGGTGTGCTTAATATCATCACAAAAAAAATATGTACTTGCACGAACGAAAAATTATCCGATTACAAAATAAAATTACATACAGCGACGGTAGCATACTCGAAATTATCCTCGTTGTTATCAGCGAGTCTCAGTGATGGAATTATATCTCATTTCGAATTTTCAATGATAACCAAAATATACGACGAAGGTATTAAAGATACAAGTATCAATAATGACAGAATTACTCCAGCAGATCGTGACCAACACAACTCCGCCAAAGATAACGATGATCTCGGTAAGTTCAATTAATCCTGAATTTAGTGTTAATTTTCCCACTGCAATTCCAGTAAAAGAAATAGCACTAGCACAATTACGAGTATATTACAGCTGGCCAAATATCAGATCAAAATCATTTAATGGTACACCAGCAAATAATTCGCTTATATTTGCTAACAACAACAAACCCGATGGAACACCTGACTGGGTTGTTGTTGGAATACCAACTGGCAGTTACGAGATTGAAGAGATCAGTGAGGAATTTGCGCGTAGAATAAAATCAATAACGGGAAAAGAATCAAAAATATCAATTAATGTTCATGAACCCACCCTGTCCTCGACGATTGAAATAAACTCGCCTGATTATGCCGTTGATATTTATCAATCCACGATAAGATCCGTGCTAGGATGGCCTGAAATATCACCACCGATAACACCGATACCACCAGAGCCGAAAAAGTCTGATTATGTCACGGATAGGCAATCATATCATGAAATTAATCCATCATACGGGGAAGAACTACGTATTTTAAAAAATAAATCAATGCTCAGCAAGGTTTTAATTCACGATTTTGATGAGTTATGGGCTTTTAACAATTCCGGGGAAAAAGCAAATAGTTTTGCTATTTATCGGAGTGATATTATTGAATATTTTCAGGAAATCAATCAAGAATGTAAAAAACAACTAGATCAACTAAATCAATATTTTAACGAACATATTTTTGACATATCAGCGTCATCGCGTGAAAAAATCATCACGCGTGTGGAAATATTAAATCAGCTTATATCAGATATGGAATATATTAATAACCGAATAGTTCAAGCGATGCTTAGTTTAGAATTTTCTGAAGGAACTCATGCAAACATATGGTTAGATAAATATAAATTAACAGAAGCCGATGTACCAAATTTTAAATTTCCCGGGTATAGTGTAACCGAGTTAAGAAAATCTGTCAGTGATGTCATTGATGAGTTTTTTCCTAAAATACTCAATGCATGGAGAAAATTAATTCCACCAGCAGTTGTTCTTAGATATGATAATGATCCACATGGCGGCGGAAGACACATATCTCCGGGAATCGTTAATATAACACCGACGGTCGCGGTCAATCTGGTTTGTGACGTAATCGATGGCAGCTATCAAATAGATCTCGGAAGATCAAATCAAGCTCAACAAGGATACATCCTGTACACGTTCACACCACAAGTTCCCCCTGGAAGTTTAATCGTGCAAGAACCAACTAATCCTGTGTATTTACGGTGTCACAATAATATGTTAACACGAATAAATTTTAAACTCACAGACCACCTTAATCGCTTAATTGACATACGTGAAGAAGAACTTGTAATAAATCTGTATGTAAAGTCGTAAGACTTTATCGTAGATCTTTGATTTTAAAGATCCAGTAATGTACCAGCACGTGAGGGTTTTTATACACTTGAAAACGCGCGTTTTCACAATTTAGTCATTGATGAACACGGAAACGAGGATTTCTTATTAACACAAGAACAGTTAGATGAACTCCGGCGCACTCCTGCATCAAAGTCGAATAAATATATCTGATGAGGTAATTCATGTTTTTTAAAATGTTTTATTTTTTTCTGAAAATTTGATCATTTTCACATAAATAAGAATCTTCGATTCTAAGTACCAACTCACCCATCAGAGTTATAAATTGCATAAATCTGAGTACCAACTCACCCATCAGAGTTATAAATAAATAATAATTCAGAAATAAATAATTTGTAAAATTAAGAAATTTGTACAATTTTATGTTTTTGATGGGGTAAATGGTACTCAAATTAAGAAATTTGTACAATTTTGTAAATTTGATGGTGTAAATGGTACTCAAATTAAGAAATTTGTACAATTTTATGTTTTTGATGGGGTAAATGGTAGTCAAAATTAAGAAATTTGTACAATTTTGTTAAATTTCAGTAAAAAAAAACAAATTAATTCAGTAAATAAATAAATTAATTCAGTAAATAAATAAATTAATTCAGAAATAAATAAATTAATTCAGTGAATAAATAATTTGTAAAATTAAGAAATTTGTACAATTTTGTAAATTTGATGGGGTAAATGGTAGTCAAATTAAGAAATTTGTACAATTTTATGTTTTTGATGGGGTAAATGGTACTCAAATTAAGAAATTTGTACAATTTTATGTTTTTGATGGGGTAAATGGTAGTCAAAATTAAGAAATTTGTACAATTTTGTTAAATTTCAGTAAAAAAACAAATTAATTCAGAAAATAATAAATCTGAGTACCAAGTAGCCCATCAAAATTATGAATAAATAAATTTGAGTACCAACTAGCCAATCAGAGTTATAAATTGCATAAATCTAAGTACCAACTAACCCATCAAATTCAGAAATAATATTTCTGATCAAATATCTCAGTCATTTTCAAAATTACTACTTTGGACGGGGTTACTCTGGATCGTTTCACCAGTCACGAAGTTACTCTGGATCGTTTCACCAGTAACGAAGTTACTTTCTAACATAATTTTTCTTAATAGTCTTATGCGAGTACTAATCATTTTCTTTGCCTCATACTCGTGGGATAATAACGATTTAATTCTTTCTACGGCGGCAGAGAGAGGAACGAATTCCTTCACATGATCATCTTCTACGGTAGCTAGCGACTGAAACATTGCCGCCTGAATCCGCTTCATGAGCCTGTATTCAGATGATAGTGTGTGTGTCCCCTGGGTTTTACGTTCTTGTAAAATCTCAAAGTCAGAAACTATTTTTTCAGGATTAAGTTCATCAGATATATTAATTCCATCTTTTTTCAATTTTTTAATAGCAAAAATTACATCATTCATATTTTCATGGTTCATTATATAATATATAAATCTTTAAAATAAAAAAAAATATCCCTAGAACCCCTATCGAGTGTTTAGCGAGTTCGTCGGGATGTTTCAAGGACAGCACAACATATACAATGAATGAAGAGCTCCTATCGAGTGTATTAGCGAGCTCAGATTATGAATGAAGAGCCCCTATCGAGTGTATTAGCGAGCTCAGATTATGCATTGGACGGCACAAACATATAACTTAACTAAGGAAATGGATATATACAATGAAATGGATATATACAATGAATGAAGAGCCCCTATCGAGTGTATTAGCGAGCTCAGATTATGCATTGGACGGCACAAACATATAACTTAACTAAGGAAATGGATATATACAATGAAATGGATATATACAATGAAATGGTTATATACAATGAATGAAGAGCCCCTATCGAGTGTATTAGCGAGCTCAGATTATGCATGGACGGCACAAACATATAACTTAACTAAGGACAGTACAAACATATACGCTCAGCAAAATCCCACCCACAATAATTAATCCAGTGGGTGATACGAAAATATGTATCAACCACAAGTCAATATTGTGGTTGAATTTTGCTGAGCGGGGGGGGGGGGGGTTTGCGGTTCCCCCACTATTATAAAAATCGCAATTATGCGCACACCACCGACAAATTGTCAGCCATGGGGGTTTGATCCTGGACCGCGAGCGTCACAGTCCAATACCATACTGATTGAGCTATCAAACCTTGTTACGAACATATGTTTTGGAAGTTAATATATAGCTAAGGAACCAATATTTACACTAAAACAGCGGTTTCTGAATAATAACAGTTTCTGTATTTATAACAGTTTCTGAATAATAACAGTTTCTGAATATAAAACAGCGGTTTCTGAATAACAACAGTTTCTGTATTTATAACAGCATTTTTCCTAAGCAGACTGCGAATCAATAATAACAGTGGCATGAACACACCTGCAGATCGATTACCATGGCAACGGTTTCTGTTCTGTACCTACACAGCTTCCTTGCGGATCAATAACATTATCATGATTTCTCGTAATGTTGTATGATGGGAAATATTTAAAAACCATAAATAATACTTCTACGAGTAATTAATTACGATGTAATTAGTTAAACTGACTAATTACGATCATAAAAACTCAAAAATCTACGAAGAAAACTATATATTACAAAGTAATCTCCCCCTTATATAATCAAAAATTCAGTAGTGTATGGAGGACCTACTGTGACATAAATTAAAAAAATTAATTCAATGTGGTGATGATAGTTATTGATACTGAAAGGTAATTTTCTGTTTATATTTTTTCGAGAAAGCGGTTTTATATATATTTTCTGCCACTCTTTGTACTGATTGTGGGTGAATATCAAAATATTTCGCAGCAGAAGATATTGAACGAAATATAACTTTTTCACCAGTTTCTATGTTTGTGGAAATTACCGCCCTCTTTCCGATTGTCTTACATCTTCCTGTATTACCACATGCAGAGTTCACGCTTCGAGTGACAACACGAAGGTTGTGTAGGGAGTTATTTTGAGTATCCCCGTCAATATGATCAATAACAAGACCGTCATTGATCATCCCATTATGACATTCATACGTAAATCTATGACATAGATAATGTTTTCTCTCCCCAGCAGTAAACCTTAGATAACCATGATTATTAATACAACCAACTTGTCTCTTCAACTTGCAGTGTCTGATGATACCATTAATATTTGATTCATAGTTTGTTATGACAGGATGTGGGACAAATATATTTTGCTCCATTATAATAATATTATTCGTTTAAATCATTGTTTGTCTGAAATCTTGATATATAATCCTCCACGGATTTTATAGCGTTTTCACCGCTATTATTTTTTTTGTCATAATATCTTTTAAGTTCTCTGAACCGTTTTCCGCCGCACTTTCCACATAATTCTGTTTTTCCTCGCACTCCAATACCACACCGCAGACATGATATTGGTCCTAGACTTCCTCGTCGTATGTTTTGTAAGTGCATCCAACAAAATTCCTTTCTGCAGGATTTGTTGCATCGATTTACTGAGCCGATCATCAACCATCTGCATTGAGACATTGTATATATATATATAATTTTCTTTATTTAAATATTTGTTTTAATTATATGAACGAGTTTGAGAGATTATCCCAAACTAGGCTTGTTAAATATAAATTCAACCTTGACAGATTATCTTCTGACTTGCCAGTGCGAGATTTGGTTGATCCGAAAAATAAAAGTTTGATCTCGAAAATTCACGACGCCAAGAAAGAATTTTACACGGATGGTGCATCTCATACATGGTCAACGTTCAGGATTATACGCCTTGACGGAGTCAAGAAAGCTGACAAAGTCACTGACGCCACAATGAACGACAAACGAGCGGCAACTATCATTAACTACATCGCTGAATACGAGGGCAATCAAAAATATTTCTTCAGAGTAAAATTTATTGTATTAACAGAAACAGGTAGTTGGATTATCCGTGACAAATATGATTCTGTCCTTGGTAATAATAAAACTATCATATTAAGTAAAACTTCCAGACCGGGTCTACTGACGGGTATTGACAAACCGTATTATGAACGAGCGTATCCTGTAACAGCGGTTATTTATGGAATTTATGAGATAAATAAAAAACCCAACGTTGATAAACTAGCGCCGATGAAATTTTCAAGGTTAAATTGTGCAGCCGAGCGAGTAATAGAACACTTTACAAACGCGATGCGTGGAAATGGATTAACTGATTTAAGGCGTGAAAAAATAAACTCGTGGGCTGATTCAGTTAAGGATACCGGTGCTACAATAAAAGATGTTGCTGAGTTAGGAAAAATATTAAAATTTCCACTAACCGTAGCAACAATAACGGGAGAAGTACTGTACCAATCAAAATATAAATCGAAAGGAGCTCCAATAAATATTATCGGTCATAACGCGCACGCATGGACTAACGCAGTAACAATATTTCCACGTGATCGAACTGTTTGATTTTACCCCACAGATATGTTTGATTTTATCAACGAAATAAGTAAAACCGATCCTGTATCGGTATGGTTATTTAAAAGTAATGAAGAAGGTGAATTTGATCAGTTTGTCAAACCAAACGGTGAAATATATCGCACAGAATCCCTCCATGACGAGATGAAAAATCTCGCGAAGTTTTTACAGTGCAAGCACGCGGAAAATACTGACAAATTACTAACTAATTGTTTTACCGTTCCATCTGTTGCGGCTCATTTCGCCAGAGAACGAAATTCATGGAAACCAACACGATTTGATTTACTCGAGGACGTACGCGCAAGTTGCGTCGAATATGGACATGGCGGATTATGGAATACCAAATATAATTACAATGATGTTATTTCGGTTGATATGGTTGCATGTTATCCAGGAAGTTTTCTGGGATACGGAGATTGTTCTGTGTACTTTGAAAGATTTGGTCACCCTACAAACGAGATGACGCGAGTGGCAATTAATGGACCATTACCTGATTTTGATCTGACTGGATTCGCCTGTATTGAATCATTCGAGCTTAACGAAAATCTTCACAAGATTTGTTATGTTTGGTTTGGTAGACATTTTTGTGAAAAACGTTGGGCACCTATAGTTTTGTTACGATATATGCTAGATTGTATGATACTGACATCGTTGGTGGTCAGTGAGGCAATTATATCATATCATGCACAGACCAAAGTTTGGTTGCCCATGTCAGATTCTGAAGTTATCAGCGAGTTTAAGGATGTTTCCGAAGATGATATTCCTAATAAACTCAAAACCGCAAAAGATCTCGGTAGAAAAATTATAGGTAAATTTACTCAAGGTGGTGCATATGATTATAAAAGACATCACGCACGATTAATTTTAGATGATGCCGAGTACGATTTTATAATCGCTGATACAACAGCGAAAAATATATTTGTAAATCGAGAAGGTGTTTATTTATCCGACGGAACAAAATTGGGTACGATCGTTAGTTACATAAATGATGTATCCCCGCAATATACTCATCTAAGATCTTCCATGTTGGCTTATGTTTCTATAAATTTATTATCGATGATTAATAGATTTCCTGAGACCGCAGTCAGAGTCGCAACAGATTCGTTTTATATTTCAAGTAAATATTTAGAACCTGTTATGAAATTTACAAGTAATGATGAACGATGGGGTTCGTGGAGAATAAAAAAGGAACTATTACACAATTATACAGAATCAGCAGATGTTCCAATGAGAGATTTTTATCGTAGGGGTAATAAAATATCAGAAATGTCGAAAGCACCATCGTTGAGTGATCCAATAACCAGATATAAGACAGTATATCTCAATGGACCCGGTGGATGCGGCAAAACAACTCGAACGATTAATGTTTTTAGAAATTCAGATATAATCGTGCTGACACCCACACATAGACTTGCACGTGAGATGAAACAGCGGCAAGTACAATCGTGCACGTATCATAGTTTCTTTCGGTGGCGCGGAGATACATGGACTCCTGAACGGATGGGAGAAAAATATATACCTAAAATAATTATTTGGGATGAGATATGCACGGTGTCATTGGATACATTAAAAACGTTTCTTGATTGGTTGTTGACGAAAAATACCGCTATAATAATGTGTGGCGATCATGGTCAACCGCCGCCCTTTGTTGGACCATCTCCACATGATTGGTTAAAAAATTTCGTTGATTATTACGAAGAAATAGATGATGATCATAGAGCTCTTGATGCAAATTTGAAGGAATTTAAAAAATTAATCAGATTACAATCAAACAAAATTCAGTGTGAAATAATACGTGGAGTGATCTCAGAGACATCAATGAGTGATTTTTTAAATTTATGGAGACCCACCGATTTGATCGTAGCAAGTAGAAAAATAATCAGAGACGCTTTACAACAACAGTTATTTCAGCTGCATAAAGAAAAACACTCAGAATTACCCGTACCGTTGTGTTATAGACCATCAGATACACGAAAACAGAATATTAATGTTGATATTCCAGGACAGACTGAGAATCAAAATCTCGTATTAAATGATATTGTCGCCGTTGATATCAGTGTGGTCGAAGATGCAATACACGCTGACAAATCTCCATGGGTGTTGGGATACGCTATGACAATCCACTCGTCTCAGGGATTAACTATTTCTGATACACGAGTTTGGATTGTAGACGATCGCATCGAGTGGTCAAATTTAGTTTATTTAGCGGTATCGAGGGTCAGAAATATATCTCAATTACGTAGAATCATAATTCCTGAAATCGTTGATAAATTTAACATCATCGATGATGATATAATAAGAAAAAAATTAATCGGATACAAACAATCTGATAAAAAAAATAAACGTGACTTTGATCTTGATGTTGAATTTATTATTGAGTTAAAACAGCAGCAGAATAATCATTGCGCCAGTTGTAATTGTATAATGTTATGGCGGTATTCGAGTAATGATTCAAGACAATTTACCGTAGATAGAAAAGATAATAGTCGCGGTCATACACGAGAAAATACCATGCTGACCTGTCTCGAATGTAATCGACGTAGAGGCGCTAGTGCTAGTTAAGTGATCGAAATCACTGAAGTGATCGCGGTGGTAGTTGTGTATCCGCGGGAATTATTTGTAGTTGTTCACGTGTAAATCCATGTTGAGGAGCAGCTGAATCTAATCTGTAGATTGCAGGTCTGGAAACACCTGCGTTTCTTCCAGTGGATCTTGTCACGGTAGATATTTTGTGTGTGGTAACGCTCCAAATAGGATCAGTTGCTCTCGCTTTACCACCTTCAAGTTCACCAGGCTCATATAAATATCTGACTGTAACATCACCTAATATTTTTTGTTTTCCAACATCTTTTCGTTGTGTTGGTATATTTTTTTTTGTGACCGCGCTAATGGGTTTCATGTTGGTTGTTCGTGTAATCTCATTATTTAATGCAGCTATCACGCCTGGTAATCTTGCCACCCATTCGCGAGATCTTTTATCCTGAATAAATTCCCTCGCGTATTGATATCCAAATAACCGCTCAGCAAGTGTTCGATTAAATCGCTCAACAATTGCTTGATCACGATGAATTGCAGTATGACCTCGTCGTATTTTGGTATTATGTTGTTTCATCAGCGATGATACTGGACCAAGAAATTCCTTACCAGGATCAACCTGTAGTAGCTGTGGCCATCGCAGACCACCTCGTGGTCCACCACCTCGTTGATAAATTCGTTCAAACGCATCGGCTACTTCAGATGATGTTTTCGCTGATAGCGGCTCTGCTTCTTTATATCTACTTGCAACATCAACTACGGTTAGCGCGTACTTGTACGTTTTTCCACGCACAGTATCATGCGGTAAAAACAGAATATCAGCTTGATGAACTTCATTAGGAACACTGACATCGAAATACGCGTACTGAATTTGTTTAGGACGTGGTAGATAAATTTGCCATATTGCCTGCCTGGACAACCACGCTTTAGCAGTAGAATGTTTAACCGCTGCTGCATCAGCAAGTTTACCAATTGCTGCTTTGCCTCTCCAATATCCTCTCGGTGAATAATAAATTAATTCCATTATTAATTACCAGCTCCAAGCGCTAATTTACCTTTCATCGAGGATCTTACTAACCAATTAGCTAATGATTCTCTAATATTTTTATTTTTTATAGAATTTAATGAATGAATTAATTTTACATCTGCAATATGCCTATCTTGTAGATTTTGACTCTTATAAGCTACATCATGAGCATGACAAGCTCGATCAATAGCGTTTATTGGTTCCTCGCCTGGTTTTGGTTGATCCTGATTATCGAGCCTGATATCGAGTCGAGTACCAGGACCGCAATAATTATATCCTGGTAGATGTTTTTCTCCACTGTATTTAGCCCATGGAGCACCTGGAAACTTTGACATCAAATTAGCAATATCACCACCGCGCTTATTAGGTAAAAACGAAAATTTCTTTCTACCGCATATAGAACATTTTCCACCGTACGCTATTTTTTTATTTTTTGTTATAACCGTAGCTAAATCAGTGGTTGGAGTTTTAACTTTACAGCGTAAACAATATAAATTCATGTTATAATATATATGGATATAATTGATTTCTCAGCAACTCGGCAACGAGAGCCAGTTAAACACCATCCTGCGCTACCAAATTCCATCAGAATGATTATCATAGGACCATCTGGATCGGGTAAGACGCAGTTATTACTTAATCTGATAATGAGATGGTTGAAATGGGATAAATTATATTTAGTAGCACCATCCGTTGATGATCAACGATGTTATGATGTACTTAAAGATTTCAATGAAAACGCACGATTACTGGATGAGGATA
Source organism: Sinohyriopsis cumingii (assembly GCA_028554795.2). Lineage (NCBI taxonomy): Eukaryota > Metazoa > Mollusca > Bivalvia > Unionida > Unionidae > Sinohyriopsis > Sinohyriopsis cumingii. Next base: position 75,095,222 of record CM068827.1, on the reverse strand, counting down.
ATGATGTTATAGAGTTTATAACCGATATTGATGAAGCACCATCCGTAGATTCCATAGACGGATTTATTAATAATTTAGTTGTATACGACGATGTGATGCTAGATAAACAATCAAATCCAGCCAGAATATTTTCCCGAGGTAGACACAAAAATACAGACGTGATCTATGTTACTCAACGATATACACAAATTCCGAAGGTGATCAGAGACAACTGCAACATTTTAGTTGTGTTTAATGGCGTAGACACACACACGTTGCGAAATATTCATCAAACTTGGTGTGGTGGTGACATGGATATAATTAAATTAAAAAATTTCTTCTCACGAGCGCAAGCTACTCCGCATGGATTTATAACAATAAATTTACATGATCCAAGAACAAGATATCGTGTGGGTCTTGAAAAAATATTTGGGTAACAGGGGTGATGATAAAATTAAATTGAATTAAAAAGATAATGAACAACTGTGCGTGGCTGCGTCAAGGAACAACAGATAAATGTAATAAAAAATGCCGTGGAGAATATTGCAAGAAACATAATTATCTTATAAAGAAAAACCCTCATGCTGGTCCACGAAGTTGTGTTGGTTGTAACAACGGTGTTAGAGGATTATATCAGATTTGCAAAAATTGCGGTGGAGATCGATACAGAAGTTTGATGAACTATTACAGAAAAAGAAAGAACATAAATCCAAACATAGAAAAACCACCATCAGAACTTGAATATTACTTGAAACATAGAACAAATAAAGATGAAACAGATGAAGATGAAACAGATGAAGATTCCCATGATTCAGATGATGATTCCCAAGATTGATAGCAGCAGAGAGGGTTCGTCTACAATTCTGTTTGGGACAAACAATAATCGTAGACGTGGTAATTGACCTCTATGAGTGGTCACTATTTTTTTTGGTAAAACACAAGGGTGACCACTCCCTTAAGTGGTCTGTTCACCCTCTCTGCTGCTCGGGGGAATTTGAGAATGATATCTCATGGAAAAGAAATCGAGAATCATGCCTATGAACATCTGACAAAGACAAAGATCGGAAAATAAACAAAGCAGCACTGGAAATTGTGACTAATTAAGGGTGCCTAGACGCCTGCTAAAGGAAACCTAGGTGCATATATACGTACCTATACATTTTCACAAGATCAAAGAAGTGTGCCTGCGATCACATATAAATAAACAAAAGAACTAGAGTTAAAATGTGTAGCTGACGAGAGTTTGGCTAAACAGAATGAAATAATAACAATCAATGCGGAACCTAACATGAAAGATTTAAACAGGGAGAGATGCCAAAGAGTTATATATGAAATTATCGTCATATTTTAAATCAGAGCCGTCGTTATCAAGCCTAAGATTGACCGACTGTGTACATGTACTCAAAGTAGGCTAATTACCTTGGCTCCCATTTAGGGGTCGTTTTCCCCCAATTATTCAATACCAGCATATTAATCAGAATGTCATCCTGAAATATGAATTGACAAGAGACGATAATGAGGTCCAATTATCTAAAAACAATCGACCTCAGTCCCTAGCATTTTGTTTATCAGACATAGATCACATTACCTTCGATGTATATGCAATGTCTTGCAGCGCTTTTTATGTTACGACTAAGCCATGTATTCGATAAAGATGTATTCATTTGGTGGTAATGATATACCCAAATTCGATATGCTATCATAAAGCCGCTAAAACTTTACACATGAAACAAAACATTTTTAATTTGTCAGTCCTAGTGTGGATTTCCATCGTGTCAAAATGTAAGATCTCCTCTACTCTAGGAGATACTCTAGGAGATGGTCTAATTATCCAGATGTATTACGATGCTCAGATGTCTCGTATATTCTCTGAGCTGGTGCACCTAATCGGAAGCAATATTTATTTAAACCACGCTTTTTAGACCAGAATGAGACAGACAGCTTTAATAGTTAGGAACTATATTCTTAAAAAGCGATTCATATGGCAGTTCTGTTTATATCATTTTTGTTCATATGTGTGTGTTTCTTTTTTTCCATTGAATATATTTTACATTGAATATATTTTACAGTTGCACAATATAGTTGTTAAATGTTAGTGTGCAAAACCGTCGTTTAAGTGTTTGCTGTCCTTTCATTGTTTTCTAGAAAACCTTTGTTATTATTGCGCTGTTAGGTTAGTTTGCATATTTTATCAGTGAAATCATATGCTAATGGTAACACGTTTCGGTCATGGACCTTACAAATCAAGACTCTAATGGAATGATGCCATTATTGTATGACATATCAGACTTCATTTAGTTATGTGCCAGCATGAAAATATGTGAACAATGGTTTAAAACACAAATTACATCTTAAATCCTCCGCCGAAGACTAGGAATACAATAAAATAAAAGGAAAATGTAAGATGGCAAAATCACAACTCGTTTTTGATAAGGGGTATATGATACATATTAACTCTGGACATGAATATTAGCTCTGGGCATGACATTGCTTAGGATGATGAGTGTCCAACGCTGATAACTGCCAGTTATGGCTCGGAAAAATCCGATTAATTGCTAATATTCGGTTAATAGACACAGGGGCAATCGTTGACGAGGAAATTACAGTTGCAGATTTTTATGTCTTTGTTTATGTGTGTTAATAAGGGCCACGGCAGCTGGCGCTAATCTTGCAGAGCTAACAATATAATGTTAAAAATATAGTTATAAACTTATTCCTTAGCACGGCTGGTTGGCTCTTTAGTTTTAATATAATTAGATATCAGTTTTATGTTGTCTGGGAATTGTTTACACCGGCTGGACGCAGTATTGCCTTTTCCATCGCATCAACGTTCTTCTGTCTTGTATATCTACTGTATTTTACAGTTTTCATTTGCACACTTAAACGTACAACAGCCAAATTAATAGAGAAGATGATTAATGTTGATCGCTAAAATGTATACTATAGTAGATAGGTAAGTGGGTGTACTTTTTAATAACCAACAGAGATGAGTCAGGACGCACTTGCTTCTTACTACTGGCAATGATTCCACTGTAGTTATAATTTCATAAAGGTTACTTGGTATTGTAATCAGTATTAAATATCATTTGCCCCGAAATCGATCTCCACATTCCAATCGATTTAGAAAAACACGATATATAATTAAAATGCATCCTTCCGTAATATCTAGAAGGGAAAACAGGCTTAGATTTATTGCTACTACAAATCGTTACAAGTACATAAAATCTTGATCGCTTTCATCGCTCCAAGTCTCTCACAACTGAAACGAAGTGCAATACAATTAAAATACAGTCCAAAATACAATAAGCCCTCGTATCATTAAACGAGATAAATGCGTTAAAAAACAACAAAGAAAAACATACTGACAAACAAATAAACACAGACACAGGCAGACAAATCATCACATGAAAACCTGTTTCTTATCTTTATTTCATTTCGGACAAGCAAAGTGGAAAATGTTTAGCATATCAACAAGTTTCAGATTTACGTTCACCATTTAACGAAAACCTGTTTAATCATCATATTAGACATAGCCACACCTACGGAATAGCATCGCACCTTGATATAAAGGTCAAAGATGTAAGTTTGAAAGTTGCTTGATAAAAGGTCATGTCAATATCTTGCATATATTGGACTAAATGTTTTAGGTGATATTACAGCTTGTATTGGAACTGCCAGCATGCCAATGTTTTGATTAACACGTGATCGATATATAATTATGCTTTTTTTCTAAGATGAATTTTGGCATAAAGTCATTGGTATGCTAACAAGATTGCTAGGTTATATTAATTCAAGAACAAATTATTTGAAAGTCCATCAGCCCAGTCAACTTTAACATTCCAGAATCACCATCTGATTGAACACAGTCCTTTCTTACCTTGAGGAAATTTTATTTTGTTGTTTGTTTTCCTTCCGCAACATAAAAAGCAAGCTTTCAAACCTTCTTTGTTGTGCCATACCGCTTTAGCTATATATATATATATATATATATATATATATATATATATATATATATATATATATATATATATATATATATATATATATATATATATATATATATATGTGTGTGTGTGTGTGTGTGTGTTTATATATATATATATATATATATATATATATATATATATATATATATATATATATATATATATATATATATATATATATATATATGGATGAATGAAGAAAAGTCAATGATTTCTTATGAGTTGGACATTTTCGTGGAGCACTCTTAGTTGGGATCTTGTACAAATTCTTGATAACACTGAGGTGCATCTGGCATGCAGTCTATTTTTCCAACTGCAATAAAATCAATAATATAATATTCCGTTCACTTACGTGTACATCATCAGCACGTAATCTGAAGAAATACATTTTATAACTTTAAACACTCACAAGAAAATAAAGTACATGACGTAGAATCGATCAAAACGTTCTCGTTGACACCTGATCATGCTAGCATCATCACTGAAATAGTACAGATCCATATATATATATATATATATATATATATATATATATATATATATATATATATATATATATATATATATATATATATATATATAGAGAGAGAGAGAGAGAGAGAGAGAGAGAGAGATGTGGGAGGGGCTCCTTTTTTCTAAACGATAAGTGGTCATCTTAATAGAACGAAAATAATTTTGGAAAAATAATTGGATTTCAGGATTTATTCGTAAGTATAAACTGAAATAATGGGGTATACAAATGTTAATCCACCTCCAATGTTTTGTCTAATAGATAGTTTCATTCTCTCTGGATATACATCGTTTTGTGTAGAAGAAACTATAACACAAATACACATGCACACATACGCGCACAAGAAAGAATTGTTTACAAGAAAAGCTCAGTTGCTTCGTCTTCGTCTTCGATTGTCGCAATTAATAATAATAATAATAATAATAATAATAATAATAATAATAATTATAACAATAATAATATAATGGTCGTTCTGATTCCAACACATAAAAAAAGTTCTTTTTTTTCTGATATGGTTGTCAGCGCATGAATATTTTGGAACGATATATGGTCCTTTCTCCACCGAACGTTTATATAATGGAAAATGTCCTTAAAACAACTTGTTTTGTGTCTGTCTGATGCATCTGCCTATATTTCCAAACATTTTCATAAATTCATACTTGGAGTATATTGAACGCCTTTATCCTTTCTCAGTAAATCTTGAATGTAAAACAGAAGGCCATTTTGGACTATATCGGAAGTATTTTGCATACATTCGACAACTGCTGTGTGTAGCTGAGTGCCATTTTTGTCAATCTTGATACATTGGGAACACCTCATTTTATCTGCATCGTTATTTCTCTCGAGACTGATTGTGCAAAGACATCATTGATGACTAGACTATTGCGATAATAAGGAGTGAATAACTCAAAAGTTACACGAGAAGACATACCTTTGTAGAAACTCCAAAAAAGTTAATTCATAGAATAGCCGAAAATTGTAGCCATAGTGAGATTTCGTTGAAACATCTTAAATATCGTCACCGTAAGGTCGTGACTATTTTGCAGACATCGCTTATGAATTGAATGGAAAAGGTGACACATAAGAATGCCATTAGAATATTGAATTTAGGCAGCACACCCGAACTGACAAAGTTAAAGTAAGAGTTTTCTTCTTGTGCACTTCGATCTGAAATAATAATAATAATAATAATAATAATAATAATAGCGATGATGATGATGATGATGATGACGATGAGCATTACCTTGATCATCACCATTGTATTAAACTTAAGTTGTTGATGTTGATACTGTGATAATATTGACATTTGATGCCAGGTTTAAGCTTTATGACGTCAGTCAACCTAACGTAATCATAAGCAAGCGCTTACTTTTTGTCTATTCATTCTTGCTCAACGCGATCTGCTTTTAGGACTCACGGTACTAATGAAAATAAAATAGAGTATATATGAATAATGCTCGCCAGGATTGGTTGATAATGAAAGTTAGATTTTAGTAAATATAATATTTTAGGAGAATATCCTAGTTGGATATAAAAAAGAACCCGTGTTGTATTGATGTGATTTGTCATTTTACAGGCGTGCATTTGAAAGACGGAAATAAGCACCCGGCTCTTGGTGCTGTATTAAAAGATAGAGCTAGGTACACGAACATATCTATACCGTGATTTACGGAAGTATTTTGTTTCTTACCACGATACGTATCACGGTATACCGCAGTTAATATTAAGGACCAATATCTCAGTGTTTCTGGGGGTGGGGTGGGGCCTGACACTTTTTGTTTCATTTCCGTCTTTCAATAGCTGGAAAAATATCTTACTCTGACTTATTAGCAAAATATTACCATATTATATTCACTATATTCATTGGAAAAAATATATATATTATCTTTAGACAAAAGAATACAAAATACATATTTCATTTCAAAGATAATCTCAGCCTTTCCCAGTCATCCGCTACCTAAGATTAAATAGCTGGTATCTAATAGTAGATGAAATCGCTAGGTGTATGTTATTTTTTGTATAAGTTGTAATCGAAAAGCTGTAAGTAAAGTGGGATGGTTAAGCTTACACTATAGCTTATACTAGGAAATACATCGTGCTGAGATAAGAGAACCTATTGATAAAAATAAGAAGTGTTGATACTGAAGCTTGCAATGTTCTAGCTACACCAATGATATAATAGGCAAGAAAAAACGTTGAATTGCATGCCAGCAGTGGGATATTTATCATAGAGGGCCAGTAAACATAGGACACTCAACAAACGAGAAAATATTTAGTGGACTTGAGAAATTACCTTACGTTCAGAGAAAAACAACTGCGGTTCTCAAAATCGTAAGATGGTTTGCAGTTTCACAAAAAAATACGCATGATTAACACATTGGCATATCATCATCAGCAGCAGCAGCAACAGCATCAGATGCAGCATCAAACCCTTAACCCAAGAGGTCGTTGGGGCACCATAGTTGACTTTACAACCAATTCTCTTTATCTTTCCCTGTTCTCTACTGCTCTTAGTGAATCTCTAAATCCCATGCCCGTCCACTCCTCAGTGCTGATTTACCACATTTTTTCTGTCTGCCTCGTCTTTTCTACCCTCATACTGTGCCTTGAAAAATTGTTTTTGCCAGTCCAGATGATCTTGAGACATGAACCTATCACTTCAGTTTACGCCTTTTTACAGTGGTCAAGAGGTCTTCATAGGATCCGATGGCTCGTTGGATCCTGTTGTGGATTTCTTCGTTAGTTACATGGTCAATAAAACGCTCCGGTGGCCTATTGGTTAGAGCGTCCGCCTCGAATGCGGAAGGTCGTGGGTTCGATTTCCGGCCTAGTCATACCAAAGATTTATAAAGATGGTACTAACATCTGCCTCGCTTCGCGCTCAGCATTAAAAGCTTAGTGTTAGACTGGTCGGCCTGGTGTCAGGATAATGTGACTGGTGGGACATCATGCTACATGTCTGTAACATGATGCCCGAGTGCTAGACATCACTATAAACTGCCACAGTGCAGACATCGTAGCGATATGACTGAAAAATTGTTAAAGCTACGTTAAAAATCCGAATATCTCACTCTCTCTCTCTATCACACACACACACACACACACACACACACACACACACACATGGTCAATATATGAGATACCCAAGATCATGCGGTAACTCATTTTGAAGGTTTGAATCCTTCTTTATAGGTCTGATGTGAATGTCCATGTTTCACAAGCATACAGAAAGATGGAAATGACAAATGAGCACATAGCCATTTTTTGGAACACAAAGCAATGTTGGTATCTTTCCTTATTGTTATTGCTGATGTTGTCTGGGAAATCTTGTAAAGTAGTTCTGGTTTGGATCTCTCATCTATGATAACTGATCCCAAATACATGAACCTTGTGACTCTTTCCAGCTTCTGTTCACTGACATTTATTTCTGCACTGATACCGTTGGTGTTGTTTGTCATCAGTTTTTTTTTTCTCAGTGCTAATCTCCATACCGTATGCTGTGGAGGTTATGTCGATGCGCTCAGCCAAGTCAGACAGTTCTTTTTCATCTCCTGCTAAAACATCAATATCATCTGCGAAGTGAAGGTTGGTGATTGTTCTTCCTCTGATGCTGATAGCATCATTGTGGTCATGTAAGGCATCAGCCATTATCCTTTCTAGGAAAATATTGAAGAGTATAGGTGACAGTATACATCCCTGACTCCAACTGATGTTCGAAACCAATTTCCTCTGCTGCCATTGATGAGGACAGCACTAGTGGCTTTGTTATAGAGGTGCTCAACAAATAGCACCAGGTTTGAGCTGATATTATACTTCCTTATAGTTGTCATTAAGGAGAAATGCCATACCCTATCAAAGGCCTTTTTGAAATCTATAAAGACGTGGTATAGATGATGCTGATGCTGAAGGTATATTTCTTGCAAAGGAGTCTAAGGTTGAAGATTTGTCCTGTTGTGATCCTTCCTGCTCGAAAGTCTGCCTGCTCTTCAGCAATAATTTTCTCTGCTTGAGGCTTAGTCTCTTGAGAATTATTTTCAGCATGACTTTACTCGGGTTACTGATCAGACTGATGGTTCTGCAGTTTTGGCATAGCTGTAGGTTTACTTTCTTGGGAAGCACGATGACCAAAGCTTGAGTCCATGTGGCGGGCCCTTCTCCTGTCTGCCATATCTTGTTGCAGGTTGTTGTCAGGACTGTGACTATCCCTTCTCCTCTTTCTTGAATGAGCTCTGCTGGTATGTTGTCAACGCCAGCTGACTTTTCATTTAATTAGTGACCTAACTGCAATTTCTCTTTCTTCACGAAGAAAGGGGTTATCATCAATTTATTCTGCTTTAGGGTAATTTAGTACTGCTTGATCTCATTGGGTCTTATGATTGTACACTTCTGAGCAGTATTCTGTCCATTGCTTGGGGATCTCTTGATCTTCTGCGATGAAATTTCCTGATTTGTCTTGGATGGTGGTAGTTTTCTCTTAGGTATGGGTTGTGAGATCTTTTACCAGTTGATATGCCAATTTGCTATCATTTCTACTCAAACTGTCTTCGATTTTTCAGCATTGTCTTTTTATCCAGGATTTTTTTGCCTTTTTAACGCTTTTCCTGATCATGTTGTTTATCTCTCTGTATTTTCTAGCTCCTTCATGATCTCTTTTTCTCTTTTACATTTCTCTTCTTCTGTCGCGTAGTTCAAGGACATTTGTTATGACCCAAGCTTTCTTTGTTTGACGAGATTTGCCAATGATTTCGCTCGCTGTGCTGAATATGGTTGTTAAAGACTTAAGGTCGGTGTCTTGGCTGTCCAAGGTTATCAAAGGAGCAAATTTACCACCTAACATTGCTTGGAAGGCTTCTGCGACGTTTGGATCTTTCAATTTTTCAAGGTCAAATATGATTCTTGGTTGGTTAGGCGTTTTGACCATTTTCAGGTGGAGGCGAAACTTTGTCATTAATAAATCATGGTCTGTTCCAATATCTGCTCCTGGAAAATGTCGTGTTCTAGCGATATTCAGTCCTGTGTAGACTCGTTTTGTTTCACCGAATAACTAAACTAAACTAGATAACTAAAACATGACATGTGGGGTCCTTTTGGGTGTGTGTGTGCTTTTTTATCCAAAATGTTTCCGAAAGTTGGATTCGACCTAAATGTGTTTCACAACATTCCATTTGGACACCACGTTAGCATACGTTGTACCAGTCAAACATGTAATAAAATGATAATAAATATAATTATTTTTGTAATATTCATAATTAATTTATGAAATATACAACTGTTTTTGTAAAATAAGATAACTCTTGAACTATCTTATCACAAATAATGAAAACTTGGCTGTTAATATCATTCAAGTTGTAAGAAGATTCAATGGAAATTTCCTTACACTCCTTAGTGACGGAAACTACCGATGTACCGGTTCAATGAAAAAGTACCGTAGTACTAGCCACCAACATTAAATACCGCGGTAAACTGGAATACCGCTAATACCACAGACACCAGTTGAAACAACATGGTTAAAAAGACATGCAGATCCAGACAATGTGGAAAACCATATGCCCTGCACAGAAGATGCCATCAAGAATATGTCTATACTGATAAATTTAAGTTTGATCACGTGTACTCAGAAATGTAACGCTATTGAATTTTTAATATCACGCTGTTTGCATAGGTTTACCGTAGAAACTGAAATAGTACTGTTCGTCCTTTAGGACATCTCCAGAGTAGAGATACCCACGCTTGCTCATTAACATACAAGTTATATATATTCAACGTGTTCATTTTCGTGATGTTAGCACCAATTCTGCTTGCATAAGAATAATGCCAAGACAAAAGGTTGGGAAAATTTTGAAGTTGTGACGACTTAAATTAGCACATGATGAATAGTGTCAGTTTGCTATGCGTCAGATATAAGACCCTAATGTCAGACAAGCATTTAAACCGCTCCGGTGGCCTAGTGGTTAGAGCGTCCGCCTCGAAAGCGGGAGGTCGTGGGTTTGAACCCCGGCCGAGTTATACCAAAGACTTAAAATGATACTCACAGCTGCCTCGCTAGAATGAAGGGCAATAAGCGTCATAGTCATAATGCATATATATGTTCGTATAATATACAATGTATATTTTCATTTGCAATATATATATATATATATATATATATATATATATATATATATATATATATATATATATATATATATATATATATATATATATATATATACACTAATGTTCTGATTACTTGTGTATGCCTCTTTTCTATACGGATGCAGAAGTACTTACCAGACGTCGTAAACTGGAATACTGAAGTATGTCTCCAGTGATGTACTGAATATAAATTAACAGGCTTGTGGAGATTATAAAGTGAAGAGATAAAGTGAAATATTAGCTGAAGATTAGTTGCCTGAGAAAGTTAGTAATATAATGGCGGAAAAGGCGGCTGGAGAATTACTGCCCAAACTATTATCTAATGTAACTGAGCCCATACTAAACATAAATTTACATGTACCTGAATAAATAGTTGTAACTGAGACGCTACCAGTCTACGTAACTAAAACCATAATTGTGCTCGAAGCTGAGCCCATAACTGTACATAATAGTAAGCCCATATCTAAACGTAAGACTTTACGTATCAATGATCCCTAGGTCAAGCTTTTAGACAATACTGTGCCTATGTCATACTAGTTATTTGCCACAGATAAAAGGGTTCATGTCGCAAATTGTGAGAAAGTAACAATGGCAACACAAGAGGACATACAGTAGTAATCCTGGTTATACAACTATAATAATCTTGACCGTGATTTTGCTGATGGGTATGATGATGGTAATTATAATTCAATGTTTTTCAAATCTTGTTTAATATTTGCCCATATATATTCTAACAGTTTGATTAGAAGTAGACAATGATATACCCCATCTAATATTGAATTTAGGTCACTGAAACATTTTTAAAGTTGTTTTCTAAATCTGTTAATGTTTAACTATTGGTGTCATTTACTCGCTGTATTTTCCAGCAGTTCTCGCAATTTAGTTGTAGATTTTGTTGGCTGCATCTGTTCCTTTGCCGAGGTCTATTTTATGACATACATCTCTTTGTAATACATTTCAATGTCTGCTTTTATAGAATCTATTTTGAGTTCACTTTTTCCACTGCATTTACTTAATCCTTTGAGTCCTTATCTTCTTGCAGCGTACATGATCTAACAAGTTGATCCCTATTAATTATTTCGTTGTGTTCGTCTACAACAAATTCGGTGTCTCGTGCTTGCTGTTGAAATGGTTCATTTGCGCTAATGACTTGCGTTTCTCTTTGATCAGTCACTCATACTAGCTGTCATTGTGTAACAGCAGGTTATTGATATTGGTTATATTTGGATATTGATATTGATTATATTTGGATATTGATATTTTGTTTCTTCTCTTTAATGTTCCCACAGTTTCCATATTTTTTAAAACAACCCAAGGACTAATTGTAATTCTTACAAGTTTACACTCTGTGCAAGAAGTGTCCTTGACTGCGCTTAACCATTTACGGTTCGATGATGTATTTCTGGTAAACCGTTAAAGAATTTACTAACCGTGTCAGCCCTTCTAAAATGTTATTCCCAGTAATACAATCTTGCCTGATTACATTTATATTCGACCAAGAGATAGTGTATGTTTAGATCTAGCAAATGAGTTTTCCGGGTCATTTATAAAAGGCATCATAATCTTTCTTCCGCTATATAATTCTGCATCTTCAGCTTTTAAATAGGATTATATTGCTTCGCATTTTTATCATCTGATTATAAAGTATTTATAAATTTTATGTTTATAACTAATGAACTGTTCTGCCGAAACTTGTTGCATGAATTTAGTCAATTTTCTTGGTGAGGATTTAAGAGTTTAGCTTCCCTCATTTAACAAAAGAATATCGTTAGAAACATCTTGAATGTTCCATTTCATGCTAATTTTTAAAAAAACACGGGATTATCAAAAATATGATCAAAATCTATATAACCTTCTTCCTCTCTAGACCAAAATATAAAAACCTTGATCTGATGTTATCATCATAGCTATAGCAAATGTGGTGAGTAAATTTCTACACTCTTTGCAGGGAGAACTCACAAATGATTGTTGTTGTTGTTGTTGTTCTAGGGTTTAACGCCATTTTTCAGCACAAGATAGGCTATACATGGCGGCCAGTATTAATGGTGGAGGAAGAACCCTGGAAAACTCAGGTAAGAACCACCGACCCACGAGAAGCTACTGGCAGGCTTTCCCACGTACCCACGCTAGCCGAGCTTTGGACTCGAACCCACGCAGAAAGAGGTGAGACGGCAGTGATCCGGAACGTTGAGCGCTTTAGACCACTCGGCCACTCGGGGCCCCCTCACAAATGGTAATATCACATCTAATTGTATTCAATATTTCACAGAATATGAGTTATTTAAATTTGGCATTTCTTTGTAGTTTTCTAAGTGCTAGTTTGATAATTCTCAGACATACCAGAACCAGAACAAAGACCATAAGGCACAATTTTCTGAATAATTTAGAAAACCATGCAGGAATTCTCTGGAGGCTTTCCATATATCCATTGTACATCCCGATGTACTTCCTCTGAATTGTACTTTTTTTTATAAACATCAAATGTGCACCTACCACCATGCAATAAATGTATTACTGCTGATAAGAACTCTAACTCTGTGTCATATTTTACAGCTCAATACAAGCTGTCTTCTAGTTGGTAAAGTCTGAGGAAAGCCTTCTAACAACGAACGACGATAGGAAACCCAGTATCCAATGGAACACCTGCCTCTAAAGCTTTTCTGTGATAAAGTTGAATGTTTTTAACTCAACTTTATTAAAAGTCAGTTATTCATGAATGGAATCGTTGCATTATTTATCTCTTCGCTTGTCATCGTGTTTGTCTAGTAATGGTATCGTTCTGGCTGTCAAGGGTTGAAAACGTATGTGTGATTTGGATTTGGATTTTTAACGTAGCTTTAACAATTTTTCTGTAATTTCGCTACGATGTCTGCAGTGTGGTAGTTTATAGTGATGTCTAGCACTGGGGCATCATGCCGCAGACATGTAGCACCATGTCCCACCCAGTCACATTATCCTGACACCAGGCCGACCAGTCCTTACACTAACCTCTTAATGCTGAGCGCCAAGCGAGGCAGCTATTAGTACCATTTTTATGTCTTTGGTATGACTCGGCCGTGGTTCGAACCCACCACCTCCTGCATCCTAGGCGGACGCTCTAACCGTTAGGCCGCCGGAGCGGTAGGGTTGGAAACGTAAAAGGTTGCACACCTCTAAATGATATGATGGTCAATGTCTAATATATCACCATCTTAAATGCCTTCTAATTTTTTGAAGTTCATCGATCTTTGAATGAATTCTATGGATGGATCAGCATATAATCTCAGTGTGTTAGATTTGTTCTTGTTTTTTAATGCATTGTTAATTCTACTACTGGTGATATGATGTACTCTGTAATTTTCAACTTTGCGGTATTTGTGACTATGGTATTCACTTCTGTGTTCTCTGCTCTCCATATTCAACTTTTTAAAATAGGCTTTGATTTGTTCTGACTAAATATTCATGAGCTTTGCTTGGTAATATAAGTTTCTCGTTCTCACCCCTCCGTTTAAAGTGTTTACTTTGAAAAGGTTAAACGAGAACCATTTTGTATGAACACACTGATACCTTTTTACTTTGATATTTTGACATGTCTCCATTTATTGAAACCACTGAAGTTCGATATAATTACCATAAATTCGATTTGGAAACAAGATGATGATAACTTGTGAGATGATGGACATTTTGCGAAATAAAGTGGGAGGTGACCAAGGTAAAAAATTGAAAAAGTAACTTTGCAAAACAAGAAATAGAACTAAACTTAATAGGCGATTTGGAAAATATTCGAAGGAACGTGAATAAGAAAAATTAGGGAAATTAACAAATGCGAAGATGGAAAAGATCGTCCAAGACAAATTTTATGAAAAGAAAAGTAGTTCAAACTTATTATTATCTTGGTAGTGGAGCAACCACATTTGCTATTGTGTTATATATTATGATGTAAAGCTTTAGCTCTGAGACGCTATTATATAATCTGTGAGAATATCCTACCAGTGATGTTGTCATCCTCACCATTAAACGAGCAAGTAAATCAGCATGATTAGCACCGGCTGTCAAGATAGGGTTCTCTCAGCATTTGTAGAAATATACAAGAGCTGAAGAGAATTAAAGAGGATCTGCCTTGAGTGATCTGCCTTACATAAATGGAAGTCTAGATTTAAGAGTAGGTTAATCATATATATATTGAATCGAATACAATTTGTGGATTTATTAGGTCTATAATCTGTAGATTTTTTCGTTCATGAATTAAAGCTCCAATTGCTATAACGGATATATTTTAGCTTAACTGGAGTCCTTACCTGTCGAGAATGCATTTCACAGTGGTGTCGTTTTACATGTTGTGAACTTCATGCAAACAATGCGAATAGGAACAATAACAATACTGAATAACATCATTAAAGATGAAAAGTGGAACGTGATAAATTTTGATGTGACACCAATGACATGCCTTTCTTGTTAGGGATGTGTGAGCAATACGTGTGATACGTCATGCTGGTTTGAACCAGTAAAACATTAAAGCATATCTCTAGGAAAAATAAGTGGCATCAAAACATGAAATGAAACTCTGAATTACTAATTTAGCAGGTGCTCTGAATAAATTTGGTGCGCCGAATGAAGCATATATTCATAAGCTGATGTTCCGATACGTAAGGATTTGGAAAATAAAAACTTAAAATATAATCAAACGTGCGAGAATAAGTTGGTAATTAATGGAATAAATCTCGAATTAAAAAGGAGAAAACAACAACCCATCCCACCCTCAGAGCAAACTCATAAAAGACAACACCAAAAACAACCAAACTATTAGACCGTCAAACACCAATATACGACAACAGGAAAATATCAGTTGCGTATGGTTGATATACCAAGAAGTTAAATGTTCTGTTCCGTGAAGTAGGTCCTTTACAAGCTGTTGGGGAAAAAACATGCAGTATTCGTGCGATATTTAGAACTCGTTTAACAAGGTTAAATACTGAAAATCCGCCTTTGGGAATGGTATAGAGGATATTAAGAAGTGACCGGCAAATTTAAATACCATACAATCCTAACTCCAGAAAGGATTAAACGATGAGCAGAAACAGATCGATGACAAGATTCAAAAGTTAGCTGATGACTTTAAAGCTGTCGTAATAAAGATGGAAGATATCGTGACTGCTTTAACCAACAGTCTTTCTCAATTACAGAAGAATGATTTCCCTTGAGGTTAGTAGAACGATAGAATACAATACGAAAATAATCAATGTCAGTGAAATTATGATTAGATCTATGGGAACGGTCTATAGTTTATTAATTCTTGATTTAATAAAAAAAAACCCTACAACTTTTTAAACAACATAAAACATAAAAGCGAGCAAGTTTTGCCAGATAATAAATTATATACAGATAAAAAAAATTGTTGTTAATAAGTATTTTTGTTTCATTTTTCATTTCTCCTGTAACTTAGCTGGTCGTAGGGGCGCCACTGACTACTTTGCGACAATATCTCTCCATTTTGCAATATTCAGCACTGTACTTTTTGACGTTGCAAAGTCCCTGCCAACGAATTCTTTGATATTTTCTTTTCCATATCTTCTGTCTGCCGTGTTTTCATTTTCCTCTCACTGTACCCTGTAGGATTATCTTTGACAGGCCAGATGAGCGTAGTACGTGACCATACTATCTTAGTTTACGTTTCTTTGCGGTGGTGAGCAGATCTTCATATAACTCAACTGCACCTTGGATTCTAATGCGCATTATTCATTAGCGACAAAGCATGGATTCATCTCTCTATTTCTGATGTCCGTGTCATGTCTCACATGCAGACAGGAATATGGATATGACAAGGCAGCGTTTAAGCTTGATGTTGGACTCAAGCGTAATATTGTTGTACTCCCAAATAGGTTTTAGCCAACGCTGTGCAGTTATTGCCTGTGCAATCCTGGAATGAACCTCATTTTTTGAATCTTCATCAGAGGTTATACACCCCGATACTGAGAATATTGTCAATGTTCCCATCCGCTGTCAATTCACTCTTATTTTCATTTTGGATGCTGAACAGGCTGTTTGTCATTAGCTTAGTCTTTTCAGCGCTGATCTAAAGCATCCCATAACTTGGTGTTGCTTGCTTTAGACGGTTCACTAAGGGTTTCAGTTCGTTTTCATCACCTACTAATCCATCGATATCATCAGGGCAGCGAAGGTTGGATATTTTTCTACCTCCGACACTAACACTGCCATACTGGTCTTCCAAGGCATCGGACAAAATCCTTTTCAAGTCGATGTTAAGGGAAGTTGGTGAGAGAAGATAGCCCGTTCTAACTCCGACTGTGGTTCTGAACCAATTACCTGCGTTGCCATTGACGAGAACTGCGTCTTCCTGAAGTCAATGAAGACATAATAGAGGTCCTGCTGATGCTGCAAATATGTTTTACAGAGAGGTATAAGATTGAGGATCTGTATTATATTGCTACGTCCTTCTCGGAAACCTGCTCTTCTGCTTTACTTCCAGGGGATTTCATTCTGTTGAGGATTATCTGATGCATGACATTGCTTGGATGATGATGAGGCAGATTGTTCAGTAGCTCTGTCACAGCTGCAGATTACCTTTCTTAGGAACAGGGTTGATCAGAAACTGGTTCCGTGTATAACAGCTTTTGTTTCAGATTGTTGTGTGGACATCCATCATGGAGATTCCTCCTACTTGAACAAATTCCGTTTGTATATTGTCTACCCCAGCCCACTTCCCTTTTGTTACTATACTGCAGCCTCTACTTCTTTCCTGAGGATCAGTGTCTACATATGTTGTGGTCAGTTGGGAGCTTAGTACAGCTTGGTCTACAGAAGTATGTGGTTGTAAAGCTCTACACAGTATTCCATCTATCTGTTCATAATCTCTTAATCTTCTGTGAGACTCTTACCAGCCTCATCCTGGATCATGATAGCTGTCCCTGTTTCCCCTGTTATCAGGTCTTTCACCAACCGGCATGCCTTATTACTGTTACTCGGTTCAGGCTTTTCTCGGCTTCCTAAACTGGTCCTCTACCCAGTTTTCCGTCGTTTCTGTAAGCTCTTTTTAACCCTGTTGTTAATCTCCCAGTGTTTTTTTCCCTTGCTCCTTCAAGGTCGAATCACATCCTCGCCAGTTTTCTCCTGGCACTACAAAGCCAGAGGATGTCTGCTGTGACTCACTTTTATCCTACAAGGCTTGCCAAGGATCTCACTGGCTGTACCTATTAATGACGTGTTGAAAGAGGTGATAAAGTAGTCTAGGTATATTTCTTAGCACCCAGAATAGAGAGTGGTGCAAATTTGCGGCTTATTGATGCTTCAAACGCTTGATGTTTAAGTTTTTAAAAATTAAACCCGATGCTAATTTGTCCCGGCTTCTTAGTCTTCCTCAGACGAAGTTTGATATTCAACTTCGACAAGTCATGGTCGCTTCCTTTGTCAGCTCCTGGTAAGCGACGTGTTCTGGCAATGCCAACGCTAGACCAGAACCACTTTTTGACAAAGATGTGGTCAATCTGATTAGGGTGTTTTCATTCTGGACTGTGCCATTTCTTTCCTTTAGAACGTTTTTGGAGGCCAAGGGACGTTCGTTAGCACTAGGTCATTGTAGGTGGCGGTGTCCATGAGCCTGAGTCCCCTCTCATTGGTCTGTTCATTACTGGACCACAGACGTCCCCTACCATGGCATTCGAGTCTCCCCGAATAACTAGAATATCCTCCTTGGCTGTCTGGTCAATGAGAATTTGAAGCTAGTCGTAGAACTCATCCACTTCCTCGTCATCATGATTAGATGTTGGAGCATAAACCTCTGTGATGGTGATAATGAAGGGAAATGCCCTCAAGCGGATAGTAATCATCCTTTTAAACACTGGCCCACAACCCATGCCAGTATTCACAATATCCTTATGTGTTTAACGCTTAATACACTACAAAGTAAGAGGTCAAAAAGGTCAGTAGATTTATGGAAACATTTGAATCATTTACTGCATTGCTGCTGGTCAAATAATTGGACACTGTAATAAACATTCCCTTCTTTATGGATATTAATTTCACAAACTTGTTTGGAAAGAATGATTTCAGATACAAGGGTAATACTATTGAATCCATATTTGTATAGAGAATAAAGATGTAGATTTACGCGGAAAGTTTAAACTATGGACTGTGTGATATTTCAACATGACATTTAAATATGACGTGCCTTAGAGAACAACATAGAATGGTCATTTCTGGAGTTACAAATTAGTAGCGGCCTTAGCGATGTGCGAAAGGTGTGGTCACTGTGGGGGTGGTGGGAGTGGGCGACAGTTTTGGAGTTTGTTTAAAACAGATTACAATTATAATTAAAAGCAGATTATTTAAAAATAAGTTTGATTTTGAAAACGAAAGACTTTGTTTGCACTAAATCTGGAGGAGACTGAACTTCTTTATGGCTCTTTTGAGATGACATCACTATCATCACAGACCAAGGCGGCAAACTTAATAAGTGTTTAGAATCTCTCATAAATGTATTTTAAAGCATTAATACACTCTTTCTCAAAGATGGTTATGCAAACCTCGAAGCGCAAAGAAGATGGCATCCACCTTAAGTTTATGTTTTGTGGGAGACACTAAGAGATGCGCATGTAGAGTATCACACATAATTAAGTTGTTAAGTCAGAGCTACCACAAGATTCGTCGTTGTTTTCTATAACAAAGAAAGAATCAACAGAAAGTGCATTTGATGGAAATAATGTGGTACCATTAGAACCGAACGAAAACACAATTGAAACATCAAAACATAACAAAAGAATCGAATTACTGACGAAACAACACTATCCGTTTGTTGTATTGTTTTGAGAAATTTCGGAAGTACCTCGAAATTAATTCCCAGAGGTCATGAAATAAGGAGGTCTGTATGACGCACAATATATTTGCCCAATAAGCGAGGTGTTAGTGGCTAAAGAATAACCCTTTCTCTTTGGTTTCTTGTTTTGCATTTGAATCGCCATAATAGATGACAATTCAGAGCCTTTCTTCAGCTAACCATTGCTCCAAACAATCTCAGCTTGCTCCAGTTAGAACATATTTCCATGGTATGATTAATTTGTGTATTTTTATATATTCGGGTATAATGAACTCCAGCCGTTAAACAAAAAAGTCCATTAATAATACATGCTTTTCAACGTGTTTGCCTCTTCAACATCCACCAATATATTTCTAATTTACGATTTACGTACAAGATGGAGTACTACAGCTTAAATATGATATATATTTTTCTTTGATTTTCACAAATATGACGAGTGTACTATTGAAGTACTTTATATCAAGTTTGCTACATATCATCTCACTTGATTTCCTACTTTCTTCATTCACCATCTCTGCAATCATTGGGAGGTAATCATATAACTTTTAAATACAATCGTTATCTACTTAGGTCATAGAAACAGCTTTCTGCATGGCGTTGATGTGGAGACTGAATCCTGGCGTTAAACTGTCTCACATATCCTTGTTGTAGTTGTATATATCTTGCAGAAGACACTTCTCGGATCTGCATTTATTTATCTGCTGTGATATCGATTCCGACGTATTCTTTATCCGACAATGATGATGCTTATATTTTTCCAATGCAATTAAAATTTCGGCATGTTTATTTCTCGAAACTAATTGAATTCCTATTAAACCAATGCTTATATTGATCAACATTTTGAATTTTTATCTGCATCCGTTGACACGGAAGAACTATCGGTCATCCATAGTGGGATAATTATTAATTCATCTGCATTCATTAAAGCAATTCTATGTACGATGTAATATGTCTGTATCTATCACCATGTAAAGTAAGCAATCATATACTTTAGAACCAACACCTCATTTTTATTTCCTGCAATCATTCTTTTTATTTAATACTTCATACATTCTCTCTGCAACCTTAGAAATGTATCTCCCATTAATGATATTTTGAACTTTATTCCAATGATACCTTGTGAACATTATTTCTCGTTTGGCCATCTAAAGAGCAAACGGTATGGTATCTTCTTTAGGTATGATTCAAACGGAGAAAATAATTCAAATAAATCCCGATCATTTCTGCGGTCGAATATATCCTCATTGACAACTCGATTAATCGAATCTATCCTCATTGACAACTCGATTAAAATCATCTTGCATTATACAGGTTATGACTCTTAAGGTTGTCTCTATTCATTCTTTTAATTTTCTTCTTAGTCTTTCTGTGTTACGCTGATGAAATATAGATTTAATGTCTCGTATATGTCATGTTCACATTTAGGTTGTTATTCTTTACCTAATGCCTATTTAGAGAAAACATTTCTGGCAGCCAAAATATACCACTAAAATAACCCTCGCATATCAAACAGATCCGCCTTTGTTTCAGCATTAACATGACTAATATAATCCCTTTCAAATGGAATTGTTTTCGTGCTTGCGTACGAAGTTTCTAGGTTAATTGTTGTTTAACCATTTTATTTAACTCAGCATATACGATTTTCACACTCGTTTGCTTGAATTGTGCTTCAGAATAATTATGTTCGTAAAGGACTCATCGATCTCATAAAATAGGTTTCTCAAGTAAGTATCTTT
The DNA here is from genome assembly GCA_028554795.2 of Sinohyriopsis cumingii. Lineage (NCBI taxonomy): Eukaryota > Metazoa > Mollusca > Bivalvia > Unionida > Unionidae > Sinohyriopsis > Sinohyriopsis cumingii. The sequence continues at coordinate 75,074,066 of CM068827.1, read as the reverse complement.
GCATGTCACGGTAAATAACTGCAACTACTTATTTTAGTTATATCTTGGTGAAACCAAAGGTGTTTTAAGAAATAATGTAAGCAAATTTTTACGTTTGTTCAGCAGCCTGTTTGTGCACAGTCTCATTTTGGTTATTTGTACATATTAATAGCATTCAAAGCACTTGACTGGACCTATTGAAGCCCTAGGTTTTAATATGTATTCAAAGCACTTGACTGGACCTATTGAAACTCTATGTATTAACAGTATTCAAAGCACTTGACTGGATCTATTGAAACCCTAGCTATTAACAGTATTCAAAGCACTTGACTGGACCTATTGAAACCCTAGGTTTTAATATGTATTCAAAGCACTTGACTGTACCTAATGAAGCCCTAGATTTTAAGCATAGACCTTACGATGGTAGTGAAGCTATAGCGATTGTAAACCATCCACTTAAGGATGACAGTGTACCGAAAGTTTGCATCAGTTGCAATTTAGATCAATTTCAACTCGTCCTCTCAACTCGAGTTTTAGTTTCATATTTGCAACGGACCGACGAGAGAGAGCAGCTTTGCTCAGTTAACAAGGAAAACATGCATGTCTTTAACTGGGTTCAAATGAATGATTATATATCAAAGATGTATGAAATTACAAATATTGTTCTTGACTATACTAGGGCTCAGTTACATTAGAAATTAACTTAGGCAGTAATTCTTCAGCCACCGTTCAGCTAATATAAAAGCCACTTTAGCAGCCAATATTTCAACCAATTTTGAACCAATATAATAGCTACTTTATCAGCCAATATATCAACCGCCTCTTCCGCTAATGTAATAACCACTTTATCAGCCAACATTTACAACCATCGTTTCACGTTTTACTTGACTTCCTCTTTTAAATATATTCTCAGTCAGTTTGTCTCTGTTTATTTCAGCACATTTTCAATGGCTACTTCCGTGCATCCTTCTATCCCTATACTGTATGGGAAGTACAGCTAAGGATGGGAAAATTGGTACCTACCTTCCGTATTATAGGAACAAAGGTATAACAATCGATTAATGCATTAGTATCGTTAGTCATTCTAATGTTAGTTAATCACGCTTCTAACTAAATCATATGAATCAGAAAATGGTAGGATTGATATACTGGTATAGATATTATCTAACAACTAATTACTTGGGTAAAAAATATTTCCAGTATAAAAAGATAGTAGGGATATGCGAAATAAAATATGAAATGCATATTAATAAGTTGGCTATTTGTATAACTTAACGAAAACAGACATTTTTCGAAACCTACCTTACCTTTCTTCTCTGTAATTTACAACTTATCTACTCTCACTCAGTCTAGCCTGATATGTCTATGTAATTACATTTCTACTGTTTAAAAAGTGTTGCGCCCAATACTTTTGTAAACTCGGATACATCTGCTTTTAAAGAAAGTTGATGCATACAGTGACAGAAACACATTTAATACGTATTGAAAGCTTTAAAAACACACGAATGTCCATTTATGCATTTGTATGACTAGCTCACAATTCCATGCAAGAATCATAGAGACGATATTACTAAAGCGGAACGAAAAAGGTAAATAACTGTATGCCAGGACTTATAATAATGAGGTACATTTTCATGGACCCTGAAAATGATATTCAAGGAGTAAGTTATGTAATTAACTGCACTAAGTTCATACTTAAACAATTAAGATTATCTAGTCAATCATCCATCCATTCATCTGTGTATCTAATTTGCCATAAATGACTTTGTACAATTATTTGGCTATTGAGCGCATACAGAAAGGTGTATGTGTACTTACTGGGAAGGACCGTTTTACCATTGTTTCTATGGGGGAAAGGTGCTGCTTTGGTGTTTTTATCCAGATGGCTGGGTATCGTGGTCTGTTGCGTGGCAGGAGGAGGCTCCACAATTCTATTTTCGTCTTCATGTTTAGACGAAACCGCAACGTACTCTATAATAGTAAATCGATGGAAATATATATATATATATATATATATATATATATATATATATATATATATATATATATATATATATATATATATATATATATACATACACCCATCCATGCATACATACACACATACATACGTACATACGTACATACATACATACATACATACATACATGTATGCATACATACAAACAGACAAATACAGACAAACAGAAAATCACATTCACATTATAACATAAAGACATGCATGCATACATACATACATACATACATACATACATACATACATACATACAGACAGACAGACAATTACAGACAAACAGAAAATCACATACATACATACATAAATACATACACACACACACACACATACATACATACATACATACATACATACATACATACATACATACATACATACGTACGTACGTACGTACGTACGTACATACATACAGACAGACAGACAGACAGGCAGACAATTACAGACAAACAGAAAATCACATACAAATTATGGCATGCGTACATACCTAATTGGTGTTAATTTTTATATTTACGGAGAATATCTTATATTGATTTATACATCCTTCTGAGTCGATTTTGTACGTTACTTACGAACTACAGTGATGAAGAAAAAAAAATACTTTGATTGGAATAGTTGTTACGTTGGCTGTCTTTTTCCTTCGTTTAAGGGACACAACTTGCCTCTACTATTGCCAGTCTAGAGTAAATTGTTACCCTTTGCTCGTTTTTAACTGACCAAATTAAATCAAGCAGTAACAAATTTATGTGTTCATATCATTTTGCGAGATAAATTTACAAGCAATTGGAATTTAAAATTTTGTTGTTGTTTCTTTTTCTTCGTATTTTAAAGTTTACTCGGTTTTTAGTTCCCACATTGAAAAAAACGTATTTATATTTGTACTTCCAAAACAATACGTAGACATTGATCTGCACCAACTTAAAGAGCATTTCTGTCAGGGTTAACCTTTCAAATTTAACGGGCATATGATCATGAAACATCAAGATGCAATATATTTTCTTAAATGACAGCGTGCTGAGATCGGCTTGTGTGTTTTGTCATGGCAAGCGCTTCATACATGAAATTAAGAACTTTCCCACCATATGTTTTATTTTTGTTCTAAAACATTATTAATAAATAAGAAAATTAATTAAATGCTCGCATTAGATTAAATGCAAAACACAAAGTAAGTCTAAAGAATTGTGCATATGAATAGAAAATTAGCACGAAAGCAAGAAAAACACCACAGATATTGCATACATGAAAAGGACAAACTAATGTGTGCGTGCGTGGGTGCGTGTGATTCGGTATTTTCAAAGTAGCTTTAACAATTTTTCAGTCATACCGTAAAGATGTCTGCAGTTTGGCAGTTTACAGTGATGTCTAGCACTGGGGCGTCATGCCGCATACATGCAGCATCAAGTCCCACCCAGTCACATTATCCTGACACCAGGCCGACCAGTCCTTACACTAACCTCCTAATGCTGAGCGCCCAGCAAGTCATCTGTTAGTACCATTTTTTAAAAAAAATAAGTCTTTGTTATGACTCGGCCTGGGTTCAAACCCGCAAACGCTGTAACCACTTAGGCCACCAGAGCAGTCGACAAAATAATATCGACCCATGGTTAAGAAGACTTCGAATTTAGGCGAGGAAACGAGCAATAATTTGTAATGCTTGAGGAGGGAAGTAAAATCTTATTTTGATATGCAATTAAAGCTCGATTATGAATCAAATGGAAACCTGACAGCGGGAATCTAAACAAGGATGCACCTAATAAACAGAGAAACAGGAAGAGGAACCCCTGTCAAACACAGATGGGGGGGGGAGGAGGAGATAAAACATTATGACTTTCATACAAAGGAGGGAACCTCTCATAAGTCAGTTGGTATGTCAGAGATAGCAGTTCTGCCTGAACTAGCTTGGTATTATACAATGAAACACGGTCTGAACAAGGTTATCTCTTGTGACCAAGGAATATTGTCCTTCTGTTAGTCTGATCAGGGTTATTTTGAGAGATGTTATTCTATGCATGTGGCAGGGGCCAGGAAGTTTCTCTCAGATATTGTAATTATTGGCACAGGTCTCTTTCACGGTAGCATATCTGTCTGTCTGTGTGTCTGTCTGTCTGTCTGTCTATCTATCTATACACACAGAGACACGCACACACGCACGCACACATAGAGTTCATATATATATATATATATATATATATATATATATATATATATATATATATATATATATACATTGGTTAATTAGTTAATTCAACAGAAATTCAGTGAAATAATTATACTTCATTCCGTCAATCGCATTCAGATCGTCGTGATGGAAGCTGTTCAGTTAGATTTGATCCACCAACCTAAAATTGGGCAAATTCATTTCTTTAATTTATACTCTAACTTCCTATCCGTCTGAATAATTTTGGTTTTCATGAATTTGATAAGACATTCTATATCTGGAAATATAGCTATAAGACATTTTATATCTGGATATAGCTATCTTCACGAGTCTGGAAATGTATAAATCATCGTAAATCTACTGAAAATAGTTGCGGTTCCATCGCAAGAAGAATAGTGTCAAATACAGTTTGTGCATTTGAATTCCATATAAATGTGATTTACGGCTTTGATTTAGGTCTGAATTTCCGAAATTACAGTCAAGAGAATTCTATCCTTTATGAATAAATCTATAATCCCCCAAAATGCTGACTTGTTTTTACTTTTTCAGTTCGTGTGACGTGAGCTTCTGTGACAGGCTTACATTAATGTGACTCAATCGTATTGAATCGTATCAAAATACATGGGATTTAAGTTGGATAATTTTAAATAGCATGCTTTTAACTGGACCGATTTTATAATTGCAAAATCGTTCTGTACATTGTATAGTTGTCGTTAGTCACACACACATATATGTGTCCGTGTGTGTGTGTGTGTGTGTGTGTGTGTGTTGCGTCGTTGGTAAAAGTATGTACCATAGTGGAATATTTTGCGAGTTTGGGAATTATGACTCAAATTTAATTTTTTTATACTACATCTTAGTGGATATTCCCTGTGAACTGTAATAATCATTTTCAGCAAAATTGCAGCTTTAAATAATATTAGGTCCTTTAATTTCTACAAGAAGAGCCGGTTTTGTTCCTCCATTCCTCATCTCTTACTATCAGTGGCGTAAGTAGGATATTTGGGCCCCTATGCAAAGTTTACCGATGGGCCCCTGCAATATTAATATCAATTTTGCGGGTCCAAAATTACGGTATTTGATGGATGGTGTTTTGGCTGTTCCTAGTTTCTTTCTACAGTGCAAAAATTAATTTATTTGGATGGGCTCGGGGGCCATCTGTATTCGTGGGTCCTGATGCTTCGCATACTCTTGCTATTTGATAACTACGCTATTACTTACCATATAGCAACATGGTCTCGCTGTCAAAGCCTAGCGAATTGGAAGCCTCACACGTGTAGTAACCGAAATCCTCCTTCTGAATATCAATAACAGTTAAAGTCAAGGTCTTCTGGTGAAAGTCATCCTCATCGTAGATCTCTGTCCAGAATTTGTACAGGGATGTAGGGATTTCTGTCCCGTTCTTTTTCCACACAATGGATGCATGTGGTGACGCTGACACCTTACATTCCAGCATTGTCTCCTTGCCAATCACCTGACCTATTCTGGAGTTCAGCAGAGTGACTTCAGGTGAGACTGCGGTTAAGAAAAAAGATGAAACCGATTTTACGTTGTAAAACATGTCCGGCTTGCTATTACAGTGTCTGAAAAATGCACGGTAGCTTCAAAGACTAATGACGGTGAGACTAACGTTATGTAATGATTCTAAATCTATTCAAGTTTTGTTTCTTAAACATGTTTTATTGCCGTAAGTAGTAAAAGTTATACGTGCCTACAGGACTGGAAAAATGTTCTCCAACGTAGGTTTTCTTCTCAATTATACAAACGCAAAAATGTAATGAAAATACATGTATACAACCAATATACACCATAAAAACGAGAGAGAGAGAGAGAGAGAGAGAGAGAGAGAGAGAGAGAGAGAGAGATGGTGACGGTAGGGTTTGGTGTATTTAACTAGTTTTATGTCTCATTTTTAATAGTTGATTATTTTAACATTGGTTAACAACGAAAGTACGATCATCTGAGAGCAGTTATGTACAGAATAAGTCTAATGAGATCCATTAATGGAATTACTTATTGCATATACAGCGAGAAACTGCAATAATGATCAAGCAAATTTAACTTACGTTTGGGTAAATTTCTTTGTTTTTATAACTTCTTTTTCAAATTGAAATATTTTGCTAAGTAGCGCAAGGTGTTTTTCCAAGCAAAATAGTTGACAAGACAAAACTGATATTGAGGAAAGCGAGCTTTTGTAATAATATATTACTGTGTGATCATATTCCCCACTCTAAATAGAACTGATGATCGATTTCGATTGGTAACCGCACAGAAGATGGACCAGGACTTAAGAGAATACTGCATTTGTGTCTCAATCGAGCTAATGGAACAAAAGCTAACCGATTACCATAGGTTAAGTAGGAAGATCTTGAACTAATATATTTTGTCATGAATTCTTGGTAAAGTTTAACAGTGAGTGGTTAGGGTTACAAAGATTTGCCATTTTCGTATTCGGCAAAGGTAGCCGCTTATGCGCTTGATCCGAAACGATAACACTACATAATATATTTTGTTAGCTGTATAGCTTTCACGCAGTTCATGTCGACCAAATGTACGCCAAACAGCCTAGCACAAGGACACAATATTTAATCAAGTAGTCAGTGCTGGTCCCAAGTTACAATTGAATGGGTCAAACATGGGTCTTGCTGAGTTGTGTCTTAATCAATCCCGCATATAACAAAGTAAACAGGGTCTGATCTGTATTGCATGGCAGATACTAATAAGCGGAGTTGATTAAGTAATTCCTCGTACTTCTTTTGAATCTAAGATATAAAATTGCACAGATATATTATGGTAATAGAGGAATAATCCGTATCTCTTTTCGTTTCCCTAAAACATGTGTAGTACTTCCATTACTTTGATTTACGCTGAGGCCTTCATAGGCATAATATTGCTTTTGTCCTGATTTACTTATGAGCTGGATTGATAATTTGTACGATATTTGGACTGAGGTCACAATTATTACGTCCGATTCAGTATATTGTCTTCAAAAGTAGAAGTACATAATTTATAATTTTAAAAATTTCATAAGAAAATCAGTTTAAGCGAACTTTTAAAATATTTATTTTACATTTCTGCAAAAAATTCATGTGTATAAAGTCTGTGGGGTTAATACTCGTTATTATCAGCTTTTAAGTATTTATACAACTTTCACAAGCTGCAGTGGTGAATATTTGTGAAATTCTGTCATAGAAAATATATTTTAAAATTCCGAATGAGGTCTTTATTCAAAGCACAGGAAGACATCTTTCTGGCTGATATTGTGTCTTTAGGACATTTATGCTATTTGTTTTGGGTCCAAGCGGCTAATTTATGTGTTTATCATGGGATTATTATATGATTAACACATATCTGCTTTTACGGCTTTTCTGTTATTGTTTATAAAAACATTTATATGGTACTAAATGAGAGGATGGATATGAAAACTCAATAGCAGACCCTCCTCAATTTGTCTACTAAGCCATTTTAAAGTCTCAGACAATGAAACATGTCTAACGAAAAATAGGTCAAAGGGATAAAATATACTTTTCACAAGTCTATGAACCCATGGGTGTAAGCAAAGAGCAAAACGAAGTAAGTTTAACACAAAATGCATTCCTTTTTTCAGTTTGGTTAAGACAATGTCTGATGTTGTGGCATAAGATGATATCCCTTTCTAATCACCCATTTTACTTTATACATTGTTCATTACTAAAAAATAATTCTTAGCCGATACTAATGTTCCAAAAAATTATTTTAAATTTAACTTTCTATAATTGATCTTAACATGGTTAAATATCCCACAACAACATATGCCCACATATTTCAGAATGTTTGGAATCAGAAGTTTACATTTAGTACATCATATATAGGGTATAACTGTACCTATAGTTGATCAGTAAGGCACATATCAGGATGTATGTGATGAAAATATCTCAAAATCTTATTTCATAATGAATATGCTTGTGTATGGTAGCGCATTCTAATTTAGTACTTTGACAGTGTGCGATATTCTAGCGCCCGTTGATACCACGTTGCAATGAACCATTCACCTTAATAATTTGTAACCGACACTCATAAATATAGAGCTGAAATGTTCAAAACTGATCGTTTGAATTATGTTTTCACGGTTGAACTTAGTAAGTACATAGTACATGTCCAACATATACAAATATCCGTCTTTTTTTACATTTAGGGGGATCAGAATTTTAAAGTTAATTAATGATATATTATCTGCTGGTACCTCTAGTTGATATGTGAGGCACATACTTGCCAAAAGTGTTATTTCAGTCATTAATCATAGGTACTATCTTTTAATTTAGTAGACAGTCACCTAACATTGTTATATACTAGTATGTACTAATTGTTGCACAAATGATCAAACCTCACCATTCCCACATTGCCTTAAACTTTTTGATAGCTAGTGTACCTTATTAATTATTTAGCATGTAAATGGCTGAACATAATTTAATAAACATACTTCCAGTAACCTTCATGAGATGTATAGCCACCTTAATACATGCCCATTGCTTCACATTTCTGAGTGTCATTATTTTAGATTTATTGTTGTTCATGTCCTTGCACCCTTGATATTATTTTGACAACTCCATATCAAGGACATTTTAACTTCATTTACCTACATCTTACTAATCTGTGTTGTATCTTTTCAGGTCTAGCCTGGTATCTGGAACAAGGTGGAAGAACTTGATTATTTTGAAAGTTCTCCATTAGTCAGGTGGTGATACCAAGGTTTCATTGTGACATACCAATTGTACCTACCATAAGTGGCCAGAATTAGTTCATATTACCACACTGATAAATAGCACCTCAAGGACATGGCTTGGTCTTCATGAGAGAGATGACCACTGTTGTTCAGTAAGGTAGAGACTCCTTGGAATTGTATTTTCCTGTTTCATTGTCGCCTTTTGTGGCTATTGACATTAAAATGCAATACATTTTTACTATGAAACATGGTACTGGTTCCCGTCAAAATGGAAATTCTGAGTGCGTTATTTTTTTTAGCAACAATCGGCAGAGAACCTGGCACTTAAATGTTGAATATATCACTTGCCATTTAAGCAGACATACTGAATATTGCTACAAAACTCACTGTGAGCTTTTTTGCCTCACAACCCTCGGACAAAATATTATGAGTTGTACAGTCCAAAACTACCACTTGTTTTAAATAACATTCATTAGCCAACTTTGCTGTCTACAATTTGTCGATTTAAATTTAAAATTTAAATGAAAATTTAAGTTTTCGTTAAAATTTAGTTTTCTAAATTTAAATGTTTATTTAAATTTCTATTAAAATTCAATTTATCAATGTTTGTATATCGCAAACATAGCTTTGGATAGAACTTATCTTGATTGCAATTTTGCAAGTTTTTACTACATTGATAAATTCCGATAATTAAGAAGAAAGTGAACATAGAGCTTTGGTTTCTCAAGAGCTCTTGGCCAAAAATATGCAAATTTTGAAACACCAGCCACCAGCACTGCACACTCGGACAGTTGTCACACACCGTCTTTGCTATGACATGAAAAGGTCATGTGTAAATTCGCAATAGGCATGACATGCAAATATAAAACTTGGACTAAAATTTTCCATACATAATTTAGCCTTTCAGTTCAGTACTCACGAACATAGTCCCGGTCCTAGTTTTAGAGCATATAATCTTCTCTGATTTGGTGGTAACAATAACTAGATTTTGACGTTCTTGGTATTGATTTTAAGGTAATCTTTATTCTTTAGAATTTGAACATTATGGTGTGACTGTCTATGTGTATTTAGGCGACAGGGCAAGGTGAGTAATGAGGAACTGATGCTGATCCAGAAGTGAAATATTATTCTGTGATCTATTGCACGGTGGTTTGTTTACAGTCCAGACTCTAAAGAAAATGCCAATTAATCTATGACAAGAACTCCACCTTGAGTTCATCTTTTAAGGGTATTTTAGAGTAACATATTATCTGGGTACAGTGGAATGGTCAGTACGAAGAAACATATGTAGAGACCATATAAGGAAGACTAAATGGGTTCAGAGTCCCTTTGCTGAACGCTGCTCCCTTCTCATAGCAACGAGCGAGAGTAAAAGCCCCCTCTCTCTCTTTATATCTATCTATCTATATCTACATATATATATATATATATATATATATATATATATATATATATATATATATATATATATATATATATACAATCTCTTCGTCGACCTTGACTGACGCTTAATGTCTAGTGGTAACTTGATATCGTCCCACCATACTTGTCATCCACGAAGGAGCTTGGCTAGTTCTTTTTATCCCTTGATATGATAGTGCTCTGTTTAGATACATGTATCCTCATTTGTAACACGATTTCGAGAAGGAAGCAAGCATCCAACCATATGCCGCAACATGCTCTTTCTCTTCCCCCCTTCTCTCTCTGTCTCTCTCTCTCTCTCTACACACACACACACACACACACACACACACACACACACACACACACACAGACACACATTCACATTGTTGAGAGACATTTTAATAAACTTTGAAAGTATTAAATGTCCAATTTGATGGTATTTTAAAACCCAATAGGTACATATTCCATATTTGAAAACGTTTCTGATGTAGTACATATCGATCTTGATATATTACATATAATTTCTGATGTAATAATATCATATATGATATCATACATTCTATCCAATACATTAATGTTGAATCTGCTATTTTGCACATCCTATCTGATATATTGCCGCAGGACCACTGTCTCGCTCTGCGGGGCAGGAGGTTACTTGCATATGGCCTCTCCTACACTATTGTGTCCACAGCAGCACCTTCACGCGGGGCCCCCTGTTTTAAACAGAGCCTGCTGTGTGGCGCAACCGAGTGCCCGGCGGTATAACTGGGTGGGCAGACTGGGCTCCTTAGCCTTGGCAGGCAACCAGTCTAAGAGAAGGGAAACTCTGACTCCAAACCCGGGCAGATGAAGCTCGTTAGCCTTGTCAGGCAGTTCATCTAAGAGAAGGAAACTCTGATTCAAAACCCACCAAGTCCCATCCATTGGATTATGCCTCCACTGCCTTGTGGATATCTTCGGGAGAAGGAAATGCTACGGGAGTAAACCTAGACAGAAAATACGGAGTGGAGCCCCTAAGGCGGCTGGGGGTCGACTACGACCTCCTTCCGGCAGCTCCTGCATCCAAACTGGTGCCAAATGTCATGCTCAGCATTCCTTTGGACCCCACCAGCAAGGACGAGAGGGAGATCCTAACGTCTGGGCAGACCAGGATCTCCATACTCCACACCCAGACTTGCGCCCTGGAGAGGACACTCCAGTCTCGCTACTGAGTGAGGAAACAACACGGAAGCTGACAGTTTACGGGTAATAAGTCCCACCCGATTGGCGTAGGGAAGGGGCGCCACGGGTCAGCTTTGACGGTGGGAGGGATCATCGTGTCCCACTGGCCAACTATCGCCCGCCTCAAGCCGGGCAGCCCCCGGTCAATAAGGTGTTGACCCGCCATCGTCTGCCTGCTCCAGTGGGTGTCTGGAGCTCAGTGTATTGTTCAGCATGACAAGCAGACGGTAATTCCACACCAGACAAAAGAAACAAGAAACTAATAAAGAAGACTCCAGCTCTTCGATTTGCAAGCTAGAATGTGCGCACCATGTGTACAGGCATCTCCGACGATCTCAGAGAAGTGGACGACACCAGAAAGACGGCCATCATCGATAGAGAACTCACCAGACTAAATATCAGCATAGCTTCCCTCCAGGAAACCAGGCTCGCCTCTAGTGGCTCCCTCAGAGAGGAAAACTACACCTTGTTCTGGAAGGGTCGAGAACCTGAGGAGCCCCACCAGCACGGAGTGGACTTCGCCATCAAAAAACAATCTCCTGGCCTCGGTTGAACCTCCCACAGGGGGCACTGAGCGTCTCTTGTCCATCCGCCTCACCACTGCTTCAGGTCCTGTCAACATCATCAGTGTCTACGCCCCAACCATCATATCGTCAGAAGACGCGAAGGATCAGTTCTATGGGCAGCTGGACGAACAGATCAAAGGATGCCCCAAAAATGAACCACTATTCCTCCTCGGCGACTTTAATGCCAGAGTAGGTGCGGACCACGAGTCATGGCCTACCTGCCGTTGATATCATGGCACTGGAAAGACCAATGAAAACGGTAAGAGACTGCTGGAGCTATGCACCTACCATGGCCTGTGCGTCACAAACACCTTCTTCAAGTGTAAGCCACAATACAAAGTGTCAAGGAAACACCCCAGATCTCATCACTGGCACCAACTCGACTTGGTCATCACCAGGCGCTCTGCCCTTAAAAGCGTCCTCTCCACCAGAACCTACCACAGTGCAGACTGCGACTCCGACCATGCCCTCGTGAGCAGCAGAGTGCGACTACAGCCACACACGCTACACCGCTCAAAACCAAACGGACGTACTCGCATAAACACTGCGCAGATGTCAGTCCCTGCCAAGGTGGAGGAGTATGTGTCTGCCCTGGACGAGGCTCTACAGGACCTGCCGGAGCACGACGATACAGCCAAGTGGAATGCCATGAAGGGTGCCATCTACAGTACAGCTATGTCAATGTTGGCAAGAAGGAACGACCCAGCCAGGACTGGTTCAACGCACACCTATCAAGGATGGAACCACAAATCGAGGAGAAACGAAAATCCTTCATAGCTTACAAAAAATGCCCTAATGAACGGACGCATGCTTCTCTCAGAAGTGCCCGAAGTAACACCCAACGCATTGCTAGACAGTGCGCGAACGAGTACTGGCAACAACTGTGTGAAGGGATCCAGCGCAGTGCCGAGTCAGGAAACATCCAAGGTATGTACAGTGGCATCAAGAAGGCTCCAGGCCCTACAGTGAAAGGGGTCGCTCCCCTGAAATCTCTGACGGGAGAGAAAATCACAGACCATGGGCAACAGATGGCCAGATGGGTAGAGCACTACTCAGAGCTATACTCCCGAGAAACGTCAGTCACCGATGCAGCCCTCAGCAGCATAAAGAATCTGCCCACCATGGAAGAGCTCGACAAAGTGCCAACCTTAGAGGAGCTCAGCAATCGACTCCCTTCCAAACGACAAAGCACCAGGTAGTGACAGCATCCCGCCCGAAGCCATCAAACGTGGAAAACCAACATTGATTAAACCACTGCACGGGCTACTTTGCCTCTGCTGGGAGGAAGGAGTAGTCCGCCAAGACATGCGCGATGCCACCATTGTGACCCTTTACAAAAACAAGGGCGACCGCAGTGACTGTAATAATTACAGAGGGATCTCGCTCTTGAGTATCGTTGGTAAAGTGTACGCCCGCATCATACTCAACAGGCTGCAGTTGCTGGCGGACCGTGTGTACCCGGAATCACAGTGCGGCTTCAGAGCAGGCAGGTGGACGACAGACATGATCTTCTCCCTACGACAACTCCAAGAGAAGAGCAGACAGCAAGGTCAACCACTCTACATGATGTTCACCGACCTCACCAAGGCATTTGACTTGGTCAGCAGGAATGGCCTTTTTGAACTTCTGAGTAAGATCGGTGCCCCCCAAAACTACTCAGCATGATAATCTCTTTCCATGCAGATATGAAGGGAACAATCCTGTATGATGGATCCTCCTCAACCTCCTTCCCAATTAACAACGGCGTGAAGCAGGGCTGCGTGCTGGCACCAACACTTTTTGGGATCTTCTTCTCCCTGCTCCTGTCTTACGCCTTCGACACGTCCACCGATGGCATATATCTACACACCAGGTCCGATGGGAGGCTGTTCAACCTGGCACGACTGTGCTCAAAGAACAAAGTGAGAGCTGTGCTCATCAGCGAGATGCTTTTTGCAGATAACGCAGCTCTTGTGGCCCACACCGAGGAAGCCCTCCAGAGACTGGGAGACCGTTTTGCTGATGCCTGCATGCAGTTTGGTCTCACCATCAGCTTGGAAAAAACAAATGTCAGCGTGCAAGATACCACCATTGCCCCTTCCATCAAAATCATCGGTGTCACCCTGGAAGCAGTCAACAACTTTACCTACCTAGGGTCAACCATCAGCAACACTCTCTCAATTGATATGGAGATGGACAAAAGGCTTGGAAAGGCAAACGCCATCATGGCTCGATTAACGAAGAGGGTGTGGGAAAACAACGCTCTGACAGAGCACACCAAGGTCCGAGTCTACCAGGCCTGCGTTTTTCAGCACCTTTCTATATGGAAGTGAGACCTGGAGTACCTACATGAGGCAAGAACGCCGGCTCAACTCCTTCCATATACGGTGCCTAAAACGCATCCTGAAAATCAGCTGGCAAGACCGTGTTCCACACAGCCAGATCCTTCAGCGTGCAAGTACCCCCAGCATGTACTCCCTGCTGAGCAAACGCCGCCTTTGATGGCTAGGACACGTCCGGCGCATGGAAGATGGAAGGCTGCCAAAGGACATACTATATGGACAACTGGCCATTGGCATGAGAAGAGTCGGACGCCCCTCACTCCGTTTCAAGGATATATGCAAGAGGGACATGAAGGCATGCAGCGTTTCACCCGATGGCTGGGAAGAGCTGGCCGAGGACCGAGACACCTGGAGACTGACGGTAAACAATGGCATATCAGTCGCTGATGCGAGGAGAGGCCAGTTGGCGGCAGAGAAACGTAAGAGAAAGAAGAATGCGGCAGCAACCACAGTAATGCAGACTTCCCAGTATGTCTGCACCAACTGCAATAGGGACTGTCACTCACGTATAGACCTGCACAGCCACAGCAGACGATGCCAACAGAGACAGACAACACCCCAAGGGCGCTATTCGCATGGTCTTTCGAGACTGAGTCGCCAATGATGATGATGATGATGATCTGATATATTATATTTCGTTTCTGATAGACGGCATATCATATCTGTATTTACTACTTTGAAAAAATAATATTCAGGTTTACATTGAAAAAATCTGCAATTTTTAGAGAACAATGAATAAATTAGCATTATTTTACCCATGGTTTGCAAACTATTATTGATTGCAAAGAAAAAACGACTTAGCTGTAGTGTATCGTCATAAGTCTGTAATTGAAATTACAATATTTTGCTTTTTGTGGTAGAAGTCTCTTTTGACCCCTGGAAATATTAGATTAATATAGTTGTAATATCGGACGATATCGGTATAAAATATTAGATTATAGTATTTGTACTATTTGATATTTGGGTCTCACTTGAAATACACGGGGCTCTCGTGCTCGCCCCAGTCCACTTCGGTCTGTATATTTCAAATTTACTGGCATTATTCAGTTCCTGAATTTCAGAATCCCGCGTTTTGAAAACTGGTTGATCAATTATCGTTCAACTCACGATGTCAAATCTCGTTCACGCTAATCTTTCTGACAAGAAAATATGCACGAAATCTATTCTCACATGCCGGCTTAAGTCGCTCAGTTGTTAGAGCATCGGACTCGTGACCCAATGTTCACATGTGTTATACCCACCCAGGACAACTCATGTAGGCTGACTTGTTGTGTTTTTGGGAAAGGCACTTATCTCCCATTTCCATAGCATTATATTGCTAAAGAAAGAGACGAAAATGTCATTAATGATAGGCAATCAACCATCTATTCTCTGATATTCGAAGAAGAAAAAAAATAACCCAAAAATCAACAACAAAAAAAAACAAAACACAAATGCCCCCAAAAATAAAAATAATATTTTCATTCATTTTCCCTTCTTAGTTCATGTTTCCTTTCGTCATGTCCATGTATTTCTATATCGTAACCGCCTACTCTGTAAATATGTCCGTATGTCAGTATACTATTTTTAACTCATCGCAATCACTATCTTGTCTTGTAGATTCAAAAGACATGTCCTTGATGACGTATGAAACATTAATATCTCGCTTTGACACCACCGCTTTAATATTTCCATATCAACAGAAAGAAACAAAAACCATCGTTACAAAATATTGTTATTTAGCATTAAGGACTGGGATAGCTGGATGACTCTGACTACTTACATAGTACCATGACTTTAAACGCTTTCTCTGCCCTTGGTGGAACTCCGTTATCGGCGGCACACACATAGGTTCCGTCACAGTACCGGGTTATATTGTGAAGAATTAGTATTTCGCCTACCATAGAGCTAGTTGCTGCAACAGAAGCAACAATATTTATCAACAAGCACCCACGGATACGCCTTGTAAAGAATACCCCCACCCCCTCCCATGAAAGTCGAAGATGAACTTCCTTTGCTCGCAACATAATAGTTTAACTCATCTCATAGCAAATAATCGGCAAAATGCCCAAAATACAATCAACGTTCAGAACGTATGAACTATACATTACAAGCCATATTATGTACTTACTATAGCAGGGGTGCAAAACCCATGGCCCGCAGGCCGGATCCGGCCCTCGAACGTGTTCTATCCGGTCCTCAGGGAAAATTGAAACAACACATAAATCTGGCCCTTGAACAGTAATTATATAAAAGAAATTAGTGTTTGCGGCCCTCGAATGGTCTTAAAAAATGTAATCTGGCCCTTGGCAAAAAAGGTTGTGCACCCATGTACTATAGACACACTCTTTACAGACACATCATGTCTCCACTTCTTCCCTAAAACCTTGAAAGAAACACGATTTTAAAGACGGTTCTCAGTAAGAAAAATATATAAATATAAATGATCGAAATACATAAATGCTATCTGGACTGAAAGGAATCCGTTTCAGCGTGTGCTTTTGAAACGACACTTAATCCCCATTCCATCATCAAAAAATAACCAATAATGTATTAAACGTGCAGTTAAAAGCAACAAGAGAACCAACCAACAAGCCTACCAACCAACGTACCTACCATTACAAATGTTTTGAAAGTCCCTAGTCGTTTCTTGTATTCTGACTTATTTGCATCACATGTAGCAGTAAGAGCATAAATTAAGTCATTATATGGGCTACGACGTTATGTTTTTATTTTATTTTATAAACCGTTCCGGAAAATACGGTGTCACGTTTGCTAAGCCCCAGCTATAGATTCATGCATAAACTATAATATGCCTGTTTATGAAATAGTACCCCGGCCATGTGTTTGATGTCTAAAGACTACCGCGGGCTAGTGTTAATCTCTCAAGCAATGTTATATGGCCGTCCGGAGACCCGGAATTCGGATCAGTAAGGAGATAGATCGCACGACTAACACCGACGTGTTAATAGTTAGTCGAAGATCAAAGGGATCCCGCGGGGTGAGCGAGGCGTGTTCTAATCCGTCCCCACGTTGACAGACAACGAGAGGGACATTGTCTGCTAAGTTCGACTGGATCGGTTCACAGCGATATCCAATCGGAATTGAAAGAGAGGGTGTGATAACACTTTAGATCCGAATTATAACTTTCAGAACTCTGAGACAAAATGTAGTATTCGCCTTGACAGATTGGTAATCAGTAGGTTACTCCGAGAACGAAGCAACTCGCAGTTTGGCAAAATAGTGCACCGTTTCATCGGCAAAATTCAAAAACAGAAGCAAAATAACTATTTTAAAAATAAAAAAAAAATTTAAAAAAAGAGAAAGAAAAAGGGAGGAAAAATAAAACTGGGCAAAATTTGGAATAGAAGGCTATCCCAACAAATATACCATATAACATACAAATAATATAGCACTATACACAATAGCATACACGGGATGTAGGAGACCTCCCGCCAAGGTCAACTAGAAAATCAGGGATGAAAATTCGAAGACGGTGAATGAAACCGATTCGGAAAATCTAACCTGTAGAAAACACTAGGGCTAAAGAACAAATACCCCGACAAAATTACTCCAAATCAAATTTTGTTCGGAATCCTTTTCTAAAGAATACAAACAACATCTGTCTGGTGCCCCCCCCCCCCCCCCAGAAAAAAAAAAAGTAGTTTGGCAGTAAAACTTAGAGAGGAGATTCAAAGGAAATACAAAGATTCGAAAAAAAGTCAGTAAGTTATTTGCTCGATTTTTGCAGAATATCAAGGCATTGTAATTGTAATTATGTGTAGTATGTATACTTAATTACTAGCATCGCTTAGTATGTAGAATTACCTTTGTGGTGTTTCATTTACATGCGTATTTGAGAAATGGGCTTGGGTATTTGTAGAGATTTATTTAGATTGTTAGTTTGTGGTCAGAATTAATTTTGTAATTCGTTATTAGGTTACTTCGTAGTAAACTAGTGCATTTGTTCATGTGCTATGTTAGAATTTACACATGCTTGAAATGTGAATTTTGGAAAATGGCTGAAGTGTGTAAGATTAGTTACTATAGATATATGGATATATCAGAGCATGGATATTTGAATATTTGTGTACTTTGTATGAGCTGTAATGTAAAGAAATGTGTCTGATTGTTGTCATGCTGTTAGCATAATGGGATTAGGAATATGTACTGATGTGACGCAATTTATTGATGTATGTATGAGAAGTAATTAATACCGTGCTTTTATTACGACGTTGTATTACCATACAATAACGTGCGAGTATTTCGATGTGAATGAATGCGTGACCAAAGAAATTTAACAGTCATTATCTGATGATACGCTAAGTGTAGTGTGAGATGAGAGAGCTAAGGAAAAATACCGTCCTTGTGTTTTCACATGAAGCTTTTTAGGGGACAGAACTTCCGGTTCAGTTGAGTCCCGATTCTCCAAGAGGTGGAGATGGAAGTGAGACTAGCAGAGCAGTTGGAGTCGACTAAAGTCTAGTCGGTGGAGAGAAAGTGTATAGAAGATGGAGGAGGAGGAAAAGTAGTCGAAGAGGTGAAAGTGGAGAAGGGGTATAGAGAAGTCAAGGAGGAAAAGGAATTTGGAAGAAGTCTGCAGGAAGAGGAGAAGGAATTGAGAGGAATAGGAGAGAAGAATACACAGATGAATAGAATACATGGACAGGTGGAAATATATCTCACAATACTAATCAAGTGATGCAATAGGCTATTACAGAGTCGAGCGGAAAGTGAGCACTTGGGAAATTTGAATCATGTGACTATTCAATTGTTCTTAAATTGTTATACGTCGAATTTCACATTTTTGTATATTCAATCATTTAACCGTCGGCATTGCTGACTGGGGGCTCATAGCTTTACATCTATCTTTCACTAATGTAACTTCCAACCAAATCGAGCCTGGGTGGGACTTCTGTAATAATTTAAATAAAATATTGGGAGCAACCCACCCCAACCATAACATATACATTGAAACTAAAAAAAAGGTGCAAATGATTTTGGAAAACGTCCACAGTCAATAAAGAATGTCATTTTGTACTTTGATTAATCACGTTAATTACTGACAGCTTGAAACAGAACTAGAGAATATCTTTTTGTTTTCCTTCTTACGCAATGATACACCCTGAATAGAGCTAGCAAAGTACGGGCACATCAAACTGTCAGCAAATGTTTGCAAAAATCTGGGCGTCTACGGCACTTCCGTAAAAAGATGAGGATTGTCTGTACTCTGGTGGGTATATTGTGCACATTCTTATGAATTCTTTCAAACAATTACGAAAGCAAAATAAAATCTGGTCTTGGATTCATGTTTGATATCTCAGCATGAAAGAGCTTTCTAACATTAATTAAGACTTATTGATTCATATAATTTCTGTTTTTGATCTAGTAATTATCGTCAGCAAGCATCAAGACAACAAATAATAAAACCTAAATCATGCAAGAAAATAAGTGGTTTGAGTTTTGAGAGAGTAGTTAACGACATTAATGTCGTTAGAGCAAATCGAAACGGAAGATGAAGGATTGAATACAAGCGATTTAATATTTGTAATTCAGTTTGAGATTGAATATATATGTTGTTACGTGTTTAGGATCGAATAAACAGTAAGAGTGATATTGCTGCTAAACTAATTGCATGTCACAATCATAATTATCGTGCTATTTAACATGTCATAAAGGAATGAAGTAAAGAGGGAAGAGTTTGATTTCAAATGTTCCAAGTCTTTTTCCCGAGTACTCTAGCAAACGTTTGCATTCAGCAAAACATGAACGATCGTTAAACTTGCGTCAACAATAGTATACAGATGTATTTGATTCCTACATAATGATTACAAAAATAAAACCTTTCTCAAACAGCAAGTGCAATTCCGATCTTTGAGTACGGCTGACGAAATAAAATCACACGCGTCTATTATGTACGAATGGATGAAATATGTGTACTAAGAGCATTCGGAGAGGGGTCAGCAAGATAATTGGTACTAATAAGGTCACCTAACCCTGGTAGATATTGAACGTTCCGTAATATAAATTTTAGTTTTAGTGACTCGTGTGATTCTGGTGAAAGCAGTAGGTATAGTTTTATGTATGTCAGAGCAACTCATTGTGATACAGCAGTTAATGTAAAGGGAAATAACTAATGCTCTGTGCTCCTGTTTCAGATATCTTATAGATGAGTTATGCGTACTAGAAGCGCTGAGCATTGTGGGTAAAATGAATCGCTTCTAGTTTCAAGCAGACATACAGAGACCAACATATACGTACACACATATAATTACATCATATATTGATCGAGAGGCAAACGTACAGATAGCTTTATAAATTAGAGGATAAAGAGAAAAATATCAAATGTTTTTGATAAATTATCGTCACTCACCATACTCATCAACGTAGCTATTGAAAAAACCTTGCGAAGGTCGCAGCCACCTGACTTCAGGGGAAGGAACCCCAGTAGCATTACAAACAAATTCTATGGTGACTCCTTCCCTTACTTGTATGTAATCATCACTTGACCACTCCATGACAATCTCAGGAGGCACTAGGAGCAAACATATAATGCAATAATAAAATGGAAATAAAATAAAGTAAATTCAGAGAGAGAGAGAGAGAGAGAGAGAGAGAGAGAGAGAGAGAGAGTTTTCTGACTAATTATTTCAAGACAAAAGAGAAGAAATATTTCTTATAAATAAATATTCACAACGATACGTGAACCTGCATAAAGTAGTGCGGAACATTAGACGGACGGAGAATAAGTAGTTCAATTAACAGTGGCTGCTGAAGAAGTTCTATTTTGAGGGTAAATAATGTTTAAAATGTAATGATATAAAAGAAAGTGGCCGCTATATGGTACATTATTTCTCCTTTACTGTTACGTCTCGGTCAGGTTATTTAGTCTTTGTGAATGGGTGGGTATATCCTTTCAACCTTTTTATAGTGATATTTGCTTGCTGAGTGCGCACATTGATTATTCTCTTCATTTTCATTGCGTAAGAAAACAGAGAACGCAGTAACATAGTACTAAGATACAATAAAATGCTATAACTATATAGGAAACATGATTGATTCAACCAATACATAGAGCTTACGGCGTTCGCAGAAGGAGATACTTATAATTAGTTCAAATTCCGTGCAATCTCTGGTGTGGTGCAGGCATGGAATCAAAATTAGTTGGTTTGCTGTGGTGTTTTACGCCACTGCAACACAAGCAAGTTATTTAGTGCCCAGGCAATTTGAGTATAGTGCCTTCCTTCTGGACATACCAAAGTAGCCAAACGCGTCCGATCTGATTTTCGGATTTGAACCAGCACCCATTCAGTCTGAAGTTTGGCATTATAAATCACTTCATCACTGCAGATCCCGTTTCCATTTAAACAGTTGGGCAGTTTGGGGAGGGGAGCATTATGCCTTTCATACAGCCCTGAGCTCGGAAATGGCCTTGCAATTACCTAAGGTATACAAATGTCTTGTCTCACCCAGGATTCAAACCTACGTCTTTGTGGAATATAGTTTAGAGGGCAGGTTTTGCAACCACTAAAACAATGGCACAATAGAGGAAGAAAGTTGTGTAATTAGTGAAACAAGAGTTTTGAAAGTTTTTAAACTAAGTCATGCGATTCACAAAATACGGTCGGAGAAGAAGATGAAGTTGAAAAGGAAGAAGAACCTATGATTCTTTTTGTCCAGTATGCCCAACCAGTGACAGAAAGATAAGGGATTTTGAACCTTCTGAAATGAACAGACCGCCCGACCCCCCCCCCCCAAAAAAAAAATGCAGTGGATGCCACTGTAGCGTCTTGAAAATGTTATGCTTCACTTCACTTTCTGATCAACTCTACAAGAAAGAGGTAGCTGTTATTGTTATGACAAAATACTTAGGAAAGTAGGGGAAAAGAATATACAATGATATAAAAAAAAATCATTCTGACCTAAAATATAGAGGTGGATCCGTTTGATTTTGACTGGTCTCGTATTTATTTGGCACATATATTCTCCAGTATCATTTTGTCGAGTTTCCCTGATATGAAGAAACCAGTCTTGTATTTGAGGTCTCTCTACGCTCATCCTTGAGTCGTCAATGTGCCGAATATCATCTGTACTGATCAATGTCTTTCGTGGATTCAACCATATAACCTGTATTTACACAAAATCATATACAATACAAAGTAAACCGTTTCAGTGGCATTTTTTGTATGAACATATACTCTGATTGTAACAGTAAATAAAGGGTTTGCAAATTATATATATAATGTATGTATGTATGTATGTATGTATGTATGTATGTATGTATGTATGCATGCATACAAAAATCATCTTGGTATAGAGGTGGGTCCGTTTGATTTTGACTGGTCTCGTATTTATTTGACACATATATTCTCTTGCATCATTCTGTCGAGGTTCCCTGATATGCAGAAACCAGTCTTGTATTTGAGGTCTCTCTAAACTCATCCTTGAGTATGTATGTATGTATGTATGTATGTATGTATGTATGTATGTATGTATGTATGTATGTATGTATGTTTGTACGTACGTACGTACGTACGTATGTATGTATGTATGCATGCATGCATGCATGCATGTATGTATGTATGTATGTATGTATGTATGTATGTATATGTATGTATGTACGTATGCATGCATGCATGTACGTACGTACGTATGTATTCATGTATATACTGCGATTAAAAAAATTCATTTGGCTCACAATTATTGTCAGGTTGTTGTTCTAGATTTTAAGTGCATAGGACTTGAAAACAAAGACAACAAATGATATAATTGACACCAGATAACAATTTAGCATCGATGCAAGAGATTCCCCGTGGTGCTCTAATGAAAAATCTTTCCCCAACACTCAGTTCCTTATCGCAAGTTTTAATATAGTTTATTTCCGGGTAACAATGATGGGTTAATTGGAATGGTACGCTCCAAAGCCTTCTCAACATTTGGATTGACAAATTCGAGCCTCAAGCCTTTAAAGATCTCAATGGATAACTGTGTTAATGGCTCTTATTGCTCTGACATAATTCTTTTATGAAAACGGCAATTGTTGAAACTTTCCTGACCACTCCTTTGTGGCACCCGGATTACTCAGATGAAACAAAGTGTCTCCAATAAGATAACGACTGGAGTAAACAATTCTTCACTTTCATGCTTCTTGTTTTCAAATAAATCATCCAATAAAATGTCAAATCACAGTTGCTTCTCTAATCCATCCGCAGCAAGCTAAAATAAGCCTTGTCACTTTTTTGGGTTGGGTATGCGACAAAAAAAAAAAAAGAAGAAAGCAAAACATTTTTTTTGGTCAAATTTCAAAGTCTAAAAGAATAATTGTTTCGAGCCATATCAGAAGTGAGAATTTGGTTGGAAAAGACCTCGAATACAAACGTGAAGCACTTATGATTCTATGAATGAGCACGTACAATCTAAATCAAGCTTGCTGTCACAAGGACTACCGTTATGTCATTTAATTGATTCAATGTGTGTTCGCGTCATTTCCGTTCATATAAATATGATAAATTTTAAATGATGTAGTGTACAGTTGTACACTAACAAGGTTAAAAGTTTTCATGATGCATGCTCTACCATTCGTTTCCACCCACAGCTCCTCCATCCAAAACAAAACAAAATAAAACAAAAAACAAAACGATAAGGTTGTCACTCAGTATTTTCTGATTCCATATCGACATAGTCGTCAAGATTTATACTTTCTAAAACGTCACGCGAATGCACACCTATTCCAAACTGACGATTTTTATTAAGGTACCACTTCTACAGCGTCATATGTAAGTTTACACACCATGGTGTAGAAAAGAGATTTGAAGTATCAATCCATCTTATCCCATCACTCGAAATGAACTAATCATAAACCCCTGTTTGGATTCGCTTGCTTATTCGAAGGGATGACTGGTTCTTTTTTTTTATCTCTCAGGCATTGCTGATATAGATCTTTTGATTACCTTTCTCGCCTTAGTACTAAAAGCACAAGGTCAGAACGGTCTAAACCTTTTTTTAAGACAGTGATCAGTTCATGGCGTCATATAATTCGACTGCTACAGGTTTGAGAATAAAGTTTTAGTTTGAAAACAAAGTATGTCATCATTTTAATTATGACATATGCATCAACGGTTTACGTAATCAGTGTTCTTTTTTACAGTTTGTGTAATTTTATAGTAATTATTTTTGATAACATTTATGAGTAGCATTTTTACTAAAAGGTTCGAAGAATTGTAGATTTTACAAACAAAAAATGTCCTTTATCGAAAAAAGTATTATCTTTATGTATGTATGTGTGTGTGTGTGTGTGTGTGTGTATGCACGGACGGACGGACATATGTATGCATGTATGGTTTTTCCTAACAACATTATAACCGCACAAATTTGTAAGCTACCTACCTTTAATTTGCCTTTGTTTTCTACTGAGCAATGAAGAACTGCTGTTGCCCCAGCAACTACAGTGTAGTTCGCATCGGAATCATCGAATATTGGTTCCACTGGATACAGAGAATCCCGTTCGAAAGCTACCAGACCTGAAATTTTTATCAAACTACTGTTCACGTCGAGTACAGGATTCACACGAAACATATAGTTATTTTCACTGTTACCAGTGAAGCTGCATAACTGAATTTAAGTGAGAAATGGTTCCAAACTCTAATAAACTCAGTCTCGAAAGAATATAAGCTTAACATAAATTATAAAAAATATGAAGGTAAACATTCCTACTTATTTGTCTCTAATGTTTTATATAATTTGACATGTTCTTGTATGTACTCAGTGTCGGATTACCCACTAAGCACATTAAGTACGTGTTTCAGGCACTAGCCCAACAGGGAGACTAGAAAATTTCAAATTAATTGTTGCTGATAAAATTGAATGAATTATATGTGATCATTTCTAGCTGCACGCACTAGTATTTGGATTTAGAATGATGGTAGCAATTGTATTTTCCCACCATTTAGTTTTTATTATTTCTTTTTTTTAGTTTCAAGTTTCATATTTTGTACGAGGATGGGGTTACCATAATATTTTCAGTACTCAGGGCCCTGGAAGCCCTTAATCCAGCACAGTAGGTACTAGTAATAAATTTCGCTCGATTTGAAATATCATAAATACAAAAACTATTATGTTCAATAGATTTGTAATGGTCGTATACAAATGAATACACCGAGAGAGGCAGGTTGGATGCATAAATACTAGACATATCATGTCACCTTCCCTATTGAAGCCACGTTAATAGGGGGTAATTATCACTTTGTAAAGATACCCCTCAAATGCGACACAGTGTTTCTAATCAGAAATGAAGGCGTTCGACGCGATACATTTTAATATTGTCACACAACTGTTAAAACAGGCATATTCCTGTTTTGCACGGATTATAAAATAGTGTGCATTATCGATGAGCAAGTCTTGCGTAAATTATTTGCCGTGGATTGTGCATTGCAACAAATTTTGATAACACATACTACCAGGTAAGATATCCAGCTACACTTTTACTCAAGCACGTTTGCAAGTGTTGAGTTTTTATTAAGCACTTGCATGATATCCAGCATGGTTTAAACTCGTACATTTTAAGATGATGGTTTCGTTCGTTGCCTAATAGCTAACTAAATCACTGAAAATGTCTTTGAATATGACGGTGAGTATTGTGGCTACAAGGAACTAGAAATAAGTTAACACAATTACGCAACTCTAAAAGGTTTTAATTCATTATGGACTTTTCAGTTTGCACTCACACGAGAAGATAATTCATTTTTATAACAAATGGATGAATTGAATTCATGTAAATACATTTATCATGTACCAATTTCTATATACAGTCATTATAAAAAAAAAAAAATTGAACCGGCAAAATTGTGTAATGAAAGACAAGGCTTATTTGTAAAACATTGTAATCTTTCTTATAATTCATTTATATAGAACATCGATGGTACACTTGCCAATCTCAAATATGATGTCCAAGCATGATGTCCAGATTAAATAAGACTGGTACATTATTCAAAACATCCAAGTTCATAAGTGTATCTTGTTCGGCTATGCACTGTACGACATATGCTAATATTCGTTGTATGTGCCTTTTAAGAACATATCTTGTATTACGTTTCTCACACTATAGTATTAATACCTGACGTCACGCTTTTGCCTGCCCAAATTAAACTAGGCGTGTGGTTTTGGCAATAAAAATAATTAATTGAATTGAGGACAAATTAATTCTATGATAAACAAAACCTAGAAATGTTTATCATATTGGAAATGAATAAAATTCCTACTACTATTATTCTATGAAAGCTGATAATTTTTAAGGTTCAGATAGTCCTTATATGATCTTCGGTAAGTCATTATGCATCCTGCAGTTATTCATTATATACTGTACAATTAGACATTATGTATTGTAAGGTAGTCCTTATGTATTGTACAGTTAGTCCTTATGCATTGTACAGTTAGCCATTATTTATAGCACAGTTAGCCATTACGTATAGTACAGTTTGTCTGTATGTACTGCACGATTTGATCTTACGTATTGTACAGTTAGAAGAATTGTACAATTATTCTTTATGCATGGTACAGTCAGTAATTGTGTTTGGTATCTTTAGAATTAATGTTTTGCACATTTTTGACTTACGTATTATACAGTTAGTCATCGTATATTCTATGAATGGTACGGTTAGCGATTATGTACTGTATAGTTTTGCTTTACGTATTGTACAGTTAGTCCTTAATTTTGTAAGGTTAGTCGTTATGGATTGTACAGTTAGGCGTTATGTACTTACAGTTAGGCCTTACGTATTGTAACGAGGCCTTATGTACTATCGACTTTATAAGAAATGTTGTCAAAATGCCCAGATGTACTACAGAGCTTCTGTAACGTTATGGGTCAAAAGTGAAGCCGATCAAGTACAAAACTCCAAAGAGCAAATGCATTAGGATTATGGTCATATTGTTATTAAGTATATTTTAAAAGTCTTTATAAAATACGATATAGATTTGTCAAATTTCTGACAAAACTACATTAACCATTAAGGGTTGGAAAAGGTAAACTTTGTTCAAAGGTAGCAAGACAAAAACACACATGAAACATATACTAGGTAAACAATGCCGAAAAATAATTGAAAATTTTATATATATATATATATATATATATATATATATATATATATATATATATATATATATATATATATATATATATATATATATCTGTGTGTGTGTATAGAGAGAGACAGAGAGAAAGAGAGGGAGAGAAATAAAGAAATGCATGCATAGAATGGCAGATAAAACTTTTACAAAAATGTCTGCATTGTTATAGATTCAAACATGTATATACATACACACGTACATATCGAGACACGTGTTTATAAAGAAAGATGTTTCAGATGTGTTTATTTACTGGACCTTGCTCATGTCATTCTGCTTTGTTTCATGTACATTAAATATACCTATGCAGTCAATAGATTAATGCATTCAAATAAATAAAAAAATAGTCTTAAATATCAACTATATCGCTAAATATAATTTTATACTAGATATACGATATCAGTTGCCATTTGGGACAATTGGTCCGAAAATAATTTCTGTAGGACATGAACTGTATGTATGTATGTATGTATGTATGTATGTATGTTTGTATGTATGTATGTGTATATGTGTGTGTGTGTGTATGTATGTATGTATGTATGTATGTAAACACACACACTTCATCTTACAGCTTTTAATGTATGCATTTAATGCATTTATACATATATTTATCCTGATTTTAAAGCAGAACGTCGTTTATACAAACCACTGTTTCACGAAGCATCGATTTGTCAAACCTGCATGTATGTCTTAACACCTGTTGATTTGGTATAACTTAAACTCGTAGATCCTTCGTTGTTTTTTTTATTATAATGGTATTTTGTGTTTCCCGAGTAGTTGTGATACATGAAGCTTGGCTGCATTGATTGTTTGCAATTAACAACAGATATATTGGTTTGCAGACTGACAACGTTACTAAATTACAAGATAAGAATCTGGAATTGTAATGACTCTTGAAGGGAAATAGTGTACATGGACATTTGTAGATTTGTAGAGAAAGCTTTACAAGCATAATTTAAACACTGGCTCGGAACACTCTAGTCGCTGAGATCCTGAGAGTGTATCTGATATTACAATAACATCGATTACGTTTAATGCGTATCTTAATGTGAAATTACACTAATGAATTTCGTCAAATCCCATCTTTTGGTAAATTTGAAAAGAAAATGAAAGAAATAAAATACACACCCACCCCAAAACTTGGAATGAAATCCAAGTCTGTATAAACAACCGATGAGAACTTATTGTTTAACAATTCCAATCATCGATGTTCCTACCGAATATTTGCTAAAGCGTGATTCGTATCTGTGCGTTCATGCGTCCGCGCTTGTGTGCGTGTGTGTGTTACACTAAACAGTTTTGGTTTATAATAATACTCTTGAATTATTTATCTATATAAGTCAAAGAATTTCTTCACGCTCTACGTCTAATCACAGCAAATACTGAACACAATTTTGAAATTTTGAAATAAGTACGATACACCAAAATCTAGTTCATTCATTTTGATTTAACGTTGCAAAGTAAAATTTATCCTTTTTTCCATTTTGTCTGGTCTACCTTCATCCACTATACAAATTAATCACTTATTTTATGTTATTCAACGAGAATGATTGCGACCAAACTAAACCTAGCGCACGAAAATATATCTAATGGGAAGATTTTAAACATGGTAAAGTTATGAATACTTCAAACAAATCTTATTTTATTGGAAATATATTTTAAAACAATACTATTTGAACATAATTAACGGCGTCTGCCTTTTCAACATCTTCGAGTTCGTCACCCACAAATAAGATTAAGCTGGTGTTTCGATGGTTTTCGCTACAAATTTATGAACTCCACTTGTCTCTATTTAATACATTGCGCATCTAATTCCATTTTATCTTGAAAAATCATTTTTCTAATCTTATCGCTGGAAAATAACGATGACAGCGTCTGAACATGCTAATTTTAAACGCTGATTTACAGAGCGCAATTCAACAGGGCACTGCAAAGAAACGTGAATTTATTAGATGCACAAAAAATGAATCCCTAACATTAAGCAAAGGAAATTTTAGTTAAATTTAATTCTGAAAATAAAAAGAACAAATTATTCTTAATTCTCAGTATTAATGGTCGTGAACGAAATCAATATGTTTAACTGTCCCGATCTGCACCTTGTAAATATGACTTCATGTTTGCAAATATCAGTCACTCTCCTTGTTCTTAGTGGAATAGGCATACAGCTACAGTATGTATGTATGTATGTATGTATGTATGTATGTATGTATGTAATATGTTTGTATGTATGTGTGTGTGTGTGTGTCTGTATGTATGTATGTATGTATGCATGCATGCATGCATATATATATATATATATATATATATATATATATATATATATATATATATATATATATATATATATATATATATATATATATATATATATATACACACGATTGAGCGAGCGATGTTTGTATATATGTAGGTGGATTGATAGGTAGCTGTTTAAGTGTTAAATGTATGTAGGTAGTTGGTATGGAGGTACTCCAGTTATGTTGGTAGCTATCTGAATGGCTGAATGAAGGAAGGAAGTAATGAAGGCAAGAAGAGAAGTGACTACACAAACGAGTGAAGTAAAATAGCGTAGAGTTGGTATTATTGTAGGTAAAACTAAATTACGTTTTTGACTAGACAATTCAAAGGTAACATTGCAATGAAACTTCGGAGATTAAATGTAATTTCTCTTCAAGAGTCATTCATTTAATGCGTGTTGAATTATAATTTTGTTACAACATTACCATGGTCTTGCTCCTTACCCTGGCAGAAATTGAATATTCTCTCCTAACGGTTCGATTTCGCTTTGACTCCATTCCCAGTAGCAACTTTATGACCTCTAGTGTGTGTCTAATAAAGCGTAGGGATGGCATTTCATTCAAAGTGGAATCTAATATGGGACTGTGCTCACCACAGGTACTTGCCAACGGGATAGAAAATGCACGCGAATTGAATTGTATGAGTTGTTTCCCTTTCGAAATCTTTGGTCGAAAGAAAATCTTAAGCTCAAATTAAGTTCAAGAGTTGTATGATTTCCAGGGTTGATGAAAGAATGAAGTCTTAAAGGTGATCCACAACATTCTCAGCTCAGAGAAATATATATATATATATATATATATATATATATATATATATATATATATATATATATATATATATATATATATATATATATATATATATATATATATATATATATATATATATATATATATATATATATATATATATGTATATATATATATATATATATATATATATATATATATATATATATATATATATATATATATACATATATACATATATATATATATATATATATATATATATATATATATATATATATATATATATATATATATATAGAGAGAGAGAGAGAGAGAGAGAGAGAGAGAGAGAGAGAGAGAGAGAGAGAGAGAGGGAGGGAGATATATATGTACGTGTGTGCGTGTGTGTGTGTGTGTTTGTAGAGAAAAAAATAAACAATCAAATCTGTAAAATAAAATGTAGATGCACGTTACAAGATCACTGAAACCTTGCCCCAGGCTAAATTCTTTTGTTAATGGCACAACGTTCAAAAATTAAGCTCATCGGATAGGATGTATGACGCAGTGCAGAACTTTTGATTGGTTTGTATTAATGGTGAGTACAGGTTGTCTAGCCTTTGCAAATAGTTAGGTCCGATTTTGAAGTTATGAATGTTGAACACATGTTAATCTATGGTGATTGAATTGTTTTTGTTAGATTTTCTCGGAAGGAGATAAGTAGCCAGGGGAACGTAGCTCCACCCCTCCATCACCATCCGCGAACAAAATAAATAGACAGGAATCTACGTTCACTAGTGAAATTGTTGAAATGGTCCAATGTATATGCTGCACGTGGATTAAAATGATAAATTGATACGATAGTAAGAGAGGATTCTTCTGCTGTTCTTAATATCGTGAGTTAAAATGATTTTTATCTGAGCCTTTCCTAATGTTTAAGTCTTGTGAATAGTGACGAATGAAAAACGGTATTTCTTTAAAACATACGTGCTTGTCTTCTGCTTCAGTGCTTAATAGTTTGACTAAATCCAGTCTTACAAGCATACAAAAATATGCCTTGGAAGATATTATGAATTTTATCACATTTATTTAATCTAACGCATATATTATCATCAAAATCACCGTATTCGTAATCATTAGTATCACTGTCGTCGTCGGCACTCGCATTTTAGCTACAGTTGCCACCTCATTATAATCATCACAGTGTTGATCTTCGTTGCTGTATTCGTCTTTGTCAGCAAAAACGACAGTTACCCACCCAATCATCCCCACTGTCATGATTACCAATATCAACTGAAAGCTCGTTTTCATCTTCGCCCATATCATTGTTATTAATGGATTTTTTTCAGATTAATTTATACCTAATCAGTCACATTCTTCACACAGTTGACATTTAATATCAAATGCTCGTATTCTAATTTATAAGCAGTTTAACATGCCTGCAAATAAGGTTTACGTCGTTGTCAATTACATTCTAAAATCAGAAAAGCTTAATACATGACGCAGTGCAGAGCTTTTGATTGGTTTGTATTAATGGTGAATACAGGTTGTCTAGCTTTTGCAAATAGTTAGGTCCGACTTTTAAGTTCTGAATGTTGAACACATGCTTATCTATAGTGATTGAATTGTTTTTGTTATTTTTTTAAAAAGCAACTTGGAAATTTTTATAGCGTTATCACTAAGACAGTACAGGTGGTGGATAAGTTTAATTTCATTTTTCGTTTGGTAACCGCTGTTTATTGATATTAAGCTGTCCTAGATCAGGTGCCTTCGCCGTTTCATTCGAATCTCTTTTTCTAATTTAAGGTATGCTTAGGAAGTTCATAAGTGCTAAGTACACATGTGTTGGTCACGACTTCTTAGATAAAATGGCGTCAATACGCTACATAAGAAACAGGCACAAACAGCCTGTCAGTAGATACGAATAATGGTAGGATAAGTCTTCGCACTTGACACTTAGGTTTGAGGGGATACGAATGATGTTATCTAAACAATATGCAGATAGACTTTGTATCTAAGATGGTACATGGAGAATTTGAAGGTCTGTACTTCGGGAAATAATTCTCTCTGCTTTGGTTTGATTTATGAAGTTAGAAACTTGATGAGCCGTCGACTTATACCACCTGAGTGCCTAAGCTTTGTACAACTTGGGTCTACCCCGAATAAAGTCCGCCTGCTCCTGAAATACAGGCAAATCATTTAAAGCTTTAATTGTAATGTCAAAGTAAACCGCTATATACCGTCTTTACTTGCTTATAAGTCGCGTCTAACTACAAATTGCACTGACCAAAAACCTGCTGTCGCATAAAATGTGGGCAAATCTTGGTTAACGCAGATTTGTTTAAGAGTAATCAACAGAACAAACAACACCGACACTGATCTGCCGTCCCATAATGTGACGGCAACTCAGGTTTTATGTTATTTGCAGATGGACCGACCAAACTTATAAGTGAGTAAAACACGGTAGAATACCCTATCCACAAAAAAAAACGAAATTTTGTGGTCCATTGA
Organism: Sinohyriopsis cumingii; assembly: GCA_028554795.2. NCBI lineage: Eukaryota > Metazoa > Mollusca > Bivalvia > Unionida > Unionidae > Sinohyriopsis > Sinohyriopsis cumingii. Next base: position 75,041,063 of record CM068827.1, on the reverse strand, counting down.
TTATTCTTTATGGAGAACTAAAGATGAAGTGTTCACCATATTTGCGTACTTTATAAGAAAAACACAAAGGGCATCATACAATCAAATCAGAAACCCACAGTAATGTGTACCTACTTAATATGTCCTTTACAAACAGCTGCCATAAAACTGATGTTTTATTAATAGAAGAAAAGCGGCACAATGCCTATTTCCCACGCTATTCGTCGTTGTGTCTGTCTTAACTAGGTGTCCGAAAGCACAATGGCTCGTTTCGTTGCTTACAATTGACCTAGCATATATGTACTATATAATAATTACAAGGGAGGACACTTGTCTCCTTGCTCGTGCAAACTATTTAAGAATAAACGCTGATATTTCAAGCTACGCATTTCGTAGCTTAATAAATATTTACCGATATTTAGCTCAGGCATTCGACTGTGTATCCCTATCCAAACTTTGACTTAATATCATACCTTTAAGGAATGCCTAATCATTTTCCCACGCTACTGCTCGACATGGCCCTGATCGCGCCCGCTTAATATGCAAGAACAACGCCCTGAATGGAATACTTCCTTCTCATTGGCCAACTGAAAATAAGTTATACATAAATACAGGATGTCATTTTGTTTTAACCAATGAGAGGACAGTATTCCATTCAGTGGGATCTTAGTTAAAGGTATGATATTATGTCCAACTTTGGATAGGGATGCAAAGGCTGCACCGTGCCATTTTATTAGGTCCTACAAATAGAGGGCTCACCAGCTGTTAATATGCTCGAGTGACTAATTAAAAATAACGCAGGGCATCTTTTACGACCACAAACTGACAAAGTCCGAAAATGTTTACCGTATTATAAAGATATGCAGTATAGTGATTTGTTTGGCAAAAAAGAAACCATCGTTTGGTTTTCAATTAAATTTAAATCTGGTTTACAGTGACATAAGAAAAGTAGACATGATACATTCTGTAATTCTTTGATTGTCATACACTTTTATGCGTGTGGAAACGGTGCTTTTAGCAAATTCTAAACAATGACGTTTCTCTGTCGTTCTCATCGCATGAATATTGAATATTTTTTGCTTCTTTACTTGAGAGATATTTATCGCTGTGGTGCCCAGAAGAAATCCATGTTGGCATCTTTAAAAGGATTGATGTTTCATGCAAATTCATAAAGCTTCAGAAGAAAACGAATTACTAACAAAATTGTACTGACTGTTTTGTTGGTCTTTGAAACGTTTACAGCAGATCTATATTTCAGTGCAAATTATTTAAAAGCATTTATATTTGATTTAAACAAGATGAATGAGGCCACTTATTGTAACGTCTCTGGAGGCTTCACTATTAAGACTGAAATAAGTTAGCTTTTCTCTAGTATTACGTGTGGCCCGCGGAATAAAATCGTACTTTTGAAATCTCAATAATACCAAAGAATATTATCGTATTGTCTTTATTACAATGTATGCACTGCGCGGCAGCATTGAAAACGGAGTAAACAAGATATGCGACTGCTGATCAGGGTGTATATTCTTTGCAGTTTGACTCGACGTATTAACCAGCATACACAGAAACCTTTTTCATTATCTCCTAAACCAGCAGTTTAATATGCAACCCATACTTGTGTGATGCAGGTCCGATCCTCAGCTATACGGGTATTTGAATGTATGTATATGGAACGGAAATTATTCGCGGTAAGAGCTAATTTATCTTTTAAAAAAGAAATCCATTTAGCAATTAACATGCATAATTAAATAAGATTGTTATGTTATATAATGGTATGGTAAAATTAATTTATTCAGGTACGTTGTACCTTTATATACACCAAAATTTATCCTAAACAGTTCAGAACATGCTCAACATAAACTGTTCTGTGTTATGCAAAGATTTTGACATAATTGTGTTAATCTGATATAAATTTTATCTAAAATTTTGGTGTATGCATCATTGATTTTATGAAGATATAAACTGGCACAACACATGCTAGCGTTCGCCAATGAGAACGTTGTTTTGTTTTTCTACCTGAGTCGATCGTCGTTAAAGCTATCTGACTGAGATCAAAGTAAATCATATCGAAGTGTTGATATTACGAATAACTACTGGCAACCTGTCTTCAGCAACGAATAATGCTGCGGAAGAGTCTTTCTAATTGATGTAGTGACAAGGGAAATCAATAAATAACTAAATAAATATAAATCTTATGCAAAGAGAAAGGAAAAAAAGGAAAATATTAGAGATGGCGTAACTAAGATGGTTATTACATAACTTCGTAAAATGAAGCCCACTGCTGGCCTTCGTGGGAAGTTTCCAGCCTAAATTTTTTTTACAAGTAGAGGTATTGCCGACGGAGTACAAAAGACTTCCTGCAAATATAAATGGTTGTAATTATTTCTGAAGGTAATGGTAGATATTCATTTGGCAATCGGTAAAGGAATATTGTGAAAAACGTGCAATATCTTCTCGTGTTTTGTTTCAAATTGTTCTCGGAGCTGCACCATCTTCATTCTTTAAGGGATATTACACTGGTATACATTCTACAAAAACCTGTTTAAAAAACAATAAGAAGGGAAGAGAATTGATAAATCGTATTTCCTAACACATCTTTCCATTATTAATATATATGTGTGAATATACGATGATAGTTTAACTGAGCAAACAAAATAATGTTTGAAACACGTATGAAAATCAATAACCAGTCCTACCTAAATTTGCGAGTCGTGTAATCCTTAAGTTATGAGATGGCTTCGCACAAAATAATAATGTCGCTTTATCTTGCGAGTCTCTCAACAGATTTGCCTCAGAATTGTATTAGGGTGAACTACAAACTGTTTTCTTTTATTCCGAGACTTGGACAGTTCTTCACATTTGGAATAGATTTGAACATGTCCGGAAATATTGGTCAATCAAATTGTTTGAAAAATCCTACATATGGGACGTAAACTGTTAATCCTGATCGATTTCTATTAAGTTAGAAAAGGACTAATCTATTATAAACATGTTCACACACATAAATATCTACTTAATTCAGTTTTTAATGTAATAGATGATAACCTTAAACCAGATATAGCGACGTTTTGTTCAGAATATATTAAAATATTACCATAGATCATTTTAATTGATTATAAAATATCAAGAGACGGCAAAACGGTTAAACGTTTGTAGTGTTTACCAAAATAAATATATTTTTGAGTTATTTTAGCATATAACAATATATTACAAAATCACAAGAACAAAATTATGTTATTTTCCTTATGGTGCTTGTGGCACAACAGCACAGGTAGGTTATTAAGTGCTGAGATAAGTAGAGCAACGTACCTTGCTCAAGAAAACACCACGGTAGCTGCCCACGCCCTTTTCGGCCGTAAGACCACTGAACCTCCGCGGCTCCTCCATTAACAAAATGAAGCGTATTGTCAAAAGCATACGTCTTCGGAACTAAGTTGTTCAGTCTAAAAATAGTGTGTGCTAAGAACGTTAAAATCCATTCAAAGGCATTCGGTAATCATCCCACAACGACACACAAACATACTTGGTGCTTATTGTTACACGGCAATGTTTGTTAAACAATGACATTACATATACTGATTTATTGTCAGTACAGCCTAACCCAAATTCCACAATCCTTCACATACTGAAGAAAGTAGGAGAACTTTATTATCTTTATTAACATGTGCCAATCAGTTTCTTATGCAACTAAGAAAAAAGTTGCGTGGAAAAAAACAGGTATAACGCATACGAAAGATCTATTAATTAAGCAAAGCTTTCACTAAGCTCGCAGAGCTTTGGGATTTACTTTACGAGAATCAATATGTGGGCTTTTCAACATTGCACTTACATTAATTTAATAATTACATGCGTGACTCAATCAAATCGTTGAAAATCTTATTTGCAGCTTCTGCTTTTTTCTTTGCCAATTATCCAAAGCAGCCTCAAGGACCGCACTTATCTAGTTCATGCAGCAGCAATAACAGGCCTACTAATACCATTGGTCCTTTTATCAAATTCGATTAAAATGATTAATTGAAGATTTTAATCTAGTATCTTATAAGTTAAATGCGTTAGCCTGGATTACAAAGTTATTTATTTTACAGTGTTCTTTTGTAATCTGCTGTCGCTTATTGTCACATTGTTGTTTCCTCAATACAAATTATAAAAAAAACATGTTGTCACAGAAAACAACTATAATTGGTAGAACTGTATCTTATTATGTAATTTTCAATGCCTACCGTGGTTGTTGCCTCTCGTAGTTTTCAACATTATCCATCCTTCACTATTGCAACCTTTTCTGTTTTTAAAATTGCAAAACGTTTCTCGTCTAGCTGGAGAACTATCGAACTAAAATCATTGATGGCTAACACTAAAAATTTAATATTAAAGATAAATCGTACCGAAAAATCAGTTACATTGTTTTGTTGTTGTTACAGTCACGACTATTCTTATATATTATATTTTTGTTTAGAACACAACTTGATGTTCCGTCTACTAAACCGTGCCATATTAACGATGACGGTCTGATTACTGCATGAGAAAAATGTCCGAATATGTTAGAGAAGAAAATGTCTTGACAATAGATTTAATCTTAAAATATTGAAATGGTTTGCACCATTTTGTTCTTTTTGAAAGTATTAGAATATTTATCATATAATCTCTTTGCTTGTCAACCCATGTTTAGATTAGGAATGTATCCAGACAGCAAACAAGTGCGCTCCAAAACATTGTAGGATGATTCGCAACCATACAAAGAAATACATATGCATAACACATTCAAAAAAATGCTAGTAAATAAATAAAACATGACATGTAGATGTTTGGTTTCCTTAGTCGAAAATTTTTCCGAAAGTAGGATTTTGTTCAAACTTGTTTCACAACATTCCATTTCACCATTGCAATGGCATACGTTACACGTGTCAAACATGTGATTGAAGAGGTATAAATATATAGACAAAACTACACACATGTTTTATTCCGAAAGGACGGAAAGAACGAGTTTACTGCTGCATAGGAATATGTCAAGGCTGTCAAGCAAAGATGTATGTTCCTACGTCGCTTCTAACAAGTTCTTTCCAAGACTCAGAACAAAACAATTACATGGTTTTGTATTTATTGCATATCCGTAACGGTGAGCGCTTTAGACCACTCGGCCACTGCCATCTCACCTCTGTTTGCGTGGGTTCGAGTCTCGGATTCGGCCAATGTGGGTATGTGAGAAAGCTTGCCAATTTCTTTTCGAGGGTCGGTGGTTCTTTCCGGGGGTTTCCCGGTTTCTTCCTCCACCATTAATACTGGCCGCCATGTATAGCCTATCGTGTGCTGAAAAATGGCGTTAAACCCTACAACAACAACAATTTATTGCATATCCCCATTTTAGTCACACATTCTTTTCACTTTTAGTAATGTATACTTTTAATAATATGGCATTTTACGTTTTATATAAGATATTATAGAACCTCTGAAAATCCCCTTGTGACCTAAATAACCCGGGCTAGGCCTTAATATATACTGTGCAGTTGCGTCATCAGTCTGTCTGCATTGCTGAGATGGTGATTTATAATTTAGCTTTGAAGTTTCAAAAATCTTTCATTATATGAATTAAGTGTCTGTAATTTACAGTATTTTGAAATTCTCTATTTTATGTTTTCATTACAAGAAATTATTGATGTACATACAGGTGATAATTTAAGCACATAGTTTTAAGAAAACGACGATTAAATCTATTTCTGATATGCGGGTTAGACTTTTAAGAATCATTTCGATATGTTAACAAAACATGCTAAAATATTATTCTGTTTTATTCTCTTTATTTTTTACTTGAACAGTATAGAAATTAAGATTGTAAGCAAACAAACAATTCCCAATGTGTCTCCCAGTAATAGAAAAGCCTCCATAACAATATTGTAACCGAATGTGTTTTTTTTTTCTTCTAAGTTTGCGTCACAGTCAAAACAGTTGCTTCTCTCTGTGATACGTTTACCTTTATGTTGCAAAGATTTGTCAGTTTTTCCTCAGTTTTACTAAACAAAGTCGATCCATAGGTAATTTTGATAAACAAATTGTTTGTCCCTCCACTTGCTTAAACTCGCTCCTTAAAATATATAATTCCGTAAAATATATAGTAATAAACCATTCCAGATATAAGTTGACTATTTTTTAATATTTAAAGTTGTAAAAGTAGTTCCAGGCTGGGTCATCTTCGCTAGCCAAGGTTCCGGTATGTTAACCCTATCTATACCTTGGCGGATCTAGCATATATTTCAGTTTTGTTTCCTAGCGGAATCAAATATTTTCATGAGTTGCGTCCCTTAGTATGCAATGCCAACTAACAAAAAGCGTGTAACAGCGGTACATTGCACATCGGCCGAAAATGGTGGATGCAATTGACTTCAAAATGATGCTTTCTAAGTTTAACATGAAAGGTATGACTAAGTACCAGAGAGAAGCTGTTTAAAGTGTATTTGAGTGGAAGGTGCTTGCACAAACACGGACCGGCCGTGGGAAAATGCTTGTTTACGAGTCCATTCAAGTTGTATGATCCCCTTGTCTCGATCATGTAGGAACAGTGTTCAAATTTGAAAATCGTAAATTTGATTGGATGCGGTGTCTGACTATAGCATCCAATGAAATTTACAGATGCGAAGCACAGAAGATCTGCTCGATCGGGCAAGGTGTAGATAGGGTTATCATATTGGAATCTTGGTTAGCGAAGATGCAGGCTGGGTGTGTGACAAGGAAAATTTAGGTGTTAGCTATAGAATCACATATTGAACATCTGTATCGCACGCCATACCAGTCATGTAAGATTAAATGTGCATGTAAAAAAGGTTAATTTGTTTAACTATTTTGTACGAATAATGAAAACACGATGTTAGTATCATTTAAGTCCTAACAAGATTGCTCAGGAATTTCCGTACATTCCTTATTGACGTAAACTACCGACTTATCCGTACATTCAAAAAGTTCTGCTGAACGTACCACCGGAAAAAACTGCGGTACAGCTATATACCGGTAATACCGCACACATCAAATTCTTTTACTTATAAAGCCGGGGTTCTATGTTATAATTTGAGTAACAGACCCCCTTATCATAAGTAACATTTTATTTTGAAAACATTAAGAAGTTTCTAGAAGGTTGTTTTCCATTAGGTAATTTTTTTAAAAAGAAAAAGCTAATTTTAGCCTGAGGACATGTAGAAGACTCTATAATCTTTTCACTGGAACAAATATTGTTTCGTGCTTAACCATCCGAGCAGATTCAAGTTATTGTTGCATACAGTATTTAATTTGAAAGTATTCAAATTGTTTCTTCTCTAGATAAAAAAGTGCACTGAGAAAATTCTTGGAAAAAGAGACTTGAATTTATAATGAAATTTCAAATAAGGATTTAATTTTTGGATTATATCATTGTGATCCAACAAAAGACTGTTGGCACATCAATACTTTACTAGCCTTCACAAGCACAGCAACACTTTCTGCGTTGGATTTAATTTGAATTTCCATTAAAATGTTTTCCAGAACATTAATAATTTGGACTTGTCTCTATAATTCAAAGATTATTTGAGATTTAATTTGCAATAATAATATATCATTTTAATACATGCCAACACCCTACCAACACATCCACCTCAAGGCGTGTTCCCTCCTTTGATAGTTTTCCACACTCACGACAGCTACTTATACCATACGTCCTTCTGGTTGGTTAGAAATAATGGAGACTGTAACTGCAATATATTGTTTTTAAGAATAAAATAATTAAAGTTTCGTGTATTTAACATTCGACCACCTCCAAGGGACCCCAGCGGAAAGCCACAAATAATACACCTCTTGCATGGACATGGTAACTTGCACGTTACATAAGACTTGTTTTAGAGACGTGGTAACTGACAGATGTACGATATAAACACCGTCGACGCGAAAGAATTGGGCCATATTTAATGTGACAGATTGTGCACTAGCTTCAGAGCATTGTCCGAAGGGATACGGCACTGCAACTAGAATTGCTTTGGTGGGTCATGGATCTAATTGTTTTGTACTCATTACGTATCTGAAATCACTAGTCTCTAGTCGTCTTTCTCCTGCACAAACATGTAAAACAGATTTGTTGTGTTAGTTACGTACATAAAACTAAGGATATTCAGTTGACTTTGTCCTGCGGAAGCCTAGTTACAATCAAATAAAGAGTGAGCAATAGCAATTATATCCTACTGATATTTTAGCCATTTCCAGTTGTTATACTGGTTGGAAAATATTTCCTGAACTGGATAATATAAATTCGTGATCGTTGTCGTTAAGGTAAAACGTGGGACGGAAAGGTAGCGAGTGCGGTTAGTTACTTTCATTAAGACTGAGAAATTGTAAAGTATAAATCACTCAAAGGAACCACCTACTGCAGTCTCCACTTTATTCTACAAACAGAACAAATATTTAGAGTTTGTAAATAAATGTTATGTGGAAAACGAATTTCTTGCCCTTGATTCAATTTGTCACAAACCAATGTGTAAAAGCGGTTATATATGACTGCATATTTTAAAAATATAAATGAATAATTAAATAAAAGTAAATCAAATTATATTAGGAAAACTATAACAAGCGGGGGTAAAATTATATTACGTGTCACGAACAATTTCTCACCGTCTCACTCGCCCATAAATAGCTTTGCATCATATTACTGATTTCGTAAAGTTAGCAATATCTTTCCGATGAGTCAAACAGCAAGAACATAAGCCGATTTGTGATCGATCTATCATTCAGATGTAAATTTTAATCATTTAGAAAATCTCTTTTTCCAATTAGGCATTCTTTTCTTCTAAAATCACGTTTATATTTCTCAGTGATGTTGATTTTTAGATGATACATACATGTATTGTGAATCCTGCCAGATAAAACAGGTTACAATATTCTCAGCACATATTTGTAGTTCTCAGAATGCCACTAGTAATGGATTTATTAAGGCCCATTAGTATGATAGATGTTTACTAAGGTTCATTAGCGTAGTATGTCTTTTTTAAGTCCCATTAGATGCTATGCCTTTATTAAGGCCCATTAGTATGATAGATGTTTACTAAGGTTCATTAGCGTAGTATGTCTTTTTTAAGTCCCATTAGATGCTATGCCTTTATTAAGGCCCATTAGTATACAAGATTTATACTAAGCTCCATTTGTGTGGTAGGTCTTTACTAAAGCCCATTAGTGTTCAACGTTTTTATTAAGGCCTACTAGTGTGCCACTTCTTTATTAAGGCCCATTAGTTTGCTAGGTCGTACTAAGACCCATTAGTGTGCTTGGTTTTTACTGAGACCCATTAGTGTGATAGGATTTTACTAATACCCATTAGTGTGCCACGTCTTTATTAAGGCCCATTTATTTGCTTAGTTGTATTAAGACCCTTTAATATGCTCTGTCTCTATTGAGACGCATTAATGTGCTAAGCTTTTTTACTAATGCCCATTAGTGTGCCACGTATTTATTAAGGCCCATTAGTGTGTTAATCAGAGTTGGAGCAGGTCTTAATAAAATCCATTTTCTATGAAGTGAGTCTCAAGAATTTGCATTGATTTTGATGATAACTGTTTTCGTCGCTCATCTTCGAACGCTATGACAAACTAAACTAATCAGAACTGTTTGTAAACAGATGGGTAGTCAATTAGCAAATATTTTGATATCCTCAATAATCACACGAAAACATGGAACTCAGGCATAGTATTTTAGATGGTTTAATTTTTTTTAGTAATGGCAGCATAAGAGGAGTACATCGAAGATAAGCATCCTACTTTAGTATCAACACCATATGACAAAACTCTTAGCTATAAAATGTAAATATAAATATCTGTCTTTAAATTATTTATGTAAATATCAGCTGCACGTATTTTATATAAATCATAAATGCATTTATTAAGTATATGTCAAATTCACAACAGTGCAAGTTGCAAGATAAAGGCAGTGTGATGACACATTTTGCGTTGTTGCCGTTTGACATAAGGTATTTGCAACGACATCTTTGATCAGTGTGTGCGTGTTCAAAGAAGGTACAGTAATTAAGAAATGTTCGTGGTAGACAAAATAGCCGAGTGAGATGTTTGATAATATCTACACTGCTCTACTGTAGCTTTATCAGTAAGTTGAACAAATTGTAAACATCAATAAAGATTTAAATTGTGCATGCCGCAGCTTGCTTACATCCCAACAAAAACTTAGGTCTCGGTGGAATTTACTATTCGTCAAAACAAATAAATTAAGCCCTCACAATTATTTATTTTTCATGAGTACACCTTTTGCGAAATACATTCCTCTTTGATTAGAAATAGTTGCACATTTGTAAGCAAATTAATGACTTGTATTAAAGCAAAAGTAAATATCAGCAATAAATCAATATTCATCAGAGCAAGCTTAGTTGATATTTTTTTATTAAATTTGAGAGATTACAGAAAAGGAATGATCAATTTCAAATTTGGATTCATCCTAATTAACAAATCTAGAATTTGGACGACAGATAATCTCTGATATTGAATGATATTATTGTTGAGTATTAAATAACTTCAAATCCATTCAATAACGTAAAATTTTACTGAAGTGTAAATAACTCTATATTAAAAAAGATAAATGGCTGCATGCTATTTTGAGAAGTCAGCTTATTTCTCTCTTGGTGGCGGAAAGAGTACAAGAAAAAAGAAAGGAAAATTGTCGGCAATTGTGAAAGCCTTAGTTTAGATTTTCATAGATCAATTCAGTATCTACCAATGCCAAAGTTTTATGACTTAAAAGTCAACTTAACCAAATTTTGGAATCAAATCTATGGATTACTTTATTATCACTGTATTTACACAATTATGAAATTTCGTAACCCAGTAAAGAAAGACAGAAAATTTATATCATGTTCTACGCATGTCTGTCTGTCTGTCTCTAGTGGCCCCGAGTGGCCGAGTGGTCTAAAGCGCTCTCCGTTACGGATCACTGCCATCTCACCTCTGTCTGCGTGGGTTCGAGTCTAGGATTCGGTCAATGTGGCTATGTGAGAAAGTTTGCCAGTAGCTTCTCCTGGGTCGGTGGTACTTTCCGGGGTTTCCCGGGTTCTTCCTCCACCATTAATACTGGCCGCCATGCATATCCTATCGTGTGCTGAGAAATGGCGTTAAACCCCACAACAACAACAACAACTGTCTGTCTGTCTTTTTCTTGTCTCTGTCTGTCTGTCTGTCTGTCTGTCTCTCTCTGCATATATATATATATATATATATATATATATATATATATATATATATATATATATATATATATATATATATATATATATATATGCAGAGGCAGAGACAGAGAGAGAGGTTCTCAAGACTTTTATAAAGAAGAACCATATATGGGACTGGAGTGGAAAGTTAAATGAACGCCTCTTTTTGCATGTTAAATTCTAACAAAGTACTTAACCTACGTCGAAAATTATATATGTCAATACTTGTGTCTTGACTACTCCGCTGGCCCAGTGGTTAGAGCGTCCGCCTCTGATGCAAAAGGTCGTGGGTTCGATCCATAGTCATATCAAAGACTTATAAAAATGGTACTAACAGCTGCCTCGCTTGGCGCTCAGCATTAAAAGGTTAGTGCTAGGACTGGTCAGCCTGGTTTAAGGATAATGTGACTGGGTGGGACATCATGCTACATGTCTGCGGTATGATGTCCCAGTGCTAGACATCACTATAAACTGCCACACTGCAGACATCGTAGCGACATGACTATAAATTGTTAAAGCTATGTCAAAAATCCAAATATCTCTCTCACATATACACACACACAGAGTTGTGTCTTTAGAAGGAAAATAATTTCATAATGAATATATTGTTATATTGGTTCTTACCTCACAATAACAAGCATCATGTCAAAGAAAACTGGAATGTCATCAAAAGAATACGAGTCTTTGGGAAATCGTAAGTGATTTTATGACATGCAGTAAAACAACCTTGATATTTTCTGTTGATGAAAATCGCTGGGATCTTAATTACTGCACCACGCTGAAGAAACGTCTCTCACCAAAATATGCTTTTCTTGGTAAATTGGTAAATGAGGTGCATATGTGATGAATTTGGAAATACGTATGTTATGGAAGTTAGTGATTCTATTCTTTTCTCATACTTCTCTAAAAATTTGCACTTCTTGAAAACATATTTTCAACTGATTATCAGCTAAAGAATATAAAAGTCATCTTATAAAATTGTATTTGTTTTTAAATTGCATGGTTCCTTCCTTGAGTAAAAATATCCATGTTTTAAAATAATTTCACAGGCGGTAGAAAGTTATCGATAAAATTCAAGTTATGGGAGCAAAGAAATATGGTTGACATCAACAAATATCCTAATAATGACAAAAAAGAAAACACTAACTCTATCTGAAACAAATAATATGATGACATTCTATATATAGCAAGACTCCTCCGGTGGCCTAAGTAGTTAAAATGTCCGCCTCGGATGCGGGAGGTTGCGGATTCGAAAACTGGCCGAGTCATACCAAAGGCTCACACAAATGGTACTAGCAGCTGCCTCGCTTCGCGCTCAGCATTAAGAGGTTATTGTTAGGACTGTTCGGCCTGTTGTTAGGATAATGTGATTGCGTTGAATATGATGCCATATGTCTGCTGCATGATACCCCATTGCTCGACAAAACTATTTACTGCCACACTGCAGACATCGTAGCGATATGACTGGCAAATTGTTAAAACTTGTGGCTTCTAGAGCATTGTCAACTTGTGCTACAAGTATTTAAAAAAAATACTGCCATGAATCTACTCGTATGTGAATGCTAATTCCAAGCAAATTATTCTGATTCAGATCAAAGTTTATTAGAATGGATTCGTTGTTTACACAACAAATAAGCTTAGACTAACCTGTCAGATAGGACGAGTAACGATAGTGAAGATTTGTCATGATTGGCAATGAAGTCCAGATTTTGCGAAGGGAAGTAAATGACGAAGATCTTATCGACGTTTTGTGCAAATTAGAATTGGTTTTGAGATGATGCATGGGGAATTTACATGTACAGCTTTGCTAGGTTTGTAGTGTTCCAGCTAATGTAGGCATCATCACATAAAGTGTTTGCCCAAATTAACGCGACAATAAGAAATCAGGAAGAGAAAAATTTTGTAATACAAAAGTGTAAAAAGAAAATGTTAGTTTGAAGTTGACTTTTATTAACAATTTATTGTACAAAGAAAGTGATGATGACATAATTTTTAAATTGATCTAGGTAAGAAATATAAAAATGCAGACAATACATATGAGAGTATTAAATGGAAATTATTATTGAGCTACTTGATAAATATTAAAACGATAAATACATAGTATTATAAAAGTCCCGTTGGAGCAAGATTGTGTCTTAGTGTTTAGCGCCAGCAACTAAGTTTGTAAAGCATGGCCGAGTAGATGAAAAGAATTTGCCACCAGATAGCGTCTGAGAACACTATCCTTTGTTTGTGCACTTTATTGAACTATTTATTTATCTTTAATTAGAAAGATTTTTTATGATTGTCACAAGAGCAATAAAAGCCACGACGACAGGGAAACTACTAATATTAATACCATTGAAACAAATAAGTAATTAAACTCATCAGCGAACTCCAAATATCAATGGTGAACCAATAGGAACGCCATCATTGACGCATATGCATTCTTTCAACATTTTTAGCACAAATATAGGTTTCAATATGAATGGAAAGTCTAAAGGGATACATTCTTTTAGATTTTCAACTCACATTAAAATAGTACAGTTGATTCGATACTAACTACTACATGAGTTTCTTTTTCACAGGTTGGTTCCTTATTTTATAGTGAATGCAATCAAAATACTTTTGTACTGTATATGTTTATTTTCACTAGGAATGCCTCTTATAATAAAACTCTTTCCTCCTGTAAAATTCAGTAGAAATAACAAACACTGTGCTTAACTTGTATTGTGTATTATTCAGTGTAGAAAGCTGTATCTTCCAAGCATGTAATCCAACAAACAGTATTTGAAGCGTTAATCAGTTTAAAGATCTTGAACGTACATGTGGTGCAAGCGAAGTTATTTTGAAAGATTTAAGGATATATTCCACTTCATAAGAAGACGCACATTTATAATTTTTGAAACAAATGCAAAATATACTCACTGTGCACTCATTCAGTCAATACACATCACAGTATTTATTTTAAACCGATTACATTCCGATCAAATAGTCAGTTGTGTCGTTAAAGTTCTTCTCCGCTTTTATATGAAGGTAACCAAATATGTGATGTAATGTATGTTTTTACAGAATAAGGTACCACAAAGAATCGAGGAATTAAAATATTAAAGGTAAATAGTCTCCAAATATAAAATATAGTGGCAGAAGTTCACTATTCTGAAAGGATAAAGTAATATTTGATTAGAGGAAAACGAAAAATATTCATTTCCTCTTAATCAATGGAAAATTTCGCATTAATAACAGAAACTTGGTATTCTTTATACCGTAATCTGTTCAAACTTGATAAAATACATTGAAGGGGGATTTGCTGTAGGCGTGAGAGTGATGAAAGACGACATAGAAAGGAAACAAGGAGTGTCGATTTCTTACAATTGGTACGTAATTAAGGTATTGTTGTTGCTATGATAATATTGTCACGGAATTAAAATCTTTTATTTATTGAATACATGTACTCGGGTTTTGTTTTTGTGTGTACAACGATACCCGAGGGTGATTTATGTATATTGTGTCGTATTTCGAAATAGGAGTTCGGTTCATCCCATGCCGCATGTGCGGAGTGCTCTCGATGGGACGAACCGAATGCCTACAATGCACAGATTGTCAGTGTATAAATATCTCACCGTATGTACATTTCTTTACAATACGAAATAGTCTTGTCAGCGGGCAGTCTGCTTCAAGGACTTGCACATCTTCAGCTGTAGAGGTATGTAAGTTTATTAATTTCTAGTCTATAAGTTATAACTACTGTATTACCACGTTTATTTTTGTATGTTTGCTATGTAGCTTTGGTTTACGCAGTATAATGCACATATTTATATTCTCGTTTTCGACTTAGCAAGGGATTTATATTAGTAATGTGAAGCTACATTTATTTTTTTTAGAACTGTTTAATATAGTAGGATTCTTATCGAGCAGGATTATGTTTATTTTTGAACCTGTCATTTGTAATTATTGTGCTGATAATGTAATCTATATAACTTACCGTGTATAACGTCATTACGTTATTATGCCCGTGTCATGTATAGTACATGGTATTGGATATATTTTCAGCTGTCTGTGACCGGATTGTCTAGTGTCTGTGACCGGAGTGTCTCTGTCTGTGTCTGGAGTGACCATAGTGTATCTGTCTGTGTCTGGAGTGACCAGAGTGTCTGTCTGAAGTGACCAGAGTGTTTAATGCCGGAATGTCCGGAGTGTCTAATGTCCGGAGGGTCTAATGTTCGGAGTGTTCCGCGTGTTCGGAGTATGTAGCAGCTGTGAAGTTGAATTGTAGCAGCCATGGAGCTGAAACAGTGTACTGATGACGGAGTGTATCTCTGTACATGTAATTTGTTAGCCGTGTGCTAATTTTGAGGTTCGAAAAATCCATTGTATCTTTCGGGACTGTAAAGATAAGTTTTATATCTGTCCCTCTTTTTTATCACCATAATTTCGCTACCTGAGTGAATTCATTTTACTACACGAGTAAAATTTCACATTGTTTACTACCTGAGTAAACTATATACATCGTTTCATTATCAAATCGTTGTGAACCATTCACCCCTTGTCTTTATATTTGCTAAATTAATTTATTTGTATTTTTCATTAAGTCTGTGCTTTCTTGTGTTAATTAAATCCAATATTTGGATTATATATACACGCACGATTTCATAATTAGTTGCTCATTCAAGTCATCCATTATTAAACATTGTATTTATATCATCGTCAAAAGTGTTCTGTTGTGAATATGAAAATCCCACCTGCTTACCTTGTTACAAATATATTGTTGATGCTTGGAACAGTTAAATTAAATAATAAACATCGATGATTAAATCCTTACATCATCGCTATGTGAAATGAAATGCAATACGCAGTCTTTTAACACAAAAAGACCGCAAACTTAAGGGATACAATATTTATTTGGATTTCTTCGGGCGGAATACTGGCAACAATGTTGCAATTGGCTGACCTGAATACGCGCTACCCTAGATATATACTAATACAGTAGATAAATAGAAAAATAGAATGTATTTTGGGGTTTGGACCGAGACAAGGAAATCTCAGTCAAGGGGTTATATTATTTGTAATGTAACTCCGTGACTGGGATTTCCTTGTCTGTCTCAGTCCAAATCCCAACGTAGATTATTTTTCTCAGCCAATATTTTCCTTTAAATTAAAAAATTCGTAGCTAGTGTTGAAGTCTCAATGTTTACATGCGGCACATGAATACAAATATGTTAATAAGGGATATGATGTGACGGCTGCGTCCGAAATTCACAATTTATACGCGTGAGCCAAAAAAATAACATAAAACGTCGCATAGTAATGAGGTGTTATCACATTTAATACATAGACTATCATCCAGTGTCTCACCAACTGTACGCTGATGACACCCAAATATACAAATCTAGCCACTCAACTGAACTTGATGCTACCATCCAATGTGTAGAGAGATGCATTTCTGATGTGAAATCATGGATGGCATGTAACAAGCTGCAGATGAATGATGATAAAACTGAGGCCATTCTGATCACAACACAAAGACTTTCTCATTCACATCCTTTACCTGAAACAATAAATACCAGCAACGCCAACATTAAATTTATACAATCAGTACGAAACCTAGGTGTTACTCTGGACAGTACTCTCACATTGCACCAACATGTCATGAACATATGCAAGGCTGCATATCTTGAGTTGAGACGCATCAGCTCAATTCGCAAATATCTTTCAGTTGATGCCACTAAAACACTTGTGTGTTCATTAGTACTTTCAAGACTGGACTATTGTAACTCAATTCTGTCTGGTTCATTTCAATATCTACTCCAAAAACTTCAAAAAGTTCAAAACACAGCTGCTCGGATCATACTTAGAGTACCACGATCAGAGCACACCTCCCCGCTGCTCTGTACCCTACACTGGCTATCCATTCGATCCATAATCAAACACAAAATTTGTTCTCTGTGCTACGTTTCACTGTCGGACTCTAGTCCAACATACCTATCCGACCTCACCCATGTGTACACATCAGCAAGATACTTACACTCCTCTTATGACAATCATATACTCATTATTCCCACTATGAAAACAAAGTCATATGGACAGCGTTCTTTTGCATACCAAGGCCCAGCAACGTGGAATGAATTGCCCACTGAACTTAGACACAAAGACATAGTGATCCCATTCAATAGTGCTCTCAAAACTCACTTATTCTGACTGCAAGAACAAACTTAAAGACCTAATAATGTTTCCTACCTGAAATATTCTCAGCATGTTTTTTTATTTTTTGATGTTTTTCTAATTTCATGTTGTTTGTTTTTGTAATAATATTATTATATGTTTTTTATGTTATAGGTGTTGTCTAATGTTGTAAAGCGCTTAGCGCTTCTAAAGATTAAGCGCTATACAAAGTCCTCATTATTATTATTATTATTATTATTATTATTATTATTATTATTATTAAATAACACATTTTCTGGCTGTTACTACGTTTTCTGTAGTTGTTAAATGAGTTGGGAGGCTATGAATTGTATAGGTCTATAGTCTATGTGCATGGCTCAGTGTTTTTTGTCATGGATCATTTACACTGCATTGAGAATTGTATCCTATCTGTAGCAGTCATTTTTCAGGTCAGCGTCATTAAATGTAGCTAACAGTATATAATTTGTTTCACACGAAGTATTTAAAATAGTTACGTAGCTTTATCTACATTTAAGGACTCTGACCTGAAAATATATTGAGCTAGGCCTGCATATAGGGTAAAATTGACCCTGCTGTGTGGAACGAACTAGCATAATACCAAAAAGCTCGACATCGTATGCGAGTGTGTATTTGTCTCTCTCGAAATGTTTTTGTATGGTGTGTTCTCAAAGATGGATTTTCCTTAAGTTACTATGTTTTTTAAAAAAAATAAATAACTACTTTATTTGACAACTGTTTACTATAAAAATATGGACGCTGTATATCCAATAGGTACCAGAGTAAACATAGGCAATTCAAATGTTATGGTGATAGAAACACACAGCATAGATGATGTAGTTTTCTCCTCTACAGGGAGGTTCGATAACAACAAAGAATCAATGATTTCAGCAGATCTGACTTACGTAATGCTTCCTGTAACAACGCCCGAGACAGAGCCACAACATCAGACGATGACGACACAATCGGCCACTGTCCAGAAAGCGAACAAAGAAAATGCAGGCAAGAATAGATCAAGATTTACGCCAGTGTGTGATTCTGATATAGATGACATTATCACAAAGCAGTATAACAAGAATACTTTAAGCAAAATCTTTTATGATCTAACGCTGATGAAGGCCTTCTTCAAAGAACCCACTATAAACGAAAATAGGGAGATTCATCAAATCCCCCCAAGTGAACTATGTAATATCCTGTACAAATTCTTTATTTGTATAACAAAGAGCGATGGGTCAAACTATGAACCAAATTCAATCAGGGGCTTTTTGTCTAGTTTTGAAAGGCAACTTCGCAAATACGATTATCTCACCAGTTTGCACTCTGGATTAGAATTTGCTAAATTGCGACAGGTTGTCAAAAGTAAGCAAATGCAACTGAAGCGTGAAGAAAAAGGAAATTTGCCTAAAAATGCAGAACCAATTTCTGATGATGAAATTGAAACTTTATGGGCATCTGGCCAGCTAGGTGATGCAACACCAGAAAGTCTCATCAACACACAATGGTTTCTTAATACAATACACTTCAGTCTGAGAGGGTTGGCAGAACATAAAGATATGTGTTGGGGAGATGTACAGGAAAACCAAGACTCAAATGGTCTGAGATAACTGGAATTTTCAGAAAGACACACTAAAAGAAGAGCTGGTTTAAACCCTCGAGGTGCTAGAGTGATTAAACACAATATGTGGCAAAACCCAGAAAATCCAGCACGCTGCCCTGTAAGAATCTATGGTTTATACGCGGGGAAACGACCTATGGCCTACAGCGATGTAGATTCGCCCTTCTACATCGCAAGTAACACAAGATAGGGATATTGCACCCCACCTCCCGGACAAACATGGTTTAAATGTCAACCAATAAGACTAAATAAACTTACCTCTCTCATGAAGAAAATGTCAGCAAATGCTGGTCTTCTAGGCTGACAAGAAAGTATCCAACCACAGTGCCAGAAAACATTTAATCCAAAAAACTGAATGACCACTGCATTTCTCCAAACCAAATCATGCAGATATCTAGTCACAAAAAATATCCAATCAAAGAATAACTACAGCCAAATTAATGCTCATCAGCACAGGCAAATCTCCTCAATTCTCAGCAATACGTCTACATCCAACACAGTTTCTGCAGCCAGTAATACTCCCTTCTGAGAAATATTAAACAACTGGAGTTCTTTTTCTTCTGCCAGAACCAATACAGCATCTGGGGTGAATGTTTGTGGTGGAATAAACACACTTTTAGGAGAAAACGTTATGAACAGCCACATACAAATTCATTTATATTGTGCTTCCATAAACCAAGCAGACGTAACCAAGTGTACTGTGTAACAACACTTTCTAGCGGCGGTCCAGTTTTGAAAAATGACACACGATCTATTGATTAGAAGGACAGTTGCTCTTTTAGTTATTTGTTTAAAAATACACTTTGAAAAGTATTTTTTTGTATAATAAAATTGTTGAGCACAGCTACAATTCGTGTCCCTTTTTTGTATAATAAAATTGTTGAGCACAGCTACAATTCGTGTCTGGGACTATTTTTCACGCGCACTAAATCAAACGTGCTTCGACTGAGCCAGAATGAAATGCCGAAAATGATTTGTTCTTCCTTTTCTTTCTTTCCACTCTAAATGAAATGTATGTGATAAAAAGAATCTCAAACGTTGAATAATGTCCAGCTTTTGCGAGCCTTGGCGCGTACGTTTGTGTGGATAGTAGAGTGTGTGTTTGTGTGGATAGTATATATTGTGTTTGTATGCGTTCAAAAGCGTACGCTAACGGATGCTAACACACACTCTGCTATCCATACAAACGTACGCGAACGCATACAAACACAATACTATCCACACAAACACACACTCTACTATCCACACAAACGTACGCGCCAAGGCTCGCAAAAGCTGGACATTATTCAACTCGTTTCATATATTCAATATTAAATCGTTACCCCTTTGATATCGTCTATATGACAAATAGACATATATTGATGAACATCAATCTATCACATAAACAACTATACAACCGACTAAAAAGATATTGGGCAAGAAAGCAAATCTTTTCGAGGCATATGAGTGGTCCTTAAAAAGGGCTTTTGGGTTTCTTCTAGTTTATTAAAAAAACACAAATATACTATCCACACAATAGGAAGAGGATAAACAATCACAATATCTACTGTCCACACAAACGTAAGCCAACGCATACAAGCACACACTCTGCTATCCACACAAACATACGCGAAAGCATAAAACCCCAAAATATACTATCCACACAACGTACGCGAACACATACAAACACACACTCTACTATCCACAGAGAAGGGAAGGGGAAGAACTCCCAAATATACTATCCACACAAACGTACACCCACGCATACAAACCAAAACTCTAATATCCACACAGACTCAAATATGATATCCACACAATGTACGCGCACGCATACAAACCCCAAATATACTATCCATACACGGGAAGAATAAGAAAACAAAGATAATTATACTATCCACACAAACAAACGCGCATGCATACAAAAACCAAATTCTAATATCCACACAAGCGTACGCTAACGGATGCTAACAAACACTCTACTATCCACACAAACGTTCGCGAACGCATATAAACACAATATCTACTATCCACACAAACACACACTCTACTATCCACACAAACGTACACGCATGCATACAAAGCCCCCAAATCTACTATCCACACAAACGTACGCCAACGCATACAAACACACACTCTACTATCCACACAGAAAAGAACGAAAAACAAAATCCAAATATACTATCCACACAAACATACACCACAATCCACACAAACACACACTCTGCTATCCACACAAACGTACGTGCACGCATACAAACACCAAAATCTACTATACACATATGGGAAGGAGAAGGAAAAACAAACTCCAAATATACTATCAACACGGAAGGGAGGGAAACTAAACCCCAAATATACTATCCACACAACGTATACGTACGCAGACAAGCATTCACTCTAGTATCCACACAAACCCAAATATAATATCTACAGAACGTACGCGCACGTATAAAACCCCCAAATATACTATCCACACACGGATAGAAAACAAAAACATATATACAATCCACACCAACGTACGCGCACGCATACAAACACACATTCTTCTTTCAACACAAACACATACTCTACTATCCACACAAACGTACACACATGCATGCAAACCCCAAAATCTACAAAGGACATCATCGTAATGCCAGTGTCAATTACATCACCCAAAATTTGTTTCAACAAAGTAAAGCATATCGCACCATCAGTCTCAAAGCTCATTGCGTGGTTTTGTTCAAAAGCCCTAGAGATAAATCATAAGTGCAAGTCTTAATCAAACAATTAATGAACGCCTTGGCTGATTTATGCGTACGATGATGCCACTCAAACCACACACGTCTTTTTACACCTTTATTTTAAACCTACTACCCCCGATTATTTACAATTTCGTACCGATTTTTTTCACCACTGGTGCCAAGACAGAGGACCTATCGTGTACACATTCCCTTCGTTCACTTAATAATAACAACAACAAAAATCTATAAAACTCTTGGGTCTGTCTTACACAGCGTAAACATGACGTCCTTTAGTCTCATCTTCCCGTCAAATTGATTAGTGCCTGCGACGGTGACCGCGTCTCCAGTAGTCTCAGGTTCTTCAACTTCTCCGTTGCTAGCTAAGCCAAATTTGATACCCCTTCATCCTAATTTGATGAAACAATGGAAACAATGGTAACAAGAACGTCTCCAGCGGTGAAACCCTACTCCTCTTTAGCTGCAGTGGCAGCTGATCACAAAGTATCTGCCCCTAAAATCAAAGTCAAAGATCGGGCATGTTGCAGTGTTTATTGGATTTGTCCAAGCAACAACTGATTTAGTCCTTTGCAAACCCCTCCGCGACGTGTGATGCCCGTCATCAACTTGATATGACGTAAAGAGAATCAGTGGCGGCGCATTCAAGTATAAAAAGACCTACGGTAAAGGATGGGGATCCGTGTTTTTGTAATCCTGAACGCCCAAAGATGTTCCCTAAAAGACTTGCACACCACTCTCTGGCTAAAAAAGGAAAGAAAAGTAAAATACATCCTCTTCGTTTAGCCAAAAATTGGGACTTGTTGTCTGTCCTGTCCAAAGTTCCTTCAACCATGCGAAAACAACTTGCCTGAATGTCTTAAATGGCACGATACCTTTGTCTCCATATCAGAAAGAATGTTTAGCCAAGCATTGACACGTTTTTCGCCAAATGGTCTAAAAGAAAATACCTATCCGTGAAAAGAAGAAGATGGTGACACAACGCGGAAGAAGTTTGCCCATGTTGTTATGACCCTTGCTGAAAGCAGTATTGGGAACAATGCTGGGAGGACTCATGGAAACAAGATTAAAAAAATGACTAAAGAGTATATAAAAGGAACATCTGGGGGGGGGGAAGATCTCAGACGTGACCATTGAAATCCGATGGAAGGACGAAAACTGGCTTTAGTGCCTTAAAAACGATAGATGGAATAACATCGTTCGCAAGAGCAACGGACGCCTCATTTGCCTCCCAATCCTCATTTAACCAAGATGTCCCAGTTACAACACGAATTGTAATCGTCGATGGATCTCGACGATTTGTCCGAAACAGAAAGATCGCAAAGGTGCAGTCAATTGTTGCAACGACTGCAACTCTTTCACCCAAGAGCTTTAGACGAAACAGATCTGCCAACTTTGAAATTATGAGACGTTCATCTCCACCACCACAACCGTCACGACCACCCCTAGCGGTCGAGAGAGAGACGCAGTACCACGAATGTATGAGGAAGAAGAAGTACCAGAAGTCTTTCAAACACCGTCAGCAGCTCCCATTCTTAGTAAGACTGCATCGGCATTGTTGAACCCTTCCCCCTCTCCCCAGCGAGAAGAACTTAAAGCTTGGGTTTAAAAGATGATGCCCACTCCTCCTTGGATAGAAGTCAAAAAGAAAGAAGGGAAACCAAAAGTGAAAGAAGAAAAGAAGACAAACTGGTGTTGAAACAAAGTGGTTGTCA
Source organism: Sinohyriopsis cumingii (assembly GCA_028554795.2). Taxonomy (NCBI): domain Eukaryota; kingdom Metazoa; phylum Mollusca; class Bivalvia; order Unionida; family Unionidae; genus Sinohyriopsis; species Sinohyriopsis cumingii. The sequence goes on along the minus strand of CM068827.1, from coordinate 75,017,672 downwards.
TCCTCTTCGATGGCCAACCGACAAAAGAACAGACTTTCTGAACTAAGCTTTCCAAAAGAAATGAAAGAAATGAGACATTCATTTTTTCACCACCATGAATACCAACCCCAAAGCCAGCATCGAGGAACATTTTCAACGGACCTTGAAAGAACGCATGTGGAAATATTTTACGCATCAACACACTCTCAAGTACATCGGCGTCTTACCACACCTAGTCCAAGTGTATAACCAATTTTGCCATCGGAGCATAGGATGTCCCCCTCAAGAAGTGACACCCGACAACTAAGTGACTGTTTTTGAGCGCACGTTTCGTATGTCCCCGACGGTGGCTGTCCCAAAGAAAAGTGGAATATTGGCAGCAGGAGATTGGGTGAGCATTGGCAAAACCAATCAGACGATACCTCATCTGCAACCTATTCCTGCCTTTGACGAACCCTTTAGTAGAATTATGGTAGACTGTGTTTGGCCCTTACCTAAGACCATGTCAGGTAACCAATACCTGCTGACCATTATGTGTTCGTCAACAAGATTTCCAGAGTCTATCCCTTTGAGGAATATTAAAACTTTGAGAAAGCCTTGTACTCAGTTTGTCCTTACCAAATCTGTTAAGTCGGGTCAAGAGTCAAATGTTAGGTCTGGAACTTTCCAACCCATTATGCTTGAATTTGGCATTCAGCAATTCAAGTCAAAAGCGAAATTATGCATTGAGAGAACTTCACTGGAGAGAATGCTTGAGTCAGGTAATAAAGTTCTGTCTCTTGTTTGTTCTTCAAAATTTTCTTCAGTTTAGATACTACAGCCCTTACAAAGTTAATTATAATATCAGTTCTCTTGGGATCTAAATACATTATAGGAGTACTGTATATTGAAAGAGATAGCCAGGTTAAACAAGCTATTAATTTAGTTGTACCTGTCCCACTCATTGAAGATTTAAGTGAATGAATATCAATCGGATTCTACTGATATTGGAGTGACAAATCTACGGAATTCAGAAATTATGAAAGATCTGGACCAGAAACTTTCACGTTTGCAAGAGCAAGAAAGAAATGAACTTAAACAGTTATTAATTGAATATGAGCACTTATTTCCTTATGTTCCTAAAAGAACAAACAAAATTTTATATGACGTTGAAATTGTAAATTTTAAACCTGTGAAACGACATCCGTACAGGATGAACCCTCTCAAACAGGAATACTTAAATATTTAAGTATGAATCTCACACAAACTTGAAACAACTATAGTAAGGGAAAAATATTACGGGGGTATATGTCAAAACAAAACTGTAAGTGACATCACAAAATATTTATTTATGTCATTGACATTATCTGTCTCGTCAGAGGTTGAAAGAGAAAGACACATGGGTAGAACTAGTGAAAAATGTTGTTCTTCCAAGAAACGCGTATTCAAATTAACAAAAGAGTTTGGTATCTTGTTGTTATTTACATGTGAACAAAAAAGACATTGTAAAGGAAGAATAACAAAATAAACCAAATGGCCAAGCTAAATATTGTAGTGCATAACAATGAAGGATTTCAAGTAGTTTCTTATTCCTCAGAAAATGTATAAAGCGCTTAATAGTAACAGGAGGAGTATAAATGAAGCTTTTGTGCCCATTTAATTACAAATGACTTTTCCAATACAAAAGGAGAGATGATGAGGACAAACACCGCCACTCATGGTAGCGTGCGTTTGAAATATTTTCCAGCTATACTGAAATCATATTTGTTCATAAAATTATAACATAATATATGTTCCAACATATTTAGCCCTCAGTTGTTAACAGCAATTACAACATAATGTATTTTTTAAACTAGACTGAGCTCATAGGTGTTAACAACAATTAAAATTTAATTCTTATTCCAACTATATAGAGCCAATTATTTGTTAACAGCAATAACAACATAATGCATTGACTGTAAACAAAGGTTAGAAACAAAGCTGTCGTCATAGGTGTCGCCGCTAAACAGAATAAAGGTTTCTTTAATAGCATAGAATTCATATGAGGTCCCTTTAATAAGAAAAATAACATTTCTTAAAAGTATGATAATATAATAAGTCCAGACACTCTCTGGCTATATCAAGCTTTCATATTCATCTAATATGTCGGAACCGAAAATAATATAGGTTTAAAACTTTATTCAGACATATTTTCTTCTCTCACATGGGTTCTTCTGATTTTCCAAAGCAGTTGCTGAATATTGTGCGTCTCGTGCGTTACCAAGATACAATTTTCTTAGCTGTCAGAGCAGCTAAATCAAAGAAAAATCAAAATTAAAGAAACAAATTGCAGGCTTATATGAAATTACACATTTAATTTTGACTTACAATACAATACATGAACAATAAAATCTAATTATCTACTAATGATTCTTATATAATATACCACCGTGTACATTTTTCACAGAATCTAATTTTTCACATTCTTGAGACTTGATACGATAGTCTAAATCTTCTTTAATTCATTTAATTAAATAAATCGGATCATTTAATCAAAAATGTTTGTAGTATTTTTCGAGCAACTGTTTGTTCGTTAGGACACAATTGTGTACGAATGCGAAAGGCGGTGTGTAATGTGTATTTGAAAAGAATAATTTCAATGTCTTAAACATCGCGCAATTTCCTTTTGTAGCCCTAGTTTAAAACAAAACTGCTAGTTTCTTTTGCTGGAAATACACCATATGTATGAACACATTCTGGTGTCTTAGAGTTTATGATGGCAAAGCTGATATTATTATATGATTTTATATTTTGCATAATTTTTCACGGCAGGCCTATTTTGCTTCATCGATCGATATTTAAGAATGTAAACTTTTCGTTGTCCAAATGAAACATATTTATACGTAAGATACGATTTTGCTGCATTACTTCGATTATCTATCTATCTATATATAAATATAAATATATATATATATATATATATATATATATATATATATATATATATATATATATATATATATATATATATATATATATATATATATATATATATATATATAAACACATAACATACGATATATTATGATAGTATCGTTGACTGATTGATTTTTGTTTGTTTAAACGACGCATAATACGCAAGAGTTTGTACCAAACCGAGGCAGTTCGGATAAAGTGCCTTGCCCAGAGTCAAACCACTACACCCCACCAGTCCTGGTCTGAGTAGAATTTGAACCTGTGCCCTTCTAGTCATGAGTCCAGTATGCTAACCACTCAGCCACTTCAGCTACAAATATATTCAATATTTATTACCCAGATATATGAGATTCTATATGCACGTACTTATTAAATGGCAAGACTGTTCATATACCCAATGGACTCAACAACTGGCAAATTCTAAACGAAAATAAATTAACAGTATTACTCTCTCTCTCTGTCTCTGTCTCTGTCACTCTGTCTATCTCTCTCACTGTCACTCTATCTATATCTCTGTCTGTCACTCTCTAACTCTCTCTCTGTCACTCGCTGTCTCTCTCTCTGTCTCTGTCTCTCTATGTCTCTCTCTCTCTCTCTCTCTGTCACTCTCTGTCTATCTCTCTGTCTCTGTCTCTCTTTCTCTCTCTCTCCTTTCAAATGTAGTTGACTACCTGTTACACCATCTCGTTTGCTGTAAACTCTGGGCCGTTGATCAGACCAGAAATGCTACTGATTAAATTAGTGACTATCTCAATATAAAAAAACTACACATCAAGCTTGGTAACGTCATTGGCTCTTAGAATTTCATGAGTACTCGTGTAATTCAATGATGAATTCTTGTGTCACTTCTATTGGAATAATTTTATCAATAATGTTTATTTTTTATTGCCAACTTTAAGATTTTGTGGATCACTAATTTTCAAACCATACTCACTGCAACCCGAAACGACTTTTGTTCAAGATCACAAACTTCCCTATGCCTATTTGACCTAAATCTTGTTCAGAATAACCTCGACTAATTTTGTAAGAAAACCTTTAAATCAAACATTTGCTTCGATCTCTGTAGAGTGCCTATTGGCTGTGAAGATCATGCCAAACTATCTGCGATCACCGTAGACTTTCATTGAAAATTTAACAAGCACAAAAATTAACCCAACACTAAAACGATTTGGAAATCTGTTAACTAGACAGTTTTAGTTTATACTCTGAAATTTCAACCAATGTCTGATGATCAAACATTTTTTAAATACATACACCACCCCAACCAATTTAAAAACGGGAAAAATACAGTTCAGGAAGGAGAACTGTGCTTCATGCATGGTAGCTCTTTGTATTTTTATACGGCAGATGTTCATTTTATAGTCGTTTGCATGCAGCGGCTTCCACCTTGCGAAGCAAACTGTTTTATAATATAACTTGGTAAAAAATGAAAAACAAAAAAAATTGTGATGGCTTAATACGTGAGCAAATATTAAACATTTTTAGGGAATACTGTTTATATAACACATTTTGAGCATATATTTTAAGGATTTTATATGTCAATCTTTTACGAAATATTTACATATTTACATTTTTTCTTGTAGATTTTCATGTTTACATTTGTTCAGAAGGCTTTATCGTCCAACAGTTCTATGCACGTTTTCATTGTTACACTTGTATATATTTACTTTTGATTAGCATCATATAGCCATTATTATGCTGGTCGGCAGCTAAACACTAATACATATCTACCTGTTTTCATTATTGGCTGTATGTTTAATATATTAAGCCCGTCTTCTATTAAAACCATCCTTTATTTTAATGTGTTATTTTATGTTATTGCTTTATAGTCGGCAAAGAAGCTCATGGAGCTAATGTATTGATATAATCCTTAAAAGCCGACTTTAAATAAAGCGCTTTGACTTATTCGTTATCATATCATTTGAACATGACAAATGAGTCGCGCCATTTTCTCTTTCTTAAATGCGCTACTCCTTACATGAATCAAATTGTGCTGTCAGCGGAATTTTGAGAGACTTTAGTTGAAATCTTGATTTATTGACTACGCGCCACTATCGGAGATTTTTTTTTTACAGAAGAAATTCGGTTTCTAATATGGAAAATCAGTGTTCTAATTATCTCTTTCAATACCAAAGATAGTTTTAAACTTTTGATTCACCAAAGCTGCTTTAAATTTTTACAGGAAAAGAAGGGAAATCTGATTCGTGTTTACTGTCAAAAAGTGTGAAATGCAAAAAGGTACTTAAACCCTATTCAGACCAAAAAAAGCCAATATATGGTTGTCTGGTGGTAGATTGCAAATGAAACTTATAATCTTAATTTGTTTGCAGATATTTCTTTCCCAGATTAGCCATCCGCTAAAGAGTCCCGATACACTTCTCTATCAAACCTATCGAATGGTATTCAGTTCATTTACTGCTCCCATTGTCTTATAAAGTGTTTGACCATTATAGTCTTTCAGCGTCGTGCAAACATGTATGTATGTATGTATGTATGTATGTATGTATGTATGTATGTATGTATGTATGTATGTATGTATGTGTCTATGTATGTGTGTGTATGTATATATTCCAAACGAGAGAGAGAGAGAGAGAGAGAGAGAGAGAGAGAGCTTAACAGTTGCAAAGTTACTAGGGAATTCCAAGAAAACACTAGAAGAGTCGGTATGTTTGCCAATTAATACATTTTTGTGACCTAATAAAGATTAACTACAGTCAACGATTCCTACCTAGAACATTCAAAAAGAAGAATTAATTAGCAGCGGAAGCCTTTGTAATGGCTACAATAATTGTGCCGGGTGGTATGTAAAGATTCTAGCATCAGAGTTCAAACCAATAAGACGGAATACATACAATTTTGAATTAATGCTTCTAGTAGGTCCATATTCATGTAAATGTTTGTACACTCAACGTTTTCAATTTATTTATTGTTTGTCTTGTTTGTCTTGGTGTTTTAACTGCCTTTGACAAGGCTTCAGAATGAGTCGTCGTCATCGTTGTGTGTGTGTATGTGTATGTGTGTGTGTGTGTGTGTGTGTGTGTGTGTGTGTGTGTGATTTGGATTTTTAACGTAGCTTTAACAAATGTTCAGTCATATCTCTACGATGTCTGCAGTGTGACAGTTTGTAGTGATGTCTAGCATCGGGGCATCATACCGCAGACATCTATCATTATGTCCCACCCAGGCACATTATCTTGACACCAGGCCAACCAGTCCTAACACTAATCTCTTAATGCTGAGCGCCAAGCGAGTCAGCTGTTAGTACCATTTTTTGTAAGTCTTTGGTATGACTCGACCGGCGATCGAACCCACGACCTCCCGCATCCGAGGCTCTAACCACTAGGCCACCGGAGCGGTTCATCATCATCTTTTTTTTCCTTCTATAGACGATTGCATGATATAACAATAAATCATCTGAATACAATCAATAAAAAGTACAAAAAATTGAATGGCTTGGAGTTTTCTTTGTCGATTACACCTGCTTGGTAACCTTTTACCTAGAAGATATTGTAGTTGCCGCTCATCTTCTACATTAAATAACATAATGTGCAACTTCAGTGGAAATTTATCAGTAATGAAATCACAGAAAGAGTTTCTGAAATTCGACATATAAGGACAAGCAACACAACAATGAAATATCAAGCCTGTCTAAACATTCCCACATCTAATACACATATCGAGCTGTATTTGAGGAACAGCAGCCCATAGTTTAGCTACATATGTAAATACCTTAGTGTGCTGTCTGGTTTTAGCCGACTGCCACACTGAGGCAGGTCGTAAGTATTCGTGTATCGAAGAGAATCGATCAAAATCTGCTTGATTAAACATATGAACTCTCCAGAAATTATTTTCAAGACCAGAAAGTTTTGACCTTACAATTTCTTTCCAATTTTGTTTATCTGGAATTTCGGAATGCTGCTAATAATCAGTTAGATAGGCGAACAAGTCAAACTTTAACGTATAATATAAATTTGAAATTAACCCGTAGCTAGACAAGGAGCCGCTCAAAATGAAGTGAAATAAGGCAACGTTAAACACACGTTTGGTATGTACGTTATTATACATTAAACACTGTCTGTGTGAAAACATCAATTTTCTTCTATCAGTTTCGGACTGCGCTGATGTCCATCCTAGCATTCCCAGGGCGACGCCTGATCTTGTATGTGTTGGGAAGCCTTGTAAATATTTGGCAAAATATCTCAGAGTTTTATCCAATGAAGGGAGGTCACTCTTTGAAATGTTACACCATAGTTCACTTCCATTAAACATTGAAGGAAAAAATACCTTTTTGATTACAGTTGCAGCAACCAAAGGATTCAAACCATTCGGTTTGATGCCAATACCAAACAGACCGTGAAAAGATTTTTTACCTTTCTTGCATGCTTCGAGTATTGCGTCACGCAACGTCAGCTTTGAGTTAATTCGGTGTCCCAGGTGTATTGCCGAATCAGTAACCGGCAAACAAGCTTAGGTTATTTATAAAAAAGTATTTAAGAAAAAGCGTTGCGCTGTCCGTTGTCAGTTTTCTACAATTAAGAAGTATATTTTGTTACCAGTATTCCAGTTTTCCATTATGAACTAGTAGCGAATTTTAGAGGTACTCGTTATAAAGAACCATAATAAAATTTCTATGATTTTTTTATTGTCAACTTCAGAAATCATGAAAATCCACATGCATATATGATATGCGTAAGAAGACAGATATGCTAATATTGAGACTTCCGGGATCTTGTTTATAACTGACGTTTGAAATGAACGAATAAACCTAAGCAAATTGATTAGAAATCATTCATAATTACTGAATTTCTGCTAATGACAATCCTTAACCATGCTATAAAAATAAATTGTTACTATCTGAAATTACAGGGAGAATAATGAAACCTTTAGGAAAAGTCAGGAAACATGTATCAAATATTCCAAATACTTCTAATACAAAAAACCGTAATAATACAATTTCTAAAGAAATTTTGTACACTTTAGTAGATTTGAGACTAAGGTAATTTGGCAAACATTGTCATGTACTATCTGTTAAGTAAAAGATGCGAATACTTAAGTAATCCGCTCACGGTCTCTCGCTGATTATTGTTATAAGAAAATACTGACAGGTTAATCACCTCTAATAATTTGTTAGTAAAGTTTATATATATATATAATAATAATAATAATAATAATAATAATAATAATAATAATAATAAACGCTGATTCTCCTTATTTCTGGTTTTCTGTTCCGTACTATTGCTCTTGTTTGAAGAAGCCTCTAGGTGTACTAGTAGTTAGAAACTTATATTGGCCACAAGCTCGTGGTTTGCTTGATCGATCGTTAATAAAAGCTTCAGACTACGATCAAAGTGTATCAGAACAGATTCTTTGTTTACATAGCTGTACACACTGACAACCTGTCGCGAGGGCAAATAATACCAATGAAGATTTATTGGACTGGCTATTAAATCTTTCTTTTGAATGGGGGAAGGTAATAATGCTTTTAGGCCTTTTGAATGGGAAGTTAATAATGACGATCCAGTCAAAATGATGTGCTAATGAAATTTGTGTTGGAAACTGAACAAGATGAACAAGAACATATAATTGGGTGTTTCTTTGGAAAAACAGACGCCAACTTGTTCCTTGACTTGTATTGAAATAAAAATCACAAGATATTTTTGTAACATATACTATAAAATGGGGCTCAGTCTGCGTGTTTGACAGCTAAGAGTATCTATAGAAAGTTTGAAGCAAAAGCTCCTCGACGGAAAATCCATTTAAAGCAATCCAGTTAAATTCAAGTATTACGCACCCCACCCTCCCAGTGTTTGAAAATTATTCAATAACATAAAAAGGAACGACTACTAAATACTACAGCTGCTACTACTACTACTATTGTTACTCTTACATTTTCTACTTTGTTAATATTATTACCACTATTTGTAATAGTGTATATCTTCAAAATATTGAATATTATTAGTACAATTTATTATTATTATTATTGTTATTATTATTATTATTATTATTAATTATTATTGATTATTATTGATTATTATAATGATTTATAGAATTATTATAATCACCATCATCATTATTATTATTATTACTAGTATATTAATTTTTATTAGTAGTAGTATGTAGTACTAGCAACAGTTGTAGTAGTAGTAATAGTAGAAGAAGTAGCAGTTCAGGTAGCAGTAGTAGTAGTAGTAGTTATAGTAGTAGTAGTAGCAGTAGTAGTTGTGGTAGTAGTCTTAGTAGTAGTTGTGTACTAGTGTAAACTTGCAATGGGACGATATCGGCCTGCAATGAAAACATGTTTTCAACTTAAGATAATTCTAGGCCGTAATCCAGTTTAGGTACAGTTATTTAAAGCGATACAACAACCTTTTTAAAACTTAATTTTAACTAACATAAACGAACTCTTTCGGGCAATAAATAGCCAGATATAGAATTTTAGCCCCCACCCCCCAAGATAAAAACAAAAATAAAATCCAGAATAGCTTTACACATTGCGATTCCTCGTCTGTGTGCTCTGCTGTAAAGTTCGCTGTCGATCGAACTTTAGATTACTACATTGTAATGCAATTTTAGAAGATAAATTCTCGAAATAATCCAATATCTTATTATTGGATATAGTCACCAGTCGCAGCTACAATTATCAATTTGTCCAATTTAGAACACCGACTGTTTCCTTATTTCGCTTGGTTCTTTGCATTAACTCCCACAGATTTAATTATTGTCTCTTCAAAGCCGTATTGAATTACGTGTCTTAATGTGTCACAGAAAACAAAGGTCTTAGCAAGGGATATTTAACTCCCACGAGTGCAAAATTTTGAACTGTATTCTTATAACAGTTTTAAAATATCTGGAAACACACACACACACACACACACACACACACACACACACACATCTATATATTGATATGTTCAGTAATCGTGAAAATAGTAAATGTTTTCTGATAGCATAATATGTATGAAAAACGAGTCTTGCTATCTTTGGTTAATTAATAGCAAACGTATTGAAATTTTTCCGAGTTTGTGTTATCTTTTACTGCACCTACATTCTCGTGGGTCGGCGTTCTTCCTGGGTTTTCCATGGTTCATCCTCCACTATTTATATTGGCCGCCATGTATAGCCGATCTTGTGCTGAAAAATGCCTTAAACTCTACAACAACAACAACAACAACAACAACTGCACCTACAACTGCAACCTTTTATTAATGTTTTATCATACAAATTATATCATTGAGGCACATCCTTTGCATGAGATACGGGGCACAAAATATAGCCTGATAGGCAGTTTACCATTTGTCAATTTGTAATGTTCAGGAATGATCTTTTTGTCACGCCTTCTGTGCATCTAAAACCACATTTAACACATTATGATTCTTAATTGGTGAATGCTTTCATTATAAAACCGTTATTGAATTCTTGCCCGAATCGTTCAGAAGTAATAGGAATGTTGTAACATTTTAAGGCCACTGCTAATGGCACAGTAAATGGGTTTTGAGATTACTGAAAGGCGCATTCATTTGAAATCATTTGAAAGGTGTGTGAAAAAAATAATTTCAGCATTTCCTTTTTACTTATATCTGTTGGTGAAGAGTCTGGAATTGAACTTGGTAAATTAGTCTTGAAACGTGTTCATAAAACCTGCGTCAAAATTACGTAAAACAAAAAATATGCAATCATGACTTTTGCAGTTAATAGACCATTTAGTTTTCCACTGAAATAAAGACCCCAAACAAACAATAGATTCATTAGTTTGTTATGAGATGTGATGTGGAACGTTTTTTGAAAGAATTTGATTTTTATGTATGACAGGAAACATCCGATTACTAAGCTGCAATAAATAAATTGGAATCTAATTTAGCCGTTGAGAGGTATTACAACACCAGTAATTCATAGCTCCCTTGCAAATGCAACCTTCCAAAACAACAAACTGTACAAAAGACACTCAAATTTAGTCTAAACCGATTATTATAATTTTTCTAACCTTTTCAGAAACCTCATTTGGTGAGAAATACACCCCTGAGTATGATATAAAATGGAACAAGTTTAATGGATATTTTCGTAGACTGTTTTGAAATGAAGCTTAGTTGAACGTTCGGAATATTTTTCTTCAAATAAATGTAAATATAAAAAAATTAATGATATGCATTGTACATGTAATAGCTGAAATAAAGTCAGTACATGGACAACTTGAAACAAAGGAACGCAAAACAAGATAAAAGGCAGAATGAAACCTAATCATTCATGTACCTATGGAGTTTAAAAAGAAATTTACAGAAAAGTACTTACTTATCAGCTAATGATATATTATTGTTAAAAACTTACAGGAAATGATTAAACGAGGGCAATAATTTGAAAATGTTGAATAGGTACTACATAACTGCATTACGATTTGGCAAAATAAAATACTCAAAAACATAGCTTTTAGACTTCTGAAGGACAAATTACTGACGTAACATCAACATATCAGATCAAATCTCTTTATAAAACAGCAAATAACTGCTAGATAATAGATAATTCATTTTATAATAAATAACTAAGAATTTTGTGTCCTTTAAGCCTGACATATACAGGCAGGTACAAAACAAGTAATTAGTTGACATTCTTGAATTAATATTTTCTTTGCGCTTCCAGTTATTTAATACGTTTGCATGTTTCGGTTCGAGATTGCCTAATGTAGAGGCATTAATTTGAAAATGTTGATTGGCTAGTGATACGAATGATTGCTTTTGTTTTGTTGGTTGGTTTTAACGGCACTTTTAGCAACTATTTGTCTAAGTAATGCCTAGGAAATGATAGCTAAGATCATTTTCCCATGGACACACATTCTCAGGTGACCCCGGCTGGCTTGGGCTGGTATCTAGCCCACAATCATTGAATTATGGGTCCCACGCATTACCGTCTGAGCTACTGCGTATGGCGTCCCTCCATGGTAAGAAGATGAACAAAACGATGTTTTGAAGAAGAAGAAGAAGAAGAAGAAGGAGGAGGAGGACGAGGAGGAGGAGGACGAGGACGAGGAGAAGGAGGAGAAGGAGGATATGAAGAAGAAACAGAGAAGGCGAGATCATAGGAACTAGAGGAGGAGGAGGAAGAGGTTCATAATTCAGCCACAGAAAAGAAACGTGTTATGCAGGCTACGAGTGAAAACCATTTAGATATGGAAGAAAAATTAAGATGGTTGGAAAATAAACGATGGAATAATTAGGTGCACGTAATAATATGTATGCAATGCAGATACATACTCCCTTTGCAAAGATAAGTTCGAATAATATGGTTTACGGCAAATAAGTCATAATTTAGCTTTTTCTCAAAGATTGTGCTGGATGTGTAAACACCTTTTCTTTTGGTGTCACCCAAACGCAGATGACAAGTAACAGCTTAGGGCATCCTTTACTTAAATTACCGTTTGGCTACCACAAACTTCCCTTTGCGTTTTATTTCGCAATCGTTTCTAACCGTCCCTTAACGTTCCCAAAGCATTCAATACCTGTCTTGCATCTTGCTGACTGTATTGTATATTTAAACTATTTGAGATACATGTGGATAATGATTCACAGAAGAATAAACAACATTTTAGATCGTTGTATACAGTTAAGAAACACGTCTAACTTACATATACAGTAAAACCTGTCTTGAAAAACCACTGCTATGAGAGACCACCTGTTTTGAGAGACCATGATCTCCATGCTATTGATCATATAGTGTCATGACCTGTTATGAAAGACCACCCGTCTTGAGACCATTATTTATTTGCAGAAGGGTGGTCTTTCAAGACAGGTTTTTCTGTATCTTAAATTTGGTATTGATTTTCCTGACCTGTAGTCTAGACTGTTGGAAGATATTGGTTTAAGGTTTCAGCATGCTGAAATGTGGCGATTGCTTTGCCTGGATGAATGCAATTCGCTTTTTTTTTCTTCTCCTCTCGTCTGTCACTTTGAGACAAGTGTCAGAACGGTGAATCTCTTTCCAATAACCGCACTTAAATAGAACAATATTGGCAGAAGATTTATCTTGGAGTGCTGTTCGTAAAATACATATAGCAATAAAGACTGGAAACTGGTGCACATTCAAGATGATCGAATTATCTGAAATGCTATTTCGAAAATCTCAAATCAATAGTCATGTATTTCCGTCTTGATTCCCTATGTTATAGACTACGTAGGAAAATATTAAAATCATAAAATTTAACAATATGCTAAAAACTGAAATCATTCTACAATCAAATAGCGAGTAAACATTTTAAGTCATGCGAACCAACTCAAGTGAGCCCGAGACAACAATGTGTGCCCATGTCATACCGTATAAAAAATAGTTGCCCAAATATTTTTTTTTTAAATGGAAGAAAAAACCCCCAAGATATGGTGTAATATTCAATGAAAGTTATATTTTAATCTGAGAAATATTTAAAAGAGGAAAGATAGTTAGGCATTGCGGTATATCTCGATTATATCACCTACCAAGCAAAGAATTTCAGTCACATGAGCATTAGATTTATTTTTCATAGTACACATATTATACATATATCACATTATGACGAGAAGTTGTGCTTAGTGCCCATAATTAAATTGAACTTAAGTTAATTGTTTCCTTCCAAGCATTTCTACACACGGTTACGGATAGAACTCTTGATTGCTTGGTAGAAACGTTTCTACTTTACATTACATTTGTAAGTAGAAATAAAAAGAATAACATATCTGAGGTGAATGTCATTTCATTGATGCAAAAACGTTGTCAACAACTGATATATAAATTAGAATCGCTTGGTCATTTAACCACCCGATGCTATCTTTTGCTGTGATTGACATTAAACTACGAATGCCTGTTTACGTTATTCACTTGTTATTAGATTGCTTTGAGTCTTTATATATATATATATATATATATATATATATATATATATATATATATATATATATATATATAAACTTCCCCGTATTTCTTCTCTGAAGCAAACTGCTTCTAAAGTAGATAGATTTTTCTAATTGTCGTTGGATCATTTTACTTCTTTGTGATTTTTCCATTTAGTTCTCCTGCGTACACCAAATTGATTATCAATTCTAACCAGAAATAACGTTCTTGTGAATCAAGACGAGTAATTCTTTATCAGTTATAAGTCACCGTTTAAAATTCTCGCCACATAAATATATCATGATCTCAAACGCAGCGGTCCTTTGTTTGCTTTGTCTGGTGAGGCCTTAGAAATTAGATCTTAAATTATCCCGATTTTAAGGCGGCAGCTACGTACAAGCTAAAGTGTTACGCATAATGCCAGCAAACAAAGGCACAACTGAGAAGACTGATGCGGTATTTTTAAAATGGCCTTACTGTCTGTTGATATTTCATACATGTTTTAACATTGCCTGCGATTTCTTGATATGTTAAAGATGAGCTTATTTGATCACTTCTTGCATATAGGCGAGTCAGTAAGTGTCAGACATGGCCTAAACGTACGCTTATGTCAATATAATGTGATTTTACAATGAGTTGATTCGAAATGTTTCTGACAGCATCCGTTCCGATTTTCATCATGAGCGTACAAAGTTGACTGCAGTATGTGTGAGATGTAATGTCAGTGTTGAATGTTTTTGTGTCGCATTGAAATGCATATGTTTACGACTTTAAGATATACGAAATAAGTATCGATAACCAGTGGACACTACATTAGATGTTCTAGGGGTGTTGTATTTTTGTTTGTTTGGGGCTCACTGGGCCTAATTTGAAGAAGTAAACAAGTCATGTTTATATAACTTTAATTGACATTTTCTCCCCAATAGAGTTTAACTATACCAACTGAGATAGCCAAAAAGATGTCAATTACCTCCATCAAGAGATACAGGAACACAGCTGTTATACGATAATAAATGACCACCAATAAATGACATTGTTTTCAGACCCTAATCTCAGACACAGAAGTAAGAGCACACAAGTTCTGTTCAGTGCATATTTCAAACTTGAATTTGGTTCCAATACGTACGCATATTTTAAAATAATTGTTTGAGTGCTAGGCATTAGGACCAGAGTGGTTGTTTTAATCGGCGCTTAGTGATTGGTGCCAAAATGATGTATTTATTAAGCACAAGAATATTCGAGTTTAAGAAAATCAGCGATGTCAATTTTCTGTGAGTTTAAAACTGACCCAGACACATAGATTCATACAAGATGTCTTCAATGTGATTACAGTTTGGACGACATGACAGCAGTAGAAAATTAAAAAAAAGTCTTACGAATCAAATCTGGATGAAACTTTCTGACTAATTTGGATTCTCTGTAGTACAGTGTGATGTTAACACGTACTAATCTGGAATCTCTGTAGTACAGTATGATGTTAACACGTACTAATCTGGAATCTCTGTAGTACAGTATAATGGTAACACGTACTAATTTGGATTCTCTGTAGTACAGTGTGATGTTAACACGTACTAATCTGGAATCTCTGTACTACAGTGTGATGTTAACACGTACTAATCTGGAATCTCTGTAGTACAGTATGATGGTAACACGTACTAATTTGGATTCTCTGTAGTACAGTGTGATGTTAACACGTACTAATCTGGAATCTCTGTAGTACAGTGTGATGTTAACACGTACTAATTTGGATTCTCTGTAGTACAGTGTGATGTTAACACGTACTAATTTTGAATATCTGTAGTACAGTATGATGTTAACACGTAACACAGCTTCGTTACGCAAAGTGTACGGGATATTAAATGCCGTACAGAAAGACGGTCCATGTTAATTGATAGGAGCAAATATATCAAACTCTGCACAGTTTCTCCAAACTCTTTGATAAGCTATTGTTTACAACACTGTATTTACATGCATTTATTAAACATAATATTAAGAATAAAGAGGGATGTTAACTTGATCCATCAACTCGCAAATGACTTGTATTCCAGAAAAAAGCCTTGAACATTATACATTCAAGGTCGGCTTCCTGCTTGGATTACAAATGATGTTCATCTATTTCATGTTTTTAAATTTTCTACGACCGAACTTAAATGTTCCTTAAGCCGTGAATTACTGGATATTCCAAGTGAAATTACTGTGATATTCGCTAAGCGTTTTGTCCCTGTTTTTAGCAATTTCTGCCCTACAATACGAAGAGTCTAAACGTCATGGATCCCACAATCAATACCTTCAACTTAAAAGACATTACATCGCTGCACTTTAATACGTTCGAATTGATTGTTATATTACTTACATAATATAAGTTAGTCTATATTAGTGAAACTGTATCCAAATTATATATATATTTTCTATCTATCTATCTATCTATCTATCTATCTATCTATCTATCTATCTATCTATGTATCTATCTATCTATCTATCTATCTATCTATGTATCTATCTATCTATCTATCTATCTATCTATCTATCTATCTATCTATCTATCTATGTATCTATCTATCTATCTATCTATCTATGTATCTATCTATCTATCTATCTATCTATCTATCTATCTATCTATGTATCTATCTATCTATCTATGTATCTATCTATCTATCTATCTATCTATCTATGTATCTATCTATCTATCTATCTATCTATCTATCTATCTATCTATCTATCTATGTATCTATCTATCTATCTATCTATCTATCTATCTATCTATCTATCTATCTATCTATCTATGTATGTATCTATCTATCTATCTATCTATCTATCTATCTATCTATCTATCTATCTATCTATGTATCTATCTATCTATCTATGTATCTATCTATCTATCTATCTATCTATCTATCTATCTATCTATGTATCTATCTATCTATCTATCTATCTATCTATCTATCTATCTATCTATCTATGTATCTATCTATCTATCTATCTATCTATCTATCTATCTATCTATCTATCTATCTATCTATGTATATATCTATCTATCTATCTATCTATCTATCTATCTATCTATCTATCTATCTATCTATCTATCTATGTATATATCTATCTATCTATCTATCTATCTATCTATCTATCTATCTATGTATCTATCTATCTATCTATCTATCTATCTATCTATCTATCTATCTATGTATCTATCTATCTATCTATCCCGTCTGTAATACTGAAGCAAAACGCATACCGAATTCGACCGATTGACCAAAATGAAATAAGCAATGCTTGCCATTTGAAAAGAGGCAATTTTCACCAGAATATTCTGTTCAAAATAATATTAATTTTGGCCACAGGGGATACCATCCCCGTGTTTTCTTGACTCGCGATATGTCGGCCTATCCTGCGCACAGCTTTGAAAAGATGTAACGTTTATCAATCGGGCTATATAAATGAAATACATTACTTCCGACTGTTTCTGTCAGCAGTTCAGTCGAGTAATTAGGTCAGCTTTATAGCTAGTTTTAAAAAGTTCAACGAAACAATGCAAATAAATGGCAAGAGAGATTAAGCAAACTAAACCGATCTTGTAAAAATGTTAGTAAAGTTCAACATTTTATAACAAATAAGGTATTATGTGGAAGAGAAACAACAAAAAATAGGATGCAATCTGTTTACAACGTCTTGTTGATGGGGAAAAATTACTAAAGAATTTAGAAACAGACTATACGCTCGGAAATTTCTTGAGAATTTATGTTCTAGCGGCAAGTTGACACGTTGGGTAGTAGACGATTTATTACGTGTAGGACAACTTCTTGCAAAATTGGAAACTTGGATTAAAATGCAGTATTGTTTTAAGGTATACATTTCCATCTTTTATATAATATATTTATTTGTAAAAGATACAGAGTAAATCGGATTGTCTATGTTACCAGTTCAAGAAGGTCATGGCGTGGGTCTTCATGTTGACATTTAGAAATCACAGTTTCACATACATTTCGAGTCAAAATGAGGGATAGTTTTGTACACTTTATGAATATCACTTTCCTTAATTAAAGTACGATCGTTCTTTCTTGATACAAAATTGATCTTTTTAACAAAATAACAAGTGATCCAATGTTTACAGAAATGATGTATCGTCGCGCAGAATTCCCCGACGCGCAGAATTAGCCGACCTGGTTGTATATAATACCATTGTGTGTATTTAGTCCTTAAAGTATTATGGTACCTCTGACGTCAATGCTGTGAAATAAGATTAATTTACTGGCATATATGAAAACATTTGCCAGTATATTTTCAGAACTGAATTTCCAATTATTTTTATTCTTCTATTAACGGATCTCTTGATGCTTTAGCCTCTTTGCATTCAATAACTGCGTAATTTTACACACAGTTAATTCTTGTCTTTATACTTCATAATTACGTGCTTTTACACCCCGTTAATTTATGCATTTTCACTCCATAATTACGTGCTTTTACACCCCGTTATTACATTTATATACTTTCAATTAGTACATGATTTTACAATCTGTCATCACATTCTTTACACCTTGTCATTACACGTCTTTACACCACGTTATTATAAGTCTTTCTTAAAAGATTGTGTATATTCGTCTTGTAAATAGAGGCATTTCGTTTATCACCTTTTGTTTTCTTTCACGGCTACTTCCGTGGTTAACTCGACTTCGTGTAAATAAGAAAACATCATTCTTTGTGTTCCAGCTAATAAATTTATCCACTTTTCCAGACAAGTTTCTATACCAGTATCTTGATTTCCTATGTATGCTTCCGTTCGTTTCGTTCTGCTTTCTAAATTCTTGATGAGTGAATAACATTTAGAGACTTTCTTTACTTCTCATGTGTCCTCATTTTCCATAGATATAATTTTACCATTTTTATATTTCCAATTTTCCATGATGACTTTAGTGATTTAATGGGTTTATTTTTGTATCAAGTTTCATCATATTTCTAAGTGGCTATCCAAACCAGAAAATGTATACTGATGTCTATGTCAAATTACTTTTATCTATCAAGTTACATAACCCGTCTAGTCTGTTGATTTCCTTTTCAATATTTTAGTTTGGATTATTTAACTTTCTTTGTTTTCGGTCTTTTACAGGTGATATATGCACCCCATCCCTATAACAATAGGACGTTTATTTTTTGTTTACCAGTACCATCTGAGATGATAACATTAAAATCAACAGTGCTTAGAATTTACGAGACCTTACATTAAATATATGCTAGTGACATACGTTTTCATTCAGTTTAGTACAGTGTAGAATATGTCCATATATTTATGGAATGCAATTGGTTCTATTTTCTTTCGTAATTAGTTTGTAATGAATTTTCCTTGTGATATAGTCCTAGCTATTTACTTGACTTCTTGATAGTGTTACATATATCTGATTTAATTCATATTTATTTTAATTTAATTTTTTGTCAGTTTTAAATGTTTCATTCTATGATATGCTATTATAATGTAAATTTATTCACTGGAGATGATATTTTCCCCAAAAATCTGTTGACCTGAATCATTCTTTTTGTAAACACCAGGTGTTGATCTAAATCCTAACCTTATTTCAGAATTTGTAGCAACCTTCGCAAACAATTATATTTTATTTTAAAACGATTGACTTTCGTCAAGGTCATTTTTGGTGTACGTGACATAAACACGCTCACGTGACCCCCCTTTCGATTTCGCAATTCCGGTTTTTCCATTACTGCGCATTTGTTAGTTTTAATAGAGATGCGTAGAGAGATATTTCTCAGTTTTGTGATTTTTACACTGACCTCAAGTTATTTTGTCGAAGCAAGATTTTGAATTATAATTTTCTTCAGATCAGTTGGATTTCAAAAGGATTTAAAAAAAAATTCTCTCGAAATATTTTGAGGAGTGGTCACACAGAAATTTTTGAAAGACACTGCTTACAAATTTAATTTGGATTCCCAACACCGGAGTGCCATTTTTTGTATTTCTACAAGGAACTGTATATAAGCACAATACTGACTACAGCATACGTCATCGTCATCCATCTTGGATTTTCCATCAGGATTCGAACTTGAAATTATTAGAACCTTTTTTTACCAGGACTTTTTGCAATTTAATTCGTGGATTATTATTGGATTATTTTTGGATTTGATTCTTGAAACCGTAAGTTCTTCTCCATTTTTTCATTTTTACAGAATTTTTCCAGGGAAATAAATTATTTGTTAAATTTTATAAAGCTTGTTATTTTCACTCTTTCTGTGTTACTGTTTATTCGAGTCTAAACACGTATCAATAGGATCTGGTTGTAATCACATAAGATTACCACACCAGTTTCCAATCAAAGAAACTGCCTTTTAGCACGGTTAATATTGAATCCTATCACTTTGCCTTATTTAAAATAGGTGCTTAAAAGGTTTGTCAACTCCTATAAAATATATGCAATCATCTGGATTTTGAATAATTTAACTCTTTTTCTTATTTTTGACGCATGTGACGTGTTCGTTTTGCATTACATGAGAAAACATTTCAATCATTTTGCAAACAACTCAACTGGTGTTAAAATAAGAGATTATCTCGGCTTGAAAGAATAGCATAGCCCCCCCCCCCCTTAAACAAATGAAACGGTCAATACCTTACACTTACAGTAGATGAATTTGCGGTGTGTATGCTATCTGGTGTGTAAGTTGTCATCAAAAACTGCAAATAAAGTGGGATGCTTAAGCTTACACTATAGCTGAAAACGTGAATAAAACATTGCGTCGACTTTGCAAAGCATGTTGATTAAATTATGAATTGTTGACACTGACGCATACGACCTACCAGCTACACTATTGATATAATTGGCAGGGAGACTTCAGTGCGCTTCTAACACCTGGGGCAAGATGCATATAAGAGACATCCGGTAAACATAAAACACACTGATTCAACCAATGTTAAAATATTTAGCGAATTAGAAACATTACGTAATATTCAAACAGAAAACATCATCTCTCCTAAAAATTCAATGATTATTCTTGGCCTCACGAAAGAATAAAGGTACTGAACACATAAACAAACGTTAGTGAATACCGAAAAGAAGACATTTTTTGTTATGTTTTCTTCCGAAATTTTTCCAAAAGTTGAATTTTGCCCGAATGTCTTTCACGACATCCAATTCTACCACTGAAAATGGAAACATGGCTTTAATATTATTACAATGGTAACAAATTTACTCGGAAATTTGTGTATTCATTACGGAAACTACTGAAGTACCGAAAAAGCGAAAAACGTACCTTTGTACGTACATAGTACGTAACATAGGAAAATTACTGCGGCATACCGGTGATACCGCGGACCTCTACTATATAACAATAACTATATAAATATATATATAACGCAATTGTTTTCTATTTGTGAAATCTCTTATGATACCTTTCATTTACTTAGTTATGTTTGGTTCTTCTATATTTACACAACATATCTAACTAGGCCTGTGCCTGTATTTGATGTTGAAATATTTATATCTAGTTGTTGGTTTTTGTAGTCTAGTAAAATACTATCCAAGGAAATGAAATATGACCAATAATTATAGCCTTTTAAAGATATTAATCAATGCTAGCAATGATAATACAAGAACAGCAACAATAGCATCAACGAATATATCAGCGTTTAAAGTCAGGGGCAACGGCCTCCCCTAATCAAAACGAACAAACAAACAAAATGTGTATGTTTCTGGATCCACTCCTGAAACTTACAAAACTGTTGTTTGAAAGAATGGCAATAAAGCATTCCACTAGAATCAGTATGGTTTCTGGTTAAAGAGGAAAAGGACCCGTTATACCAGATTTAATATGTTGCTTCTCAACGAATGACCATTGAATGACCCAGCAGGGCCTGTTTGTTTTTTTTTAGAACAGGTGCACGGGCCACAAAATCTAAACTTATTTATCAATTGAGAGCTGTTGTAAATGATTGCTGGTAACGATTCTTTCTAATCACATTTGCTGTCTGCTTGTAAATCAAACATGAGTAGTGAAGTGGGATACTATAGCCTCAATGGGAATTAGCATTACAGACCCCCCTTGGGAACATATAGCCTCAATGGAAATTTAACATGGAGAAAAATCGTGGGAACAAGTAGCCTCAAGGGAATTTAACATGGAGAAAAATCGTGGGAACATATAGCCTCAAGCGAATTTAACATGGAGAAAAATCGTGGGACGATATAGCCTCAAGAGGAATTGAACATGGGAATAGGGACTGTATAGCGTCAAAGGAATTTAAACAGGGTGGGACTGTATAGCGTCAAGGGAAATTGAACATGGGATTTTTTTAAAAAAAATTTTTTTTTTAAAAAAAGGGGTAGGCAATTGAAAGTCATTCTCTTTTCGAGAAATTTGGGTGGCCCTGAAAAGGGCCTTTGGCTTTCTTCTATTTCCTCCATTTCCTCATCCAGCCCCTAATCTTTCCCCAAATTCCTTTGTTCTTCTTCTTTTCATTTTCCGGTATCCAGTCCGGGTGACCCATGGCTCGGAACTTCTGTTGGAATTTTATCCAGTTATTGTTCAGTCTCTCATATTCTTCTTTTTTCTTTCTATTCTCTTGTTCTTTTCTATCTTTTGCCCACCTGTCCTTAATTTTCTGCACTTCTTCCTCTATTATCTTTTTCATCTTTTCTTCCGCTTTCTTTAGTTGTTCACTGCCCCTTTTCACAAACTTCCACTCTGACCATTTCTCTAGCTCTTCTAAATAACATATCACTCCTTTTACCTTGTCCATAGACTCTTTTATTGTCCCCACTCTTACATACTCTGGTTGAATCAATCCTCTCAATCTCTTGACTTCTTCCTCTATCATCTCCTCTATCATCTTCCTGGCTAATTTTAATTCATTGACATAGTCAAGACTTTTTTTAAAACCTCCATTCTCTTTCTATCCTTTCAATAGTATATTCTCCATCCATCATCCAAAAGTAAACATTTCTTAAGTCATTAAACAACGCCGACACTTCCATCTTGTATTTTTTATTCCGTAGAATGGTGCGAACGACGAACGTTGTGGGTTCTTATACGAAAAGCGCGGACGTGAAGGAAAACATCCCCAAGACATAAAATTGATATTACCTAGATCATCACTTAAAACGCGCGGACGTGAAGGAAAACATCCCTACTTTCTCATTTCATATCATAAAACCCAAACTATACTCTCCACATACGCTAAGAAACAATAAACTAACCCATAATCTACTATTCACACAAACTTACGTGAGCCGTTACAAACATAAACACACAAACACATACACTCGCACTATTAAAAAAGAGTCAGTGTTTATATTCACACTACTCTAATTACTCACATTGGCAAATTGATGGTTATTTCTTTTCTAGAGTATTGGGTAGCCCTGAAAAGGGCTGGTTTTTTTTGAACTTCATGGACACCTGGTTAATGATGGCACCTTCCAGGCCTGGCGCCACATACACATCTTGTTCTCCAGTTGCTTTTTACTTTTTTGGGGGAGAGAGCAGAGGCGGGATAAATAGCTTCAGAATCCCAATTTTCTGTCTCTGGGATTCTGAAATTTCTTCTCTCCTCTTCTTTGTTTCTTCTCTCCTCTTCCTCTTCTTTGTATCTTCTCTCCGCCTCTTCTTTGTTTCTTCTTTCCTCCTCCTCTCTCATCCTTCCCTCTTCGACAATGGCCTCCGCGGCCAGTTCGTTCAACAGGCGCCTGGCATATTCCAGATGCACATGAAGTTCCAACAGTTTCGCTAGTCTGGTGTTCATTCTGGTGTTGATCAATCAACAAGGGTAGCTGGACTGCCGAATGAGTTTCAATTTATACTAAAAGTGCGGACGTGAAGGAAAACATCCCCCTAAAAACATAAAATTGATCTTACCTAGATCATGACCAAAAACAACGCGCGGACCTAAAAGAAACACTCACTCACTTTTTTTACTGCCTATCACTATTTTAAAAAATGTTCATTAATCACTTCAATATACTATTCACATACGCAAAGCAATCCAATCAAACCCCCAAATCTACTCTCCCCACACCTCAAACAGCCAAAAAAAACCCATCTTAATCTACTATTCACACCAACGTACGTTAGCACTTACGAACACACAATCCTATACACAAACACATACCCTCACACTATAAAAAAGAGTTAGTGTTTATATTCACACTGCTCTACCTACACACATTGGCAAATCGATGGTTATTTCTTTTCTAGAGTATTGGGGTAGCCCTGAAAAGGGCTGTTTTTTTGTTTGCTATGGCAATCTTTTAGTTTCTAAGAATGCGATATCCTCTGAGGATAGACTTTCTGGCGATAGGTCTGCTTCTTCGGAAAGAGAAGAAGAACTCTTTGGTGTCGATACGACAATCGACAAAGCCTCTGTCAGGTTCAGGTTGCTGCTGCTGCTTCTGCTGCTGTTGTTGTTGTTGTTGCTGTTGCTGCTGCTGTCTCTGAAGTCTGTACTTCTCTGTCCATTCTTCTTTCTCCCTGTTCACTTCTTCTCTGAAGAGCTCCTCTATCAGGTCTTCAGTGACTTTTAACATTCTCACATTCTCTATCTTATCTGGCTTCGGTATCAGACTGTGTCTGACCCTATGCAAATTCACGTAGGCTTCGTTTAGCTTAGCTAGTTTGGAGCACATCTTCGTAGGAGGATGAGTCGACAATGGATGGTTAGACTGGAAACAACCCGGTTCTTAAAGTCAAAGCGCGGACGTGAAGGAAAACATCCCTCCACGGTTTTCGAGCCGCAACGTTCAATGAGTGTCATGAGAAGGATAGAGAGAAGTCAAAGAGCATCAATCAAACATTCCTATAGCCAAACAAAAGACAAAGGCATTTTTTTTCAAAACACATTTTTTTATTCAAAATCACTTAACACTAACCAACAACTCTAACATTTTTTAACAATAATCCAACAATATAACATCAAACATTTTTTTTCAAATCACAAACATTTTTTTCAATTCATACTCTACTTTAAACAGGGCTGACAACGTTGTGAATGAAATTGTGATTTCCACTGTTGGAAGTCATTAGGCCATTGATGGACACTACGTTTCCTAGCTTGAGACAAAAGATAAGCATAATGGTCACAAAACCATCCATCTACTTTCACATCGTTTCTAGAAGAAGAACGAGGATCAAAATAAGTCACTAAATGTTCTAAGGAATAGCCCAGGCTGCGATGATGCAAAAAATACACACAATATTGTCCACACACCAAGGAATCTGTGCCATGTAATTTCACATTATTGAATCGGGTGGTTTGAGCATTTCTTCTCATAAAGTCAATGATATCGTCTTCCAAAGGGGGCAATCCGTACGAATCGAAATATTCCACACATCCTTCTTGAGGAAAGCAGACGGCTACCCAGTGGGTTCCTGGGAGATGACTCTCGTCCGTGTTGATCACGTAAGCTTGATGGTCTTTAGGTTTGCGATGAGGGAGTTCATCTTTAGCACAGACGACAGGATTCCAAGAAGCCGTATACGAACTGTGGTTCAAAAGGTAATAAAGTTCCCAGGTATCCATGTTTTGTTTTTCTTCTTCTTCACAGGTAATAATAAGTCATCAATTCGTTCCTGACTTTTTGCTTGAAAATGTCTGACAAATAACCGTTTCTTCGTTTCGTCTCCTCACTTTGATTCAGGAGAGCTTCGATACGATCGATCTCTTGAGTGGTTAATGGTGGACAAGAATGTTCACGCAAGTCTTTATACCACTGATGCAACACGACTTCGTCCGAGATGAGACTCCAAGCTTCGTCCAGATACTCGTCCAATTTTTCTTCTTGACTCAGCATCAGGCATTTATCGTGTTGAATTTGACTGGGATGATCGTTTTGACATCCATAACACTCTTTTTTGATCAATTCCGTCATTTTTTCCACCAAGTGTTTGGCAAAACAGGAGACTAAATGGGCTTCTTGTTCTGGCCATCTCGACTTCATCATGACAACTTCTTCTTTGTCTTGGGATTCTCCTTCCACGGTCTCCTCACATTCCATGTCCAAAGTTTCTCCACTAGGTAAAGAGGGATAACAGTCTTCCATAGCTTCTAATAATCTAGAATGACTTCTCTCAAACTGTTGATTTCTATCGCATTATCGAATTCTGCATACAGGATGACGTTCACTATCTCTTTCACTTCTTCTGCAAACTGAAGTTCCACACGAATCTGGCCAGATTTTATAGGGTGGAAATGTCCCTCGTCACTGCCTTGGTCTGGAGTGAAATCGAAAGCCCACAAAGCATAGCCTCCGTCATAATCGTCGTACGTAATGCCGTGACTGGTGTTGGTCCCTAACTGGCCGGTAGCTTCGTATAGGGACAAGTACGATCTCAAGTAATTCTTCTTCTCAAAGTCAGGTTCGAAAGGTCTGGTACACAAGGTCTTGCCATCGCGACTGACTTCGATTTTCTTCACGTTGAAGTGTTGAAAGTTGAAAGGATTTTTAGTGAAGGCTCCGTTGAAGGCTTTATTCTCGACCATACCAAGGATTAAACGCTTGGGTAACTGTCCTTGAAACAGATGATCTTCGATCATGGAATGATGGCTAGCGGGAATGGTGAAGGTTCTCACTTCCACGCGTCGTATGGGATATTTGGCGGTCGTTCTGCTCAATGTCTGACTAATGTCGTTTCCCACTTTGGGTAACACTTCCACGCGTCGTACGTAGAGTTTGACCTCCTCGATTTTGCTTTTGGGATTGACGTCAACATGATTAGCCATCAAATGGAAAGTGGTACTGCTACGATTCAGTCTCAAGCGGACATTGACCCCGTTCAGCAAATATTTCTCTTGCAACCACATGTCCAAATGCAAACGATCCATCAGTTCTAAACTCTTTCCATTTAATATTTTGTTTCTTCGTTCTATAAATCCCTCATTGCTATCTTTTGCTTTGGGGTCATCACTAAGACCTGTTTGATCAAATTCGCCCGCTTCGTCAGGTTCCCATAGCACGCAAGCATTGAGATGGGTGTTCTTGGCATCTATTCCGTACGTCAAGAGATTTTCCAGGTAGGCACGGTAAGGGTAAGTATCCATGCTGCTACTGACCAGTTTGTTATTCAAGTACAAGTCCACTGAGCTGAACATGGAATGCATGAAATTGTTGACGGGAGCTACTTTCTCGTCTACTATAGTATCTCCTTCCTTATCTAGAACTTTGACTTTCAAGTACAAGTAACTGCTATTCAGATCGATGTAATCTTCGGGCTGTCCTTTGATTTCAAACTCGATGGGAGCGGAATCTGTCAATGAGGAGACGGGGTGAAATTCCACCCATTGGGATTCTTGCATGGTCATCATCGTGGGGGGCATGGCAAACAGATCCAGTTCCGACTTGGAACAGACGCAAGACTCTCGGTGCATCATTTTTTGTTGTTGCTGTGTTTCAATAATCGAAAACGTCTAAGTCTTGAACGGTTCTTCTTTTCTTGGCCTTTCTCGCTTTAGACGTGTGAAGTCTGGTGAAAGGGTGTTTTCTTCGTCGTCTCTTTCTGCCTTGTCCTTGCTGAATGCCTGACTCGGTAGCGTGCAGGGCATTTATAGGTGTGTCTCGTCGGCCCAAAAGGTCTTTACCCGTTTGCAGCAAGACATTTTTGCCTGCCCTCATGAAGGCTTCTTTGGGGTTTTGTTTGTCGATGATGACATTTTGGAGAAATTCTTTGCCTTGCGTCAGTGCCGCATCTTTCAAGGCGTGCAATCCGCGTGTCACCATCGGTTTCAACACCGGGGCCACCGAACGAAAGGCCGATTTTAACATATCTCCTAAACCGTGTCCTCGCTGTCGTGCAACCCCTCGGTACACTGGATACATGACTTACGAATCGTGAGAGAACCGTTTTCGAAAATGGAGTTTCACCGTGACTTTTCCTTTGGTGAATGGAATATTTTGTCCCAAATCTCCTTTTATAGCAATGTTGACCGTGTCCAAATACGACTTGCTGACAGGCAAATAGTGAGGATGTACAAATTCGCGGTGGACGTGGTAAGTGTTCCCACCTTCCTCGTCAGTGGCCGTGGCAGAATTTACTTTGAAAGTAATGACACGCAGTAATGGCACGGAGGTGTGTCCCACCACGTTGTACTCCACCACATCGGAGTACACAAACATCAAATTCAGTCCCTGGTTCAGTTCTACCGGGAAACGAAAATACCTTGCAAAATGCCCGTTGTTGTCAATGTCTGCTATGTGAATCTTTTTGGTCAGCTTATCCGTGACCAAATTGAGGTCTCCACCCAAAATGTCATACAATTCTGGGCAAAATTTAATACGTATACTTCTATCCTCATTTTCAAATCTGATGAGTAGACGGTGAGACTGTTTGTGGTACTCCATGGTGACACGTTTATTTATTTTGGTCAGAACTTTGTCAAATGTTGCATAGAATTTGTCAGCGATGGCCTCCACCAGATGTTGACCACTAAAATAATGGCCTGAGTTAATTTTAAAGTGATAAACGTAAAGAGGAGGAGAAGTGTCACTGCTGTTACGGGGTAATGGCTCCTTCGCAAGATGTGATTTATGTTGAGGACTGTTCGTCATGTTTTGCTGCACTGTTGGCTCCAGAATTTCGACGTCAAAAGTGTTTTGAGTTTCAGTGATGTTTTTGATTTGTGTTGGGTGAATCATTTCTACCAAAGCCACTTCCCAATGAGCTTCGTGATCTAAGGGGATGGCGTGAGGTAATTTGGCCGTGTAACAGCACAACGTGTTGTGGGGAAACACCTCCATGGAACTGTCACTGGGTAAGGTTAAGTAAAATTGGTTTTGGTGACTCATAATTCCAGAGTTCTGTGGCTGGCCGAGGGGTTAGTGGACGTCAGAGGCGTGTCTCCGTCCAAAATGGGGTTCTGGTTGTGGTTGTTATTGTTGGAGTGGTGACTGGCACTGGCACTGGACATAAGGTTCCCGTGGTTCCCTTTGGAAGAGAATTTCAGGGAGGGATTGGGAAGCAGGTAACCGATGTAACTGCTCAATAAAATGGTCCACAATTGTTTGTCTCCTTGTTGCAAACTCAAATTGGCAATGGCTGCCCCGATGACACAATACACCACGAAGATTTGACAGAAAAAGACGATTTGCGTTTTAGGCACACGTTCTCCACACCACACTCACAAGGGTTGTTTTTGTAAATCTTGCACAGAAGAACTAGGTGAAGGAGTGGTCGACGTAGCTGCGTCTGTGTGGAAGGGCATGATGGTCACTTCTTTTTATAGTCGATGACTTGCGAAGCGTCGATCCAAGAATCAAAACTGGGTGGATATCCTTTCCAACGTACTTTGACTTCTTTGACACGTCGTTTGCCTACTTTACGGGTTCTGCGTTCGAGAATGCTTTCGATGTCGTACAACTCTCCACTTTTCTTGGGGACAGCCCTCGTCGGGGACGTACCGAACAGGCGCTCAAACACCAGCACTTCGTTGTCGGGAGTCACTTCTTGCGGGGCACGTCCGATGCTTCGATGGTAAGAT
The DNA here is from genome assembly GCA_028554795.2 of Sinohyriopsis cumingii. NCBI lineage: Eukaryota > Metazoa > Mollusca > Bivalvia > Unionida > Unionidae > Sinohyriopsis > Sinohyriopsis cumingii. Next base: position 74,988,451 of record CM068827.1, on the reverse strand, counting down.
TGGTTGTACGCTTGCACCAGGTGTGGTAAGATGTCGATGTACTTCAGAGTGTGGTGATGCGCAAAATATTTCCACATGCGTTCTTTCAAAGCGCGTTGAAAACGTTCCACGATGCTGGCTTTGGTTTCGGGATTCTCGGTGGTAAAAGAATGAATGTTACGTTTCTTTAATTCTTTTTGGAAAGCTTGGTTCAGAAATTCGGTGCCTTTGTCCGTTTGCCATCGAAGAGGGTGACGACCGCTTTGTTTCAACACCGGTTGCAGGGCTCGCACTAAATCGCTGCTCGATTTGGAAGTCAAGGGCACGACCCAGGCAAATTTGGAAAAGACGTCGATGACACAAAACAAATATTTGTAGCCACGATTGTAGCTGGCCAAATGAGAGACATCGGCTAAATCGGCTTGCCATTGATGATCGATGCCTTCCATTCGGGTGCGACTTCTGGCAAACTTGCGTCGAATGGGTTTGTGTAAAGTGTAGGTAGCTTGTTCTTGTAACCATCGTTGCACTTGAGGTAAACGGAGACTTTTCAGTCGCGTTTTGGCAGCACGATACAATTTTTGAACTCCTGCGTAACCTGCAGGATGCGAGGGATCGTAGTAAATGCTGGCTAAGACTTTTTCCATTTTTTTGTGTTGGTTGGTGTGTTAATAAGACACCCACTCTTGGAGGATGCTACTCATTTTCTTGGATTGCAATGCTTTGCGTGTGCGACCAGCAATAGGTGTTGAAGAGGAGGATGTCTGAGCGGGGGATATCGGTTCTTGTTTCACTTCTGTCTTCACTTCTGTCTTCACTCTCTTTTTCTCTTGTGATGAAGAAGGGGTGGCCATCATCTTTTTAATCCATCCAATTCTGGAGGTAGGTGGTGTTGTTAACTTGCGTACTTTTTCTGGTGGAGTTTGAAACCCTTCTTCTTCTTCTTCTCCTTTTTCTGTCTTGGTCACTGGTACTGGTACTGGTACTGGTACTGGTGATGGTGCTGGACTTTTCATCAAGGTCTTAAAATCTTTCAGAGTGGGTAGAGCTGTTTCGTCTAAAGCTTTTTGGTCAAAGAGTTGCAGTCGTTGCAAGAGTTGACCGAACTTTTGCGATTTTTCTGTTTCGGACAAATCTTGGCGATCCATCAAGGATTGCAATTCGTGTTGTAACTGGGACATCTCGCTCAAATGGGGATTGGGAGGTAAATGCGGGGTGCTTTGTTCTTGCCACCGATGGTATTCCATCCATCGTTTGTAAGGCACTAAAGCTAGTTTTCGTCCTTCCATGGGGTTGTCAGGGGTCGATTCTGAGATTTTGGGACTTCCGACGGCCTTTTTATCTTGCTCCCACCAGTCCTCCCAACATGGTTCCCAAGACTCCTTTCAGCAAGGGACCTAACAAGAGGGGTAAAATGCCTCCACGTTGGACCAACATCTTCTTCTTTTGACGAATGGGAATTTTCTTTTGAACCATTTGGCGAAGAACGTGACGATGTTTGCTTAAGCATTGTTTCTGGTGTTTGGACAAAGGGATCGTGCCTTTCAAGACGTTCAAACAACATTCGCACACAGTATCGATGACCTCTTTGGAGGCCGATTGAATGAGTTTTTTTTCGTAGAGGTGGAGAAGCTTTGGACAGGACAGATAACATGTCTCCATGTTTGACTAAACGTGGTGGTAGTCCTTTCCTTTTCTTTCCTTGGGGTTTTCTGGAGGGTGACATCTTCAGGAGCACCAAAACACTGATACCCCCGACTTGGTCACAGGCCTTTTTTATACTGGAACGCGTCGCCACTGATTGTCTTTACGTCGTATCAACTTCAGGACAGGCATGACACGTCGAGCAGGGGTACGCAACGGACTAAATCGAGCCAGTTCTTGCTTGGACAAATCCAGTAAACTTTTAACATGCCCGATCTTTCTTGGACTTTGATTTTGGGAGAAGGTACTTTGTGAGCAGCAGCCACTGCCACTAAATTGGAGGGTCCTGCCACTGGGGAAATTCTTTTTGGGGTCATCAACGGAGAAGTTCATGGTGTGATCAACGTCTCCAAGTATTCTTCAGTTCTTGGTGTCATCAACGGAGAAGTGGATGAACGTGAGACTGCCGGAGACGCAGTCACCGCCGTGGCAGGTCGTGGTTTGCGAGTGTAAGGTTGCGTCCTGGCCGAAGAAGTGCCTCTCTTGCGACTAGTTTTCTTCTGTGGGCTTTTCTTTTTCTGGGGACTTTTTCTCTGTTTCTTTTTCTGGGGGCTTCTTTTCTTTTTCCGGGGTGGCGTCTGGTAAGAGGAGGGTCCCGCCACTGGAGAAGTTCTTCTTGGGGACCTGGTCTTTTTCTTCTTCTTGGGGCTTCGTTGGACTTTTTTCTTGTGGAGAAGTTTGGGGGCATTAGGATCCCATCTTAAGAGAGAACGAATGATGACCCCTCCTAGAGTACCGCTCCCTCCAGGTTTCAAAATGATTTGTTTTTTGGTTTGAGTGTCGATGCGGGGATCGGCCAGTTGGACCAAAGCGACTTTGTTTCGATCGAAAAAGCGTTTGGTTTGATGAGGAATCTGAATGATTCCTTGGAGTATTTGACGTGCCGTCACCGTGAACCATCGTAAGACTTCTTTGAGACTAGCTTCTAAGACACGAGCTCGTATTTGTGGATTTTTTTCTCGACTGATGCCATACAAGGCACGAATCAATTTGACGGGAAGATGCGACTGAAGGGACGTCATGTTGACGTTGTGCGAGACAGACGAAAAGGGTCTGAGGATTTTATAGATTTTTTTTGTGGAGTGAAGTTAAGTCGAAGACGGAGACGTGTACAGGACAGGCCCTCCGTCTTGGCACCAGTGGTGAAACAAGTGGGTACGAAATCGCAAATCATCGGGGGTCGTAGGTTTCAAATCGACGAGTAAATAGGCGTGTGGCGTTTGAGTGGCATCGTCGTACGCCTGAGTCAGCCAAGGCGTTCCTAACTGTTTGGCTAAGACTTGCACTTGCGATTTATCTCGAGGTCTTTTAAACAAGACCACGTAATGCGCATTGAGACTGATGGTGCGATGGGCTTTACTTTGTTGAAACAAATTTTGGGTAATGTAACCGACACTGGCATTACGGTGATGCCCTTTGCGCGTGAACCACAGTTTAATTTCTTCTTCGTCTTCTCCTAACATGTCGTCAAAAATGACCAAATGGGTTTGACGTGAGTCAGAGACGATGCCGTCGTCTTCTTTAGGAATGCCTTCCACAAACACGATGGAATCGCCTTGACTTTCTCGCAAGAGGCTGTACGCCGATTGCCACTCTTTGTAACACCACACGATCCGTTGAGGTGGCCGATCGATCAAATGATGTTTATGTTCGATCAAACGTTTGACGAATTCGGTTTTGCCTGCACCGCTAGGTCCAGCAATGAGCATGTTAAAGGGATGGCGAAGATACAAAGCCTCTCCACTGGCACGATCTAAGTGTTCGTCGATGACTTTGACAGTAAAGGAAGAGGGAGCAGAGACAGCAGAGGTAGCCATAGTGTGAGAAATGTCACTTGTGACACGAAAACAAACAAGACAAGAGTTTATATACTTTTTTCAGAACACGTTTATTGAATGTTTCAAACATGAATACGAAAGACAAAAATACATAAAAGCCAAAGGCTTAAGTACAAGGATAAAAGGCACATGATAACCATTAACGTGGAATAAACACAAGTGTCTGTACAACATGTTTTGGGTAAAGTTCTGACCAGTTCTATAGTAGGGGGTAAGGTCACACAAGTGTCCTCCCGAAAGGGTCTTTCAGGTCTGTCCACGACAGTCCCGTCCTGGGTGACGGGTTCTTCTGGCACCGTCACTAACACGGGTTGAAAAGTAACTTTTTTCCTTGAACAACTCTCGTGCATACTGGGCCACTTCTTGGGTCCAAGCCTCAAAATCCCATTCTTTCCAGGCACGGACATCTGTCCAATGGGGATGTAAGTCACAAGCTACACACACATCGTCATACACGTCTTGGGTAGCTAAAAGTTGACGAATCTTTTTTTCCTGTTGAGGTCGAGAAGTATCCAGATGAAAACGCAAGGCGTTGAGCAAAAGGAGTTTTTCGTGACCATTTAAGGCCATGGGGGATGTGGTAAGTACTGATCGTAAAGTGTCCACAAAGAATCGGCTCGTAAAGGAAATCCCAGAAAACAGGTCACTAAGACACACACCACTTCTCGAACCAAATTGAATGGATACAGTTCTTGTAATAATCGATGGTAATGATCCACGGTTTGAATATGGTCATTGAGTTCCTTCCACGGAATCTGTTCAATCACATGTGACATAAGTTGTGGCGTGGCAGCCTGTTTTTATATTCTCTTTTTTTCGGATGCAATACACGTACTTTCTAGCCAGAGATCTTCGTTCTCCAGTAGGGAATTTAAATGTTACATACTGTAACCGAAATGTCAGAGTTTGTCTAGATGTTTCGTCTTCGCTAAGCAGATTCCACGTAACAAATGCTGGTAATCCTTTAACTTGTCTTCCTCAATGCGTTGCACTAGGTGAATCTCGAAGTAACCAAAATTATGAACATGTCGATCATTGGCGACCTCAAAGTTTTGGATAATGTCTGACCATTGAAACAGTTTCTGACGAATCAGTTCTCTTATACCATTCAGGTACCAGTGGTTAAAGATCTGGTGACGTAACGGATGCAATTGTTCTTTACGTTTGACTTGTATTTTCACCAGCTCTCGGTAAATCCTTTCTCTCAACTCCTCAGGCAAGCCCAAAATGTTCTCTTGTAAAGTATCCATAAGTATATACACTGTTTTTGGAATCCTTGGGTGGTGGCCAATAGCCTCGTTTACCTTTGTGCCTGATGTAATATCCACTCATAATCAGTCTTCTTATACTTTGAAACAGAGCATAATTTAAAAACGGTTCAATAACTTCGCGTTTGCGTTTCACTTGTATTTTGATCAGTTCTCGGTAAATGCGTTCTCTCAACTCCACAGGCAAAGCACGAATGTTCTCTAGCAAAGTATCCATGAATAGGTCATACTAAATCCTCTTTTGTCTGACACAAGAAATGTACCGTTTGCACAGACATGGTTTTACTTCAGTGTCGAATTTAAATCGTTTAGTTTCTAATTTACACATTACAATTCGTTCAGAAGTTTCCTCTTTCACTAAGTTGACATTGTGAACAAGATGTTGGTAATTCGTTAACTCTTCCTCTGGAATTCGATGCAGTAAGTTTACAATGTATTAGATAGAATCATCCAGAGCAAACCAATCCTTTTTAAAACTAGGGGATCGTTGATCAATGTCTGTCCAATGGAACACTTTCAACTGAATCAGTCCTTTTATAGCATTCAAGTACCAGTGGTTCAAACACCGGTGACGTAACGGATGCAATTGTTCTTTACGTTTCACTTGTATTTTGACCAGCTCTCGGTAAATGCATTCTCTCAACTCCACAGGCAAAGCACGAATGTTCTCGTGTAAAGTATCCATGAACAGATTATGGTAAGTTACTTCAATGTCTCGGTGCCACTAAGGGTAAGTAATGACAATTCGGTGACCATCGAGCATGTTCTACGTAGGCCGAATCTTGCGGTTCCCAGTGGCGAAGTGACACACCGCAACTGAAGCACTTGACTTTATCTCCTTCGCCCAAGTAGAAAAATCCGGCTCTGGCTAATTCTTCGGGGGTCGGTCCTCCCAGATACTTAGGCCATTTTCCTTTGAACGATTGAAGTCGATTTTCAAAGTCGCAGTATTCCGACAAACGCACAGGAAACGAATATTCGTCTTTCACAGGTTCGTTTCGATGAGGGTTGAGTGACATGGGCAGGAGTTTGCTCAGGGCTGGATGACATCCGTAGTGGGGTAGACGTGAAGGTGAACATTCCCCTTTAAAACGAAACCCAGTAAAATGTCCAAGAGGACGAGCGGCATCACTTTCGCATCCCTCAGGTTTGACACGCACAGCATCACTTTCCATGATAGGGGTAGTGACACTAAAGTTCCCATGATGCTTTACGGCATCGCTAAGGTCACAACGTACAGCATCGTACCCATCGCAAGGCTCACAATCGCATTCCACTTCAGAAGCCCCACACTTGACTTGTGCCTTTCTAAACAACTTGTTTTGTGTTTCTCTGAAAGTATTCATCTTGTTCGCTCGGTCTTGGTAGTCACAATGAACTATCGATCTTGCCTAGGGTTCCTTTTTATATACAGACCAATACCGACGTGTCCATACGGTAAGGGGAAATGATTGGGAAGTCGAACTCGCTTCTGGTACACAATTTGATAGACTTTTTCCAAGGGCCGACTGACGATGTGGTGAGTGGGTAAACGTACAATCTTGTTCGGTTGATAGGTGGTCACTTTAAAGTTTGCATCCTCTCTCGATTGCAAGGCTTCTTTCAATACCCCAAAGTTGACCACACGACTGGTACGATAATTCAGAGTCAGTCCTTTCACATTGCACGTCGTGTGCACTTCTCCTTGTGGGTCCCGGTATTCGTAGCCGTAATTTTTGGGACCGCCACTGACGAAACTTAGAATCTTGTCGTCGGGATGCTCGTCTGTCCAGGCTCCTAAACGGTCTCCTTCGATGTCAGGGTGCTGTTGACTCGGGTGATGGATGTAAATGCAACTGTCCGTGTCAAAGTACAGGACGCGTTCCCCTAACAGTTCTAAAGCTTCGTACAATTTTAAGCGAGCATGAGCTGTCACGTAAGCCGCAATGATGACATTTCCAAAAGGGTCGTCTTGTACAAAGTCCAGATCTTCTTCGTAATTGACCAAGATTAAATTCTCTCGAACGACGTCCACGTGTTTCATGTATTTGGCTTTGTCGTGAATCATCTGGAAGTAGCGGGAAGGTTCTGTCAAATATTCCGTCTTGGGTAAACACGGTCGTTGTGCCATTTTACCCCACAAGCAATTTAACATCACTTTGGCAAACGATCGCCTGCCTTCGTTTTTCTCGATGTGGTCTAAAGAGGTGCCTTCTTGTTCATAGTATTTCTCTTTGAATTGAATTTGGTCTTCGGGAGTGTGACACCAGGACGGATAGCCGCTGGCTTCTTGCTTCAGTTTCAAAAAGGCATCCACGTAGTCGTCGAAAATGCCTTTCTGACTGGGGTCGCCCTTGTGGTATTGTTGTGTCTTGGGAAAGTGGCAAATTTCGTACACTTCTAACAGTTGGTATCCCATGTCCAGAGCTTTGAACAATTCTACGCTGACCCAGGTTCCCGTCAAGGCACGTTCTTCCTGGGTGTGCTGACAAGGTTGGTCTTGGTTGCATGTTTCGGCACAAGTACGGCACAATGGAAACATCAGTTTGCCTTGACAATGGTGAGGTAAGACATCCCGTCTTATAGGTTCGTGGGAGGCAAAACTTTACACTTGATCAAGCCTTCGTATTGTCGAATGTTTTTCAGGTCGATGTGTTCCGTGAACAATTGCGGGTGCCCTACAGGAAAGCGACAATATTTGCACGCGTAGGGATACAGCGAACACACGTCCAAGTATTTGATTTCTTCTCCTTTCTCTTCGTCGGCTTGGTACAGCAAACAGGTGGCATTGGTCCTTCCTCCGTACAAACTATCCCTCGGGTTCAGCGGGTCCATGAACTGGTAACTTTCCACGAGGCGTTTAAACTCGGGATCGGTTTTCATACGGTGATCGTACTCGTGTTCCCACATTTCCACCACTTGGTATCCTTGCTGTTCTAACTTTAGGCGTCGCTGACAAGTGTCCTGGTACAAGTCTTCCATGGTTCGTTGTAAAAACGGATTTTTAGTGCCACGGTCAGGGCAACAGACGGGACATCCGTGAAATAAGCAACCGTTAAACTCGTACACGATCTTGGGGTTCTCTAAGTCCCAGCCATCTACCGAATACGTTCCGATGGTCTTTACACCCCCTCCGTTGCGAGCATGCTGAATCCACTTGTCTTCCTTGTCGCACAAGTAATGTAACCAACGTAGGGCTTTGACCGAGTATTGACGTTTGACATAGTGGGTCGTTTGAGGACTGATGACAGCTACGGTGTTTTCAGGCATGAATCGTTGCCGGTACACTAAGGAACACGCTTTGGCAATGGTGCAAGCTTCTTTCAAAGGATCGACCCCTCCGTGTTCCATGAACAGTTCTCGAAATTTTCAACAGCAACGCCGTAAAATGTCCACGTCGGAACGACAATACTTTAACATTTCTTCTTGAAAGTCGAAAGGGTCCGAGGCGTGAGCCTGGTACCAAGCGTAGAAAGCTTCTCGTTGTTCGGTACGCATGTTGTCGGGGTCGTAATAGTGAGCCTCAGGTAAATGGAGTAGAACGGCGTGTTGATTGGCTTCCGTATTGAAAAAGTGTGGAAAGTACCCTTTAGCCATTTCTGTCATTCCAAACGTTTTAGGCATTCGGCTCAAAGGCATGGCCAAATAGCTCATCGAATCTTTAAACTGTACTTGTCCCACTTGCATGAAAATGATTTTGGCTCCGTTCAAAGTGACTTTAGGACGCTCGGTGCCTTGTTCCGTATAGTATCTCAAAAGAAACTGTCCATCGTATCCGGAAAAATTGTGAGCCATCACCGTGGCATGACGATGACAATCTCCGTAACGTTCGATGTCCTCTTGGCTCCACGTCTTGTCGATGGGGTCTAAAACCCACTGAGCAAAATCGGCTAACGTGTTCGGTCCTCGAAAAATTTTTTCACGCCCTCCGGGAATCTTGCTGCAGTGAGGGCAATGGCTGAAAATAGGTTCTTGAATGCACTTCTCGCACGCTCGATGAGCCACGCAGTAATTAGGAATGTGAATGCCAGTCTCTTGCATGCATTCGAAATCAAAAAAGATGAAATTGCCTTTCTTCTTGCGACCGTCCTCTTTCTCTGGTGGGGGTTGGTATTTTTGCACGTAGCATTGGTGTTCCAAGTCCACGATGTGGTGACAAATGTGACATTTTTTCTTTCCTCGACATACGTGTGCCTTATTGGTAAGTATGCCTTGTCCACAGGTAGGGCACAATCTCAGCAGTTGACAAGCACATTTCTTCTGTGAACCTTGCGTCTTCAAATGTTGTTGGTAACAGGTAGGGCTGACAAACGTGCGCAGACAAGTTGAACAAGGCACTGGTCCTTCGCTCAGACAGGGTGGAGAGGCCAAACATCCTGAGCATTTTAATCCGCAATGCTTGTGTTGCTCTCGATTATTAAAACCATGGTCACATTTCTCACAGTAATAACCGTATCCCAGGAATCCGGTGATACTGGTAATGATATCGAAATGGTCATCGTGATAATAGACATGAATGTATTTTCCGTCCTTAAAGTCTTGGTCTCGAAACAACAGAGGTCCGCGCACTTCTTGAGGGTACACGTTCAAGGTGTATCGTGGAGCTAGGGCATCTTGCAATTTTTGCATCTCAGGAATGCCACAGAGTGTGTCTTTGAATAGGTCAGCTTGTTGCATCAGGAGTTCTGCTTCGTTTCGTTGTTTGGCTCGGTCCGATTGTCGAATAGTTTTCCAGGCTCTTTTCCATTCTGTCGTGTCGTTCTTGTTGGCATAGGTTCGTCCCACCACGATGGCTCGGGCTAAACACATCTGGTCTTGAGGGTTGTGAATTTGGACGAGGCTACGCTTAATGCTGCGAAGCTCGTTCACCAATAACATCTTTTTGCGTCCGGTCCCTTGAGGAGGAGAGACGTGAGTCATGTCCAGTGTGGCTTTTCCATCAGTGATGTCAAACTGGTCATTGGATTGTTGCACGTGTTGAATCTTGTCCATGACTTTGGAAGCGGTCAATTCTGCAGGGGTGCTAAACTCGATCCAAACAGGGGATTTAAAACCGTCGTGTTGTATGGAAAGTCTCAAGCGATCGTCTTCTTTGGGTTGACATTGTCGCTTGAGTGCGGTGAGCAAAGAATCCCACACCCCAGTGATGAACCCTTTTGCTTTCTCTAACGGTACTTCAGCCTTGAAATCTTTAAACTTCACCGTGTATTTGTAAGCCGTGGTTCTAAATTTTCTAGAGGAGCGCTTTTCCGTCTCTCGAATGGAATAGTATTTTTCAGGGTTGACTAAGGGTGGTGAACTTGGTTTAGAGGGTTCGGATTCTGGTTCACTCATGTCCTCTTCAAAATCACTGGCATGAATTTGTGCCAAGACTTCAGCTCTGGTACGAGGCGATAGATCACGTTTCTGCCTCTTACTTTCTTCTTCTTTCTTCTCGAATGAATAGGATCGTTTCATCTTGAGTGAAAAACGTTAAATGACTCAAGTTTAAACACCATGGACTAATTTATAGTCATGGCAGACCAGCGTATATAAAAGGGTGTGTGTCTTGTCCTTTCACTATTCATTTCACTCTCTAACCGAGCACAACGATGGAAGAGACTAGCCAAATCGAACGTTTCATCAGAGCTTTGCGAGGGGTCATTAGAAAATTCTCTTCAGACCAGCCGACGGACTACTCTCCTTCCTTTCGAGATAAAAGTCAAGATACTTGCTATATCTGTCAGAAGAAAGGGCATTGGTCTTCAGAGTGTCCAGACCGTCAAAAAAGAACAAAAGGGGCTAAAAAATACAAAAGTAAAGATACCTGTTATTATTGTCAAGAAAAAGGACATTGGTCTCCAGATTGCCCAAAAAAGAAACAAGAGGAGTCAGAAGAAAAGAGGGATTCTTCAGAAGAAGAGAGGGATTCTTCAGAGGAAGAGAGGGATTCTTCAGAGGAAGAAGAGGAAGAAAGAAGACAATTCTATTTACAAGAGGCAAAGAAAAAGAAACAGGAGAAGAAAAGAAGAAGGGAAGAAAGTGAGGAGGAAGAAGATAAAAAGACGGTGAAGAAATTTAAAAATCAGAGAGAGTAAACAAGGAGACAGAAGAAGTTAATGAACTTTTTAAAGTGTTCTGTTGTGAACTGTGAATTGGATTGTAACAATGGATAAAAGAATAAATTAATTATATAAGGTAAGTGTCTTTGAGTTTTGATTTTAAAATAAGAACATACACTCACGCACTCATACACAGACACGTACTATAGGGGTAAAATTGTTTTTTTTTTTTGTGTTATTGGCAAATGAAATTGTATCTCTTTTCGAGAAATGTGGGTGGCCCTGAAAAGGGCCTTTTTTGGTGTAGGGGTGAGTTTAAGCAATCAACTTTAACTGTCTTAAGCCTTTGCCACGGCCAAGGCCTACTTCTGGACTGCGTACTGTTGATGATGATTGGGTTGAAATCACTAAGGGTGGTACGGTAGGCTTAGTCACAGGGTTGACGTGTTTAGCTCGGGAAGGTCGTATTCTCTTCGGTCGTAATAAAGAAGTCTGATACATTTGTTTCAGACTTCTTAACTTCTTAACTCCGCTAAAATATCCAACAGTACCGTGACCCTTTGATTTTCACCCTCTTGTTTCTTTGCTGCTACTTGTTGTTGTTGTTGTTTTTTCCTTACCTCTTCTTCTTGCTGCTGTTGCTGTAGGAGAAAAGCTTGTTCCGCTTCCTTTTGTCGTTGTATAAATTTCTTCAATTCTTCTTTCTGTCTCTGTCTAAAATTCTCCACTTGCGGTAATGAAGAAGGTAACGAAGGTATCGGAACAAATTCTTGCGAGGTAAGAAAATCCACAAAATCCCAATTCACCTCTTCTGAAAGTAAGTCCGGGTTCCCTTGGGCGGTCTCCACTGCTGGTGCACGCCAATGGATCGTTTTCTGAGTTTCCGTCATGTTGAATCACTGTTGCATAGATTGACTGCACACAAGCGCTAACGAATCTATATAGACCACGTGACGTCACAGACTGCTCTCTTCGGATTGGATGCGGGCTGACTGAATTTTGTAACGTGTGTTCGGATTGGTGAATGAACTCAATCCGTTTCAATCCTTCCTCTACCTATAAATAAGCGCAGTTCACTGCATTGATTCACCTGTTCTCGTCGCCTCACGATGTGGATCACAGTTGAATCATCCACCCTTATGTCTTCAATGATGTTTAGGACGGACATGCTCATGTATGTCCGGTCCAAGTGGACTGTTGTTGATAGGACAGATACTAGTCTATGGATGAGAAGAGTTTACATAGAAAGACAAGGATGTCTCAAGAGAGTACTTGTGTATGGACCTGCAGTTAGAAGGAGTTTAAGAAGAAGAAGAAGATGTGACAGATGCCATCTATGTTAATATTAATATTAACATAAACCCAAAGGCCCTTTTCAGGGCCACCCACATTTCTCGAAAAGAGAATGACTTTCAATTGCCTACCCCTTTTTTTAAAAAATTTAAAAAAAAAATAAATCCCATGTTCAATTTCCCTTGACGCTATACAGTCCCACCCTTTTTAAATTCCTTTGACGCTATACAGTCCCTATTCCCATGTTCAATTCCTCTTGAGGCTATATCGTCCCACGATTTTTCTCCATGTTAAATTCCCTTGAAGCTATATGTTCCCACGATTTTTCTCCATGTTAAATTCCCTTGAGGCTATATGTTCCCACGATTTTTCTCCATGTTAAATTTCGATTGAGGCTATATGTTCCCAAGGGGGGGTCTGTAATGCTAATTCCCATTGAGGCTATAGTATCCCACTTCACTACTAACATGCCTCCAATACGAAGAGAAACTGAATTGTCCAAATGTAGAAAGTAGGGAAGACTGATGAAACTCATTTAAAATAATTTTTTGAATGGTACCAAAATCTAATTAAGTCATCTATTTCATAAGATCATAAATATCGAAGCTAAAACTTCTTTGCCGAAGACATGCGTGTTCTGAATGATGTTTATAGGGTTTAGTGAAAACGTAGAAGCGAGAAAGTCGGAAATTTTTTGCAATTAAATCAAAAGATCTCTGACAAACTGTAAACCCATAATGAACCCATTAATATATTTATGCCTATATGATTCAATTTTTTTGTCATGTGGTTCAGAAAGTATAAACAGAAAGAAGTGCAAAGTGATAAACATTAAAATAACCCGCAAATATCATCCCGGTCCTCTGGATTTAAATAGAAACACGCATGCTAAAGTTCATTTGTCTTGGTTAACCCATGTCTGCAAAATCGTTCTTGCAATCTATGCGTACGCTACAAAAGTCGAAACGAATCGAAATATTTTCGAATTCTTATAAATCGACATTGAAGGTAGACAAAGCCTGTTTGATTTTAGGTAGTAATAAAACTTACTGTTCTTTATAACGCTCGTATTAGCGCGAAGGTAGAGGAAACAGTCTATAGTAAACAAATCATATCACGATTAACTATAGCTTTTACTATATATGCTAGCAACGTACATATTTCTGCATGTACTGATTATTTCACCTTACTTTCAAAGAGATGCTCATTTCATAACCAAATACTTTTATCCAACAACATCAGTCATAGACTGCGTATAAACATGGCTTAATTTATGCTTAGAATCTCTTTGATGCTCTTTTGTTTCCTGTTCTGAATTTCTTTGAGAAGGAACAACAACTTCACGTCTTCAAATATTAGTGTTTCCATCAGTATTTCTACAAATTCAACGAGCAAGTTAACATATCATTATAAATTTTACTATATATCACATGCTAACATACAGAACATAATAGAGTATGCAGAAACTAATAACCAAAGGAGAAATTTATAATAGTCAAATGATTTCAGAGAAGGGTGTATCATATATCAGGGAACTCTGCTTGAGACTGTATTGATATAATGTCAAATTAACGGTAATATATTTGACAACTTTCATCGTCGTTTATAACGATATTATATCAGAAGTTTAATTTCCTTTATCTAAAATTAGGAAGAAAAACTTCCTAACTTAAACTCACCGTAGTTCTTCCGATATATCATAATCATAATATCGATTGAAGTATATGTCGCCAGCAGTAGATTATTTCTTTTTAGTGATACAAGGTTAGCAGCAGATACCACAAATGCCAGTCATATTTCTTACGATATCTTTTCTTAGACGCCACGAGACTTGAAGGCTAAAACAACGCCTTTATCTCGACAGAAATCAATTAATACAAAATATTAAAAATGATTTAGTCATCTGCATCAACATCCTTTATAAGGTTTTTACTGTGTGGTGCAAACAATATTACATCATTTAATTTTCTTAGTCAACTTTCCTTTCTTATGTTACGTGTTTAGGCTAGAATAAACAGCAAGGTAAGAAAGATTGAAAACAACAAGCTTTAAAAATACAATAATTTATTTCCCTGGAAAAATTATGTAAAAATGAAACAATTTGAACTTACGGTTTTAAGAATCAAATCTAAAAATAATCCAAAAATAATATTTTAGGAGTCCTAATAATACTGATTTCAAGTTCGAGTCCCGACGAAGAATCCAAGATGGAAGATGATGACGTATGCTGTAATATGCAGTGTTGAAGTCTACAGTTCCTTGTAGAAACAAGAATTATCACTCCGATTTTGAAAATCTGAATACATTTTTATAAAAGCTGTCCTTGTTCAACAATTTCACATAAGCACACGTATTTTCCAGTATAAGGAATTTATTCTTTTGAATCCAAGTAATTTGAAATAACTCCAAACAGCACAACATACAACTTCCAGTGTATGAGGCCAACTACTACCGAGAATATCTCTCAAAAACAAAGATTATATCGTATTCTCAAACTCAAAATAGGGTCTTGTGATCATGTTTCAGAACCTCGTCGAAAGTATGTACTTGTTAAAGATCACGTACACCCAGTGTGACCCTGATGAAAACCAATCATTTTACTCTAAGGAATAAAAACTAAAAAGAATAGTTTACATCTTAAACACGTAGTCCCATCATGACCTCGACAACAACCAATCATTTTAAAATAAAAATAGAACTTATCTACGTGATTGCTACTAATTTTGAATCAAAGTCAGGTTCTAGATCAACACCAGGTGTTTGCAAAATGAACAGTGAAGATCAAACTATTTTCTGCAAAGGTATCATCTCCAGCCAATAAATGTACATTACAACAGCATGTAATGAAACATTTAAAAAAAATGAAACTGACAAACAAACAATTAAATTGAAATAAATATATATTAGATCAGATATAATTAAATCAAATATACATAACACCTTCCATGAATTAGATACCGCAAAGACAACTTTCAAAACACTCAGGACCTAATATGAGTGGTGTCAAGATTGGGTAGCAAACCAGAAGGTATTGCATTATTCAAGAACCAAACTTGACTATGGCTTGATTGTATTCGGATCAACTCTAAAAAAACCTACCTGCATAGGATTTATCTGGTGTATAAGATGTTACTCGGGATTTCTTTGGGAACATTCAGAAAGCATCTTTGTTGATTAAAAAAAAACCATCAGTTTCTTTGAAAAAATTGTTCTTCAGTATACTACTAAACTATTTTCTAATCGATCTGATCGCGCATATCATGTTGTTTTTATCCCAAAATGTAAAATCTATTTACGATCGGACACCAGATTGCATTCCTTCTTTTGACATACCAATTTGTCGTCTGCTGGAATAAGCAAAGGTAGGTCTTGGCAATATGCAGATTGTCTATTCCCAACTTACCAACTTCAAGTTGGCTATTAAAAGCACAAACAATACATTTTGATCTTTTCCAATTCATAAAGGCAACAAATGGTCGCCTAATTCAAACTGATTTCATTGGGACCATAACCTTTTGACGTGACCATGACCCTGTGTACAAACGGTGAAAAGATAGACACATGGTTACAGCTGCCGTTAGACCAGATTTTGGCACTTCTTCATCGATACAATATACATTCTTCACTTATTCAAATATTTTAATCTGACAACTTGTGAATATTCAAATCCAACAGAAACATGATTTGCTCATGAATTCAGAGACAATTGTTCTGTATCGCTGTCAGCATAGTCTCATTGATGTTGACGTTTATGAGACAAATAACGCAGAAAAAAGCTGTCATGCAGGTGTCAGAATGAACGAATCAATAAAAAGAGTACCTTTAGCTGCGTACAAACTGGCAAAACATATGGTATGAAAACTCCAACCAAGCTTCTGAATATCAAATCGATCACTGGATAGTGATATCCTTCAAATAGAACAACTGCAGAGATCACATGGCATTGTGGGTATTGTGCTTCTAGCCTTTAGAATAGACATTGCTTATCCATGCATACCCCTTGAAGGGTAATCATCGACTGTCCACTAAGAGTAGAACACATTCTTATTAAATGCATCGACTTCCACCCTGTGAAGCAGATGACTTTTTTTTTATGTCAACTCAATTAAGAAGATATTTGTTTATTTACCAACTGAAACAAATATTTTACATTTCAGCTTAACCTTCCTCATACATAACATCTTGGCCATATATATTAAGGCTTGTTTTTATTTTTAATTTACATTTTTGGTTTGGTACCTGCAGCTGCTTGGCGCTCAGCATTAAGAGGTTAGTGTTAGGACTGGTCGGCCTGTTGCCAGGATAATGTGATTGGGTAGGAGATGAGGCTACATGGCATGATACCCCAATGTTAGACATCACTATAAACTGCCACACTGCAGACATCGCAGCGATATGACTGAAAATTGTTAAAGCTACGTTAAAAATATACACACACATACACTTCTTTCTTTTGTTGTCTTTATCTTTGGCGTACATTTAATCTTTCTTCTTATATCTTGCAGTATGACATGTTTACGTTATTAAGGACGAGTTTGTGATCCTGAAGGTGTTATGGACTTTTTAATCTACATAATTTTAAAAGTCAAATTTTAATTTTGACTATATAACCAGTATTCTTCTGACACGTCTTTAAATGCTATACATACATTTATCAATCCGAACTTGGCAATGGCGTGATACCATTTTGCTTCTAGTGTCAGATTCATCATATATGTATTTTTGATTAAATTATATCGATACAAGTTGTCATAGTCACGGAATCAACATTTGACATCTAAGGTGATTTTAATGAACCGTCGGTGTTAATTCCCATTTGCATAGACCTTTCCATTACGGTTTTAAATGGCGCAGCCATGCGTGTATCTCGCGACATTCCGCCATTATGTTACTGATATTTTTCAGTACTATGTACTATATAATTTTAATGTAACTATTATTTATATGCGCAAGCATTTAGTTAACGGTGCATCACTCTGAAAACAATATTAACTGAATTAATTGCCCTAAAGTTTCATTGTTGTTATGCTTGCGAATTTTTCCTATGTTATCTTTCATCATATGTTCGTTTTTATTCCATAGTTGTAATTCATGGTATAATTCGTATCTTCCTCGGCTATTTATTTCTTAGCTCTAAGATTTCAATTATTTTACCAAATTTATATCAAAACAAAATTTTCTTTCTAAAGTTTTGGTTCTAATCAAACGCACCAACTCAGAAAGCTAATGATTTTTGAACCTCATACTTGCTGACATAATTTTTCAGTCGCTTATTCTCAGAATTTTCTGTGCGAATGTCAAATATGTAGACACATACTTAAATTATATATACCGATGCATACAAACACACGTGATTGAATTGAAAAATTATTAATTTGAAGAAAAAAAATACATTCATAATTAGAGCAATAAATTCAATTCACTTCGCTATGTAGATGAATATCAAATTTGTAAATGGCCACGAAGACGTAAAAGCAATATAGAATTTATAGAATTTGCATAGCAACGACTTCTGTTACATCCGAAATGATAAAGGTGATTATTTACTTATATACTTCCCAAACATAGCATGAAGTAAAAATGTTAATTCGTCTCTCAGACTACTTAAATTACGAAATCGTAAAGATAAGCTGACATTTGAATAGATATCATATCAAAAGTATCATATTATAAAAAGCGCTTTTTCACTTTTCAAGAAAAGGATTAAAGAAGTTAATGCATATATATATATATATATATATATATATATATATATATATATATATATATATATATATATATATATATATATATATATATATATATATATATATATATATATAATCAGAATATATATTGTCAGCTGTAATTATAATGTACTGATGAACATTTAGATACTCACAAATTCTAAACCAATCACCATTTATCATATTTTCCTTGAATTTTGCGTCTTTAGAAGCAAATAGAATCTCTGATCTGATCTGTTTTGTTTCCATGATGGTGAAGATAGCATTTGACATAACAAAACAAGGCTGTTGCATCATTGTGGTAGAATTCATCATTGCATCCGTAACTCTCTCCATTATCAATAACAAGTACTAGATTACATGGGAATGACAAATAAGGTATATCTTTGTAAAAATTTCACTGACGTTGTGAGTATTCAAAGCTCAAAAATGAACATACTTCATAGAATCTGATTATTTTGGTTCTATAAAAAGTACGTACAACGGA
Organism: Sinohyriopsis cumingii; assembly: GCA_028554795.2. Lineage (NCBI taxonomy): Eukaryota > Metazoa > Mollusca > Bivalvia > Unionida > Unionidae > Sinohyriopsis > Sinohyriopsis cumingii. The sequence continues at coordinate 74,970,136 of CM068827.1, read as the reverse complement.
CGAATCACTAAACCTGAAGGTGTACTTAAACACCGACGGATATATGCTTGCAGAAACCATTATTTACGTGTAAAGTGAGAAAGAAAACCAAAGGACAATAATTAATTAAATCAACTGTCATAAAACTTAAGCAGACTCCATATTATCATTGCATGTTTAATCTGATTTCTGAAAGCAGTGCCACGATGAGAAAAGCATTTACGGGACTCATGACCATCGCATAATAATAATAGTAATAACAATAATAATAATAATAATAATAATAATAATAATAATAATAATAATAATAGTAGTAGTAGTAGTAGTAGTAATGATTATAATTATGGCAATAATAAAAATAACAATAATAATTTCAATAACAATAACAATATTAATGATAATAACAATAATAATAAGCAAACCAATAATAATAATAATAATAATAATAATAAGAAGAAGAATAAGAAGATCAATAATATTAATATTAATAATAATAATATAAATGATAATATTGATGATTATAATGATGGCAATAATAAAAAAACATAATATTAATAACAATCACAAAAACAATATTAATAATAAGAATAAGAAGACCAATAATAATAATAATAATAATAATAATAATAATTCAAGCTTTATTAATAAAACAGTTGTTCCTACAATTGCACATAGTAAATTAAATATTCAATGTAAATCAAATTAAAAGAGAATTACAACCACATGGCATTTAAGAAAAAGCTACTATGTATGTACATAATTTTCGTTAAAACTGCTGTTGGAATATGTCTATATAGCTTTTCTATGCTTATTACAGAAAAACAGCAACTTCTTATCAATTGAATTTGGTATTAGACATATATCTGTGGGACAAATATATACAGATTTTGGATATAATCTTTATAGAGTTCAGT